>VXAC01001016.1:2203973-2322909 GCA_013399225.1 Rhipidura dahli
TCGGCGCAGGCAGCGCCCCGGCCGCCTTCGCCTCCGCCGGGGGGCGGCCCCGCGCCGCCGCCGGGCCTTGCCGCCATCTTGGCCGCTGCCCCGAGAGCGGGACGGGCCGTGCCGGGCCGGGGGAGGTACGTGAGGCGCGGGGTCCGGGCCGTGAGGGAGTGGAGTGGGGCGGCGCGGCCCTTGCTCGAGGGGACGGGATCCCCGCCAGGTGGTTGGCCAGAGTCGGGCAGGGACGACGGCGGTACGGTACGGGGAGGCTGCTCCCCAAATCAGAGATTCTCCGTTTTACCCGCCTCCGTTTCCGTTGTTCGGTGCCCGTTTAAATGCAAAATCGTTGCCGTGCTTGAATAACACCCCCCCCTCACACACACACACATACGTTGTTCTCGGCTCTGGCGGAAGTGCGGAACCGCCCGGCGGAGAGTGAACAGGGTCGGGTCAGAGCTCCGTACCGGCGTATCCGCATCGCTCCCGCTCCCAGATGAGGCGCAGGGGTGAGGGGGATTGTGCACCGGGAGGGCATTTACTGTGGTTGTCAGGGCAGACAGCACAGGGCCTGCGGGATGGGCGGTGCGGTGCCGCCGTTCGTGGCAGAGCCCGCAGCAACGCCAGGCCGGGAGGGGCAGGGCGGGCGGTGGAGCGACGCCGGCTCACCTGGGTCAGCAGCATTGCTGTAGCCACGGTGTTCCTACTCGTGCTGTACTTGCTTAATTAGCAAGGGGCCTTGTGAGTGCAGATCTGAATAATATGCTCTGGGAATCAACCCGTTATCATCCATCGCTATGCATTGCACATCGCTTCTGTCCTGTTCAGTACCCAGCGGTAACTGAATGGAGGTTCTCGCTTCTTCTCTTTTGTTTCAGGCCAAATCTGCTTTGAATTAGTAATGCACTTACCATCTTTTCAATCTGATGAACGATTCGTGCCCATTAATCTAACCGGAGGAATAACATCACCTTTCAGTGTAGCTTTTCTATAACCAACCAGGCAAAAAATCATACTTGAATAATGAAAATTTGTGTTCATAGCAGGCAGACTGCAGTATGGGAGTGGAAAAGGTATTTTGCAAGAAAAGCAAAACCGAATTCAGTTACTCATGGAAGAGGTAAAATGATGGAAACAATGTTTTACAAATAGAACTGACTATGCCAACCATGAGAATGATTCTGCTGTGGCAGTTCCCAGCAGGTTTGAATCATACTTAGCTTCTCATTTATTTATTAAAGAAAAGAAGAAGAAGAAGAAAAAAATATCTGAATGATGTTTCCCTGGGCAACGTCTTGGAACATTGACTGTGTTGGTTGCTAACTCAAAAACACAAGCAAACTTGGTTTTTTGGGAGAAAAAAAATAAAGGACAAACATATTCTTTACTGCCTGTGTACACATATCTGAAAATGCCTTGCAAATGGCAAATCAAACACTAAGAATACTCCACGTCCTCTCATGTTTGATTTTGCTGGTTTTATTTAGAAATGAAATTTTCTGTTGTGCAAGATAGCTATGCACCAAGTCCCAGTTATTCTCTCATATAAAGATCTTACATGATGAATCTTTAGTAGAAACCTTGTTATGAGGATTCAGAAAAGAGAAATTGAAGTCCGAACAGCAGGAGACAAATAGTGGCTGTATTTCATGTCTGTAATAATGGCAAGAAACCAAATTAAAATTTGTTTCAAATGTTACATTCATTCTTCTTATTTCCCTTTAGTTTTCCCCCAGCTTACAGCTTCACATATAACTTTAAAATTAATACAGAGAAAATAAGTTAAATCTTTTTTATGCTTATTGAACATGATAAGGGAACCTTTTAACATGAGCTTCTTAGAATAAGACAGTATTCATGAGACTGATTCATACAGGATGAAAGAATCAGAGTGCTGCTTTGTTCTCTTCTCTGGGAGGAGAAGGAAGATACAAGTGGTTTGTGCCTTCTTTCTGCCCTCTGTGTTTGGACTGGTTGTGGCAGAGGGCACACACGTTAGGAAGGGCTGTCATGTCCACCAGAGTTCCAGTGCTGCTTGCTGGCTCTGATGAAATATTTCGGTAGTGCATGGCTCTCTGGCACTGTGCGTGTCTTTTCTGGAACCTTGGGCACCTCTTCAAATAGAGCCTGTGAAAGAGAGCAGTGTAGAGCTGGTAGCACTGTTGCTCCAGCCTGCCAGACTTACTGGAGGAGTGAACTGGGAGAGCATGATGGAAAACATCTTCACAAAGAGGTACTGAGTTGGGGCTTTTATATCCTATGATTGAATCCTGCTGCCTTGTCCATTCAGAGTTCTTTATGATTTGGCTGGAATATGGGCCTAATTATCAGTCTTTTCCTGAAAATACTATGGACAGTAAATATGTGACATGATATTCACTTTATCTGTGTCCATTTGGCCCTCTGTCTATGCAGTACTGCTTTCAGAGAGTGAATTTCTTAAGTCATCCCTTAGTAGTCGTAAAGCTACAGATTCAGATGTAAGTTTTGTTCAAAATGTTCCACCTCCATGTAAAAATGTCGTTTTAGCAATGAATTTTTAATTGCTTTGGTAGGGTTTTTTTCCTAAGAAACTCTTGCTTTTCCAGCTTTTACAGCAAAGCTTTCTATTCTTGCAGGTCCCAAAGGGAACTGCAGTTATTTAGGATCTAATATTGTTCAATTATTCGGGATCTAATATTGTTCTGTTGACAAGAGATGGAACTCTCTTGCCAGCAATTAGAAGATTTATATTGGAACTAAATTGAACAGAGGCGCCATGCAAGTGTATTATTGGAAAGCTCATTAGACAGTAGATGAAATGCTGCACAAATTCTCATGCAGGCTGTAATTGCTACTGGTAAAAGCATGGAGGAAGTTGAAAATTTTGTTATGGATACCAAACATTGATTTAAGACAACTTCAGAGTATTCTCAAAGGACTACTCCCTTTCAAAAACAATTTGAGAAAGTTACTAACAGTGTTTTAAATGAGAGCAAAGATAAATAAATGTATACTGAACATCTGGGAAGCAAAACATTTAGTCTTTAAATAGGGATGATCTTGCTGATAAAATATGTTTCTGAGTAGTTGTACAGACACATGCACTTCATGGTGTTGAGTAGATACAAAGTTTTGCTTGACTAACAGAGGGGGCCAAGGGGCAGTTCTTAAGAAAGGTTGCAAAAATGTTTTTACTTTGATGTGCAGATACCTAAACCGTGAGCATCTTATATGTAAAAAGATTTATAATACTGAAGCAGCATCATTAAGACACACAAACAGTTGTGGGAGCATAAAAAAAACTGTGAAATTACAGAACATTCATGTTTTAGTAAACCTGAGACTTCCAGATGTATCAGCTTGAAGCACATCTCCTAATGATGTGTCAGGTTGATCCAGCCAATTATACAATATTTCAGAGCTGCCGTGTTGGCTGTCTTGAAAGTGTTGTTCAGGTGTTTAATGGGACTTCTATGTATTAAGTTTGCTGGTTTGAAAGCCAGTGAATGGGGTGGGGAGGTCAGAAATATGTTTGTGGCACATTTTGAATTTATAGGAAAAATCTGAGTTCTGACTAGCTTGATTGTGACAAAAGTACTAGCTTTACAATAGAAACAGAACTGCATATTTTAGCTTATTTCTCCAGCTTACTTTAAGCATTTGATTACTTTCCATTCACTTGTCACTAGACGTTCATTTCCACAAACACACACCAGAGACTCAGACAGTCTACCCCCACTAGTCCTTCCACTCTTTTACAGCAGCTATGCCAAATTCAGGGAACATGGAAGCTATGGAATACTTTCCCAGTGATGGTCCTGTTTGGAGCTGTTTCCAGTAATTAGTACTAGCTCTAAAGGGCATTGCAGAGGTCAGTGATAAACTCCTCACATCCTGGTTTCAGAGCTTTGGATGTAACTCAGGTCAGCGTTATGGAAAAGCAGCTGTTAACAGCATTTCTGCATTAATTACATTTTAGAGTACTTAATTGTAGCTAAGGACAAGCATGTGCAATCAGTCTTTTTTCCCATGCTCGCAGCCTCTCTCTCTTGCCAATGAGCTCCACTTTTGTCTTGTGAGCCTGCTGTGACTTTAGTCCAGATGTTTCCATGCCAAGAATTTGAAAATCAGTAACGTTGCAAATCCAGATTTAGTCACAAGAAAAGTTAGAGATGTGGAAACAGCACATTGAAAGCATCTTAGTTAAAATATGTTTTTCTTCTGTGTGGACTTCAGATTCTGATAGGATGGGAATGACTTGAGAAGAATCACATGGAGCTCTGCATGTCAGAGCAAGGAGGGGAATTCTGTGAGAAGAAGCTGCAAAACTGCAGGGGCTGCTTGTTGTTGCAGAGCCTGTAAGATGCCTTTCAGTCAAGCAGTAACATAAAAGGCTGTCAACCTACTGAAAATGAGCTTGAACAGTTTACTTTGGCCTAGATGCAAATAATGACCCATGTACACCTCCAGTCTGCTCTTAGGTAGGCCTAAAAGCAGAGAGATGGGAGGCATGTCCTTTTGAAATAGTCCTAGAAACACCTTCAGTACCTTCCATAGTGGTTTTATGCTGACATCTCAAAGTGGTGTCTGGGTACAGTGCTACCTGTAGAAGAATCTCATGATTCATGAATTCTGGTGATGTACTTTTGCTACTGTTGTTTTTAAACTTAGGAACTTTGTTTCAAGACCTTTATCCTCAAAGTGCTGCAGTTCTTAACACAATTTGCTCTTGGCCACAAATAGTGACCTGCTGGCGTGAGGAATTTTCATGTTACTGGATTGATTTCTTATGTTCAGCATTTGTCAGTCTTTTTTCTTTTTCAAGTCTAATGTTCTGATGAGACAAAAAGGTAAGATACTGAGTAATTCAGGGATCTCTACATGTCTGAAATTAAATCTGGCACTCAAAAATAGAGTAACAGGGAATCTTCAGTAGTTGGAGCAATGTGCAATTTTTGTTAAATAATAGTTTACGTATCTTGTATTGATATATTTGTAGTGTTACCATTTCTAAGATATTCAACATTAAATCCATCTTTAATCATCTGGTACCAGTTGCTTGACAGTGTATGAGATAAATCAAATTACTCAGTCTTGTGTGTAATAGACTGATGTCTCCACTGCTATAAGAGCTTCTTTATTCTAGTCAGCACTGGGAAGTGTACCAACTGAGCTGTCCCTTGACTGACAGGGCAGGGCTTGTGCCTCTGGGGCTGCTTGCTCTGCACTTAGGCTGCAAGGAGAGAGCTTCAGTTTTGCGGAGCACTTCAAATTAGCAGCAAATTAGCATACTGCTAAAACTTGTGAAGGAAGAGAGATTTGTGAGAGGACGTCACACTAGAAGCAGAATATGTATCATGGGAAATCCTGTAATCCCTGTCTTCCTACTCAGAAAATAGGCTAAATAGTTAGGTGGGGTTTTACTGCTCAGTTTCCACAGGTACTACAAAGCTGCCATCTGCCAAGCGTGGTCCCCTGGATCAATTTTGCTATTCCAGTTCACCACAAGGCCACACAAATGCTCCTGTGAGCACAGATGATACCTAGGCAGCTTGGGGCAGATGAGTGAAGAAGGGCAGTGGCCCAGTGCTACCTGCCTTCCTGGCTGCCCACACCCTCCCTTGATTGCGTATCAAGTCATGGTCTAAGTGGAACTTGAGGCAAAAGAAGGGGCCCTGTTTTTCCAGTCATTTGGTACAACAGGACCTTGCTGTGACTGTGTGGTGTGCTGCACAGACCACATTATCTGTGCTTGTTAAAAGTATATTCTGTCATTTCTGGTCTGTAGATGAATAGAATCTGGATGAATGTTAACAGAAGCACAACTGCTGGGGCTTTCAAACGCTCTGTCACACGTCTGATACACTTTGTCAGAGTAGCATTGGAAGCAGCCTGTGCTCCAACATAGTTCCTCCAGAGCAGGCTGTGGATCAGCTGCTCTGGAAGTGGAGTCTTACCAGTGCTGCTTGTGCTGGACTGTCTGATGCACCTTTATGTGCATTTAATAGGAAATGGGTCATATATTTGTTAACAGATAATCCATTGTATCCATTTAAAAATGTACAGAGATCTGATCTAAGCTTTATAGCTGAGCAACTTCATATGTGTGGGCAGCTGTGGTGTCGAACAATACTGACATTCAGTGGTTGATTATACTTGCCACCACTGTGTGACTATCCAGGAGATTTTGGAAGGCTTTAATGTTCAGCGCTGGCTAAATTCAGAACATGTTTACTTGAATTGGATTAAAGCAATTGTGTCGAGGCTCCTCTCTAAAAATGCTGTGCTCACATTATTAAAATTGTCTGGTTTTTTTTAACAAACTAAATTAGAGATTAATTTGGTCCAGGAGAGAGATAGAAACATGCACTAACACTTTGCCCACTTTTAAGCAAATTTGCAATCACAGGTTCTAAAAGAACTTTTAACATCATTCCATATTGGCTTAGATGAATTTTTTTGTCCACCTTTTGACTATTGGTCTTTTTTTGTCTGTCTACCACCAAAGACAGTGTGCTCTTGGCAGGAGGTATCTAAGGCCTGGCAAGGCCCCAGTGAAGATGAGCACATAGCTGTCACACTTGTGAAGGAGCAGCTGGAGTTTAGAATTTGAAAAGCTGGATCTTGGCTCTCTTCCTACATCTGCTGACTTTGGTGGAGGGAAATAGCATACTGACAGCCTTATTGAGCTGTCCTTTTCACTGTCTTTGGTGAGCTTTGGAAGACATAAGTTTGTTTTGTCAAAGTCTGGAGGACCAAACCGTTTTTCATTGTTACAAGTGATTGGTAGATGTGTTAGTACTCTGGATAGTTTAGATTCAGACACAGCAACACAAGCTCACTCTGGGTGGAGCCTAAGTGCTTATTCTAGTAGTTTGGAATGAGATTTAGTCATAGTGTTTGGACTCCTTAAAATCTCTGTGGGACTGGGTCATGTACATCTAGGTGCTTCTGTGCTATCTTCACATTAGTGTGCCAGAGTTGCAAGCAAAGGAGCAAATTTTATCTGCATTTTATGACAAGATCCTGGCCAAACATGGTAAAATTAATGAAAACTATGATAGGTTTTTCATAGGTGTGTTTGGCTTCTGTTGGACACACAGAATTGATGGTGGTCTTCCTGTTTCAAGGTGTGAACATCCAGTAATTGTCTGGTCTCTTTCCAGTTGTGGTTGAATTCCTCCAAAGGCTAACTTTCAATTCTGGATCTGTATTGCTCTCATCTGCCCTTTTCCACCACCTGCCCTGTGCCAGCTCTAGCGCTCTCTGGCAGTGTAATAACTTGCATTAGCAAGCTGATCTGACAAACAGCTCCTTTTGCTGGGTCAATACCTGAGAGGCAAAAGGGAAAAACAGCCAGTACCAGGGGCAGCTTCCTCAACTACAGATGAATTTATGCTTGATATTGAGTACCAGGTTAACTTCACCTTTAGAAGCCACTGTTGGGATTACAGTTTGGTTTGTTTTCCTAGCCCAAATTTTAACTGGAACTTACTTTTATAAGAGCATCATTCATTACGCTGCAGGTCAGCCAAAGCATTGTATCTGCCTTGTGTAAAGGCTGAAGAGATAAACTGAAGCATGCTAGCATTTGTCTCCTCTGTAGATGCACAGATAATAGTCTATTCATTTTATCAACAACTTAGTTCACTTACTGTGTCATTGAAAGTTGAGAACTAGATTGGGTATTATTTTTTTAATAGGCAGATAAGCTTCTTGTACCATGAGTAAAATGAAGGATCAGCAGCTGAGGCATGTTATTTGTAAATGTTTAAAGAGATAAGAAAAAAGTTACATTCCTTACCTGCAATTCATACTCCCCTTTTACATAAGTGAGTCTTTAAGTGACAAACATTTTATGTAAACATATTTCATGCATGCCAAGCACATTTGAGGCAATTTCATTCATTAAATCAGATTTAAATGGCTAGTTTTGTGTACTTTTAATGAATTCCAACCCTTTACCCAAGTGCAGCTTGGCATAGATTGTAAGACTAATCTGCCAGCAAATAAAAAGCACTTTTCTAGTTCAGCAGCTGAAAGCTGACAAGCAAAGAGCTGTATCTTTAAGATAGAGCAATTCTAAGTTATGTGTGTAACTGCCAGGCCAACTGCTCTGCCATAGGAAACTTTATGTATGAGCTACTCTTACACGTCGGCAAATGTGTTTGAGCAAGTGCCAGCTTATGAGAGTCAGCTTTTCTTTAAGAAGTAAATTGCAAATACCAGATAGGGATGAAAGTGGAAAACAAGGGTGCTTGCTTCTTGATTGCATTTTGACATATATTAGCAACTTAATCCAGTGGCAAGTAGTTTTTGGTGGAACATTCTTCTAAATAAAGAAAATAGAATTCAAAGAAAAGCAACGAAGTAGCTATTTTTCTTAAATTCACAGTGCGTGTTAATAAAGAATAACCATTTTAAGAAAGGGAATCTGGGATAAGAAATGTCTATCCACACACCCTTTTGTTTATTTTAACTTCTTTTAATGTGTTTCCAACAGAAAATGATCCACAGCCTGTTTCTTATAAACTGTTCTGGTGATATATTCTTGGAGAAGCACTGGAAGAGCGTTGTGAGCCAATCTGTGTGCGATTATTTCTTTGAAGCTCAGGAGAAAGCAATCGATGTTGAGAATGTGCCTCCTGTCATCTCTACTCCACATCACTACCTCATCAGCATCTACCGGGATAAAATCTTCTTTGTGTCTGTCATACAGACAGAAGTGCCACCACTCTTTGTAATTGAATTTCTGCACCGAGTAGCAGATACTTTCCAGGTCTGTCGCCATTAAATGATATTAAAATTCAGTGTCTGAAGGGGGCCTGCAGGGAAGCCAGAGAGGTACTCTTCATCGGGAACTATACTGATGGGACAAGGAGAAATGAGTACAAACTGAAAGAGGGGAAATTTAGGCTAGATATTAGGAATAAATTCTGTACAGTGAGGCTGGTAAAATATTGAATGGAACAGGTTGCCCAGGGAGGTTATGAATTAGCCAGCCCTGGCAGTGGTCAGGGCCAGGTTGTATGGGGCTTTGAGCAACCTGATCAAGTGGGACATGTCCACGCCCGTGGCAGCGGTTGTTGGGACCACCCCATAACATTCTGTGATTCTATGAGTCTAAAATAACTTCAAGGGATTTTTAATATAAACTTCTTTTAGAGACAGGTAGTAAACCCTTCTGTCAGCGACTTTTCCATCTGCAGTTTTTAAGTTCAGCACAGGTTTATAGAGTACAAAGGAAAAAAAATGTTTATTTTGTGCACTCACAGGCACTAGAACCCAAATCCTGCTTTGTAAATGCTGGGATTTTTTCTGTAAGCTTTTATACAGTTCATGTTATGTAGATGGGAAAAGGCATCATGTAGTCAGGCAGTATGTGCAGTGTAGTGAGGAAGGGTCTGCAAAGCGTGAGTCACTTCTCAACCAATTTCACAGATACTGTATATAAAGGAAACTCTCTGAAGATCGAGCATTACCAAAAGACAGTACCTTTATTTTACAGAAGTCTTGTAACTGAAGATGTGTTAATGTTCACAAGTGGAAGGACCTTAGAGACATAAATAGTAGTACATCAGATTACATTAATTTCACTTTTCATGCTTGTGTTTGTTTTCAATTAGATGATAAATATAACCTTAACAATATGATGCCATCAGACTATAGAAATAGCTAGTCAGTTTAGGCACTAAAATGGCCTCCTACATTGGAGGGTTTCTCTAAGAAGAAAAAACCAAACAAGCTTCCTTTCGCAAGGCATTCTAACAGGAATAAAAATCCTCTCTTTTGTAATCTCTGAATTTGTTTAGGATTACTTTGGCGAATGTTCTGAGACTGCAATTAAGGACAATGTAGTAATTGTGTATGAACTTCTAGAAGAAATGCTAGACAATGGCTTTCCACTGGCAACAGAATCTAACATACTGAAGGAGCTGATTAAGCCTCCCACAATTTTGCGCTCTGTTGTCAACTCCATCACAGGTATGAAAATATATCATTTCAGCAATGACAGCAGCTTAAAAAAAAGCCCCAGCACTCCTCATAGCTAAAAAATAATATTTTGGTGTGAATCTCTAAGGTGAGGGCACTGTCCTGCCACTTCTTATAAATAGGAATTGAATAAAAGCAACTCCCTCCTTATTGGCAGTTTATGCTTGGCCCCTTTGCTGTCCTCAGTGTCACTGTCTCGTTCAGCCACAGCTGCTGAAGTCCCTCAGGAGCAGCAGCTCCTAGTACAGTCTGGACATACTGGAGACAGGTGCTCTGGGATTGGGACAGAGCTAACTCCAAGCCTTGAATAACTTAGGGGCATTGGAGAAGGTTAAGCATTTTATAAGGAATCCTTATAGGAAGGTGTATAATAGGTACCCAATAAATCCTTGCCGGGTGGGAACAGATAGCGTGAAGGGAAGCAAATAGCCTGTCCTCATCCTCCACTCTGCCCCCACTACCGATCAGCACATGGATTCATATGGATTTGATTTCAGAACTGATTTCAGACTGTTGTAAATGGGTCTGTCTTGCAGTGATGAAGCCAAATGTCTGTCAGCTGAGCTGGTGGAATCTGCTTGTCTGGCAAGCGGGTGCAAGGGAGGTGAGCCATGAGGTGTCACATGGGGGCAGAGAGATGCGAGACGGTTGCCTGGACATTGTGTTAGAGAAAGGGAGTAGTTGGGCTGCAGGGCCACACACGTAGTACTCACAGGAGCTGGTCTTTAAGGTGGTAGATATGGTTTAATCTTTGAGTAAAAATCTCATCAGTTTTAATTTCTGTTATTTGGGGTTTGGTTAGGTTTTTTTAAATGTGGGTTTGGATGCTAGTATTTACACTTACAAAATATATTACATTAATGGACTAGATGGACCTCTGTAAGGAGAATTAAGACTACTGAAGCCAAGGGTTGCAGCATCAAATCCTCTTGTTTTATCTAAAGCCTTATTAAAATTCCCTAGGAGCCTAAAGCGCCTGCCCAAAGCAGCCTGCATCTTATCACTGTCAAGAGCTCAGTGTTGAGCAGGTGGAAACAGCAGCCTGAGAGCTCTCCTACCTACCTGGCCTGGCATCAGTGCTGCACCCTACAAGGCTGCTGAGGGATAGAAACTGCAACTGCTCCTCTTCAGAGATACACTGGGAGTGAAGAAATGGCTGCAACTCCTCCCCCCTGAGTAACAGCACATACAGGGGTGGACTTCAGGAAGGGGTTTTTTTTTGAGTAACTGCTTCTACTAGTTCAAAAGAATTAAAACTTCTGTTTTCTGCCTGCCAGGATAGGACCTGCCCAGCAGGTTTTGTAGAAATGATACCTGCTGGCCACCAGCTTCTGAGTGAAGCTGTTTCACATGGCAGGTAATGCTACCAACGTTCATTGTGCTAAAGGGCACAAACCAGCATGAGCTGTGGCCCTATCCCAAGACCTACTTCTAGCAGAGGGAGTTGTTTCCACTGTGCTGGGATTCTGGCATCAGTCACCTAAGCCTCAGAAGTTATAAGATTTTTTTTTCCCTTTTTAAAGCATCATCAATTTACTTCATAACTAGGTAGCTCAGGAAGCCCTTTTCTCATGCTGGATGGCATTGCAAAGCAGGAACCAAGGGTGAGAGCAAGGCAGGCAGGGACAGTGGCATCATTGGTCAGGAGTCCACAAGTTGAGGCAACAGGTCAGGGACAGGATCAGATGATGACAGGTCATCTACAGCCTTGTGACTGCCAGGACATCCACCACAATGGGATAGCTCAAGCCAGAAAGTGCAGTCTGGGCCAGGATCTGGATCAATTTGACAATGACCAGGTAGAGACATGGCTGTCACGTTGATGCAGGGTAGCTCAGATGGGTACCAAGGGTGAGACCCTCAGCCTAACACCATCTCCAAGCAAAGACTGTGGGAGCCCTCCCCAAGGTTTCTTACACATCTTTATTGCTAATGACTCTTACCTATTAATCAGCCCTGAAGTCACCCAGCTAAAACTCTTAGGAGAAGGGAGAAGCAGGCTTAAGGCCCTTACAGGGACCTGTCACGTCTTGAATTAGTGATGAAATCCTTCACAAGATCTAGCCCCACATCTGCTCCCACTCAAAGCCCTGCTGACTTGAGCGTTGTATTTTGCTGTGCAAAATATAGTCTGAAAGCTGTTAAGTCTGGGTACATGGCTCCAGTACCTTAACGTCACCTCACAAATAATGTTGTAGGGGTCCAGGTTCTAGCCTGTAGATCCTGGGGGAAAGCCTTGCCTTGATTTTTAATTTTGGCAGCTGAAACATTCCTTTTGTAATTAATTACTGATTTTGAGTTCCTTTTCATTTTTAAGGCAGTAGTAATGTGGGAGACACACTTCCCACTGGACAGTTGTCCAACATTCCTTGGCGCAGAGCAGGGGTAAAATACACAAACAACGAAGCCTATTTTGATGTCATTGAAGAAATTGATGCGATCATAGACAAATCAGGTAAGATGCCTTACAAACTAGTATTTGTTTCTTAAGTGTGTTTGCATGTAGCTAATTATGTTTAGAGAGGATACAATCCAACCTTCTAATTTTTTTGCATGTTTAATGTACATGAATCCATATCTTAGATAGAAATATTCAATTTAAAATTATGTGCCTAAATGTATTCCTTCAGTTCATCTTAAAACAGCAACATGCCCTAGGCTGCTTCAAGAGCATTCACAAGAAGCATGTTTCCTGTTTGTATATTGATAATCTCATAACATATATAAATGGAAAAAAAAGTAGTTGAAGTTTTAAATGTGATGAGAAAATTATCTCCCATCATTCCTGCCAACAATATGCTGTAGTCCTTGAAGGCCCTCAAGTGAGCAAGACAAAATCTTTCATTAGCTTTCTTCTGACAGCAAGATAAACGTGGTGCAAAATACTGGACAGTATTGTTTTCCTTATATTTAAACTGGAGCCAGGTATTATGAAGCATAATAATACTCCTTTCTTTTCTGTGAATGAAACATACAATTTTCAAATACAAAAGTCTTTTCTCTGAGATTACCTTTGAGGAGGAACCTGATAAGTGCCAAGAAAAATTTAAAAATTATGCAAAAAGAAAACTGCAAAGCTGTGGGCAGGAACCTGCTGTTTTGTTCAGTATTAGGGCCAGCAGTTAGCAAGACTGAGGACTGCAGGGACACCCTTTTGTGGTGGTATGGGGCAGGGAGCAAACCTCTCATCGTTTCATTCGGTGCTGCTGTTGTAGCAGTGTCAGTGTTGGTTTGGTTCTGTACACCACTTCAGCAAATGCTTTGGCCACTGTTTAAGGGGGTAATCATAAAGAGCTATCGTACAGCTCTTACTCTCGCTGTCTTGAAGGTAAAAGAAGGTGACCCTTACAGGGCCCTTACAGAACATGCTGATGACTCTGTGCTGTCCTGGGTCATTAGGATTCCCAGGAGGAGTGTGAGTGCTTAGTCTGAGAACATACAATCAAGACCATGGTGTATTTCTGTGTGTATTTCAGGCCAAATCAGTGTGCACCAAGTGTTTAATTTCCTACTGGGGATCTGCTGCATTAGTCATAGCTACTCTTTTCTGCTCTGATCCCTTGGGGACTAGTAATGCAAGGGCCTTTATAGCCTTTACTAGGACTAAGAAGTAGATAAGGTTGCTCCCCTGGAATAGGGAAGTTATCTTGTTTCATAGGGATATGGTTGACTGCTTCAAACTGAAACAGGATCCCTTCTCTTCAGACTAAGTATTAAGTCACCATTTCTCCTTCCCCTTGCCTGGATGAGCTAGTTTCTACCAATCTTCTAAAATTACCTTTGCATGTGGAGCTAATTAATTAGTCCAGAGCCCTGCTGACGTCTTTCTGTACTTGCAGGGTATTTCAGGAAATGAGCATTTCCTGAGTAAAATGCGTGGTATTCCTGCTTTGGGGGTTGGGGTCTTTTGCTACAGATTTATTTAACATCAAGATGAATATTAATTTCATTGTTAAACAACCTTTACTTGTGAAAGCCAAGGTTAGCTGGAGCTTTATAGCACCAGCTTACTGCATTTTGATATTGACTGTTTCGACGTTCTTCAGCTCCCCTGCACCACTACACAACTTGCTAGTTTTCTGGAGACTGAGGACAGACATGAAAGAAAAGATTCAGAGCTGGTGTGTTATGAAATTTGTATTTGCTTTTTGCTGGCGACCAGTTCAAGCACAAGTCCTGTGCAACAGCTGGCACAAGTATAACCAATTTGGGACAGGCTGTTTGCTCTGGCTCATGTATTTTAGCAAGCTGCCCAGGACACAGGTAACTAGAATGACCTTTCCTAGCTGGGCTTGGCACGTTGATGAGTGTTGTGCAAATGTCATCTGTGCCCTCTAGCTGCACTTCACCACATCTGTTAGGCCTTTCATAATAATGTTAAGTCAAGTGTCTTGTTTTTCCCTGCAGGTTCCACAGTCTTTGCAGAAATCCAAGGCGTTATTGATTCATGTATTAAGCTCTCAGGAATGCCAGATCTTTCTCTGTCTTTCATGGTAAATTCGGCCTTTATTTGGGAATCTTAATTGCTCGGGGTCTATTTTTCTTAGTGATCAGAGTTAAAACAATTTTAAGAGCATTATCACTATTTCATGTGTTACACATACGAAAAGTAACAAGTTTTGCATTATATTGTAGAAACTGCATTGTTTAGCAGTTGGAATGGCTTTTGCCTGTACATAAAAATACCCTCACAGGAGCTGATGTACCAGGTCAGATCAGAAATCCATCTAGCTCAGACTCAGAGTCTAAGAAAGAGGAATTGGGTGGAGTTCAGTAGCTAGCTCAAACCGCTGGTACTTGCTGAGATGTCACTTACCATTTTGCCACTCCTTCCAGAACCCACGGCTGCTGGATGATGTCAGCTTCCATCCGTGCATTCGGTTCAAACGCTGGGAGTCTGAGAGAGTCCTGTCGTTTATTCCTCCTGATGGGAATTTCAGATTGATCTCCTACCGTGTCAGTTCCCAGAAGTACGTTTCCATTCAGACACGCTGCTTCTCCAGCTACACCACCTGCTGCTTTCTACCTGAGTAACAGCACATTCCTCCTGGTTAAGGGGGAAATTTGCATTGTTCTAAAATGCACGTGCTCAGGTTTTGTCTCATCTGTCCCCCCCCTTAGAGAAGAAAAACACTTTTCAGTGACCTACAGATACTCAGCAATAATTTTTCAGTGGAATAAATCACACATGACAGCAATATAGGGCTATTCATTCCTAGTAATCGTTGTTGATGCTAGATGCTTTGTGGGTGAGTCTCTGTACATGGAGGACTCTGAGCTTCATGAAGAGCAAAAATTAAAGCAGATAAAGCAAAAAAAGTCTAAACTGCAGATAGTTGCAAACTAAAGCCCGATCTGACTCTGGCTCTTCTGAGATTCGGCTCAGTGAGATTACTTTAAAAACAAAGCAGATGAAGGAAGAGAGCATAGGACAAGATATTTGGAAGAAAATAAAGAATTCTTTTTTCCTATGATTCTCTGCTAATAAAATCACTTCAGCAATGATGCTGAAGAGCAGAGTATGACTTCACTTGTCACTTCTGAAACAAACTGGTTCTAACTTGAACACCTACCAGAAACACAAGAACTATTTATGAGCAAGTGCTTTAATTTCTAAGTAGAGAAGTAGCCAGGATGCATTCAGCTACTGTTTTCTCTTTTCAGCTTGGTGGCAATTCCTGTATATGTGAAGCACATGATCAGTTTTAAGGAAAATACTTCTTCAGGAAGATTTGATGTTACCATTGGACCAAAACAGAATATGGGGAAAACAGTAGAAGGAGTTGTCATGACAGTTCACATGCCAAAGGCCGTACTTAACATGAACCTCACTGCTACACAAGGCAGCTATACATTTGACCCAGTTACTAAAGTAAGTCTTACATTTTTATTTATTTTAATATTGAAGACTGCATTACAAGTCACCCATATTGCAGCACACTGAAGCAGTGCTCCACAGTTAGCAGAAAACTCTGTTCAGCATATGTTCATGAATTAAAAATTTACCTTTAAAATTTGCTTTTTCAAACTTAGATACACACCAGTTGTGATTTCTGACTTTGTCAGTATCCTTTTCCTTCACTTCCTCTTTTTCCACCCTGCTCCTTCACCGGCTAATATTTTTCCTTAGTGGATGCAGCAGTATTTTGTTGATAGTTTCAGCCATTATATATTTTCAAATCTATCTTACGAAAACATATGTATCTGAATAAAATGCACTACCCTTGAAAAAAGGTAGCCAGAAAAACTGGGAGCAGGAGATGAGAAAAACTTTCTTTCAAAAGATCTGCCTAAAGGCATACAGGAAGACAAAGTGTCTGAACAAACAGATCTTGAGCTCCTGCTTTCTTGCCTCTGAGATGGGGTTTGAGACAAATTTCCTAAAGCTCCTGAAGCCTTTTAGTACCCACAGAAGCCATTTTGCTGAAAAGCAGTTTGAGCCAAACCATTCTGCTGGCTCTAATACCCCTCCTTTGAGCTTTCTGCTGCTCTTGGAATATCTCAGTCAGCAATTGATTAAAAGAGTTAGGGAAAGCTCTCCAAGTAGCATTTTGTTTCAAAAACAATAGACCTTGATCTTTTTAAAAGCAAAACACCAACAAAAGCACTTAAGGTGTGCTTTTCTCTCTGCAGAAATAAATTTTACTGTGTTTTTGTCAAGAGCTGGGCTAACTAAGTAGATGAAAACTGCAAAAATATGTAGAAGCAGAGACAACTGAGGTTTTTCTGCATTTATCAGTTTATGATAAGAACAAATGAACCACCTCTTGTGGGTGAGTAAAGGGCCTGCTTGGTTCCATGTTTCGGCACAGTGTTAGAACCAATGGCAAACAAGTGAGCCATAACAAAATCTGTCTTAGACGTCTCCTTTGGTCCAGGGACTTGCTCCCACCCTCCTCATTCTTGTGTTTAAGTTTCTATGATCTTTGTGCTGGTTTCTGTCTTGGCTTCATGGAGCCAGCTGACCCAAACTGACATCAGGCTCAATCACCCTTAGCAAAGGGAACAAGATCTTCTCAGTGCACAGACCCATGAAGGAACACTGACAGGGTGAAAAAAAGACCCCATACCTGCAAGAGCTCTCTCACAGCCAGTGAGGTACTTCTTAGGGCTACCAGGCTACTGTCTGTACCCAGCCTGCAAACTAAAAGCTGGGCATGAACTTGACCTCAGAGGTTGTTTCCTAGAATGCTATTACTCCTATTCTCTCCTTCCTGACAAGGTGCTAGCATGGGATGTGGGCAAAATTACCCCTCAAAAACTACCAAACCTGAAGGGCATAGTGAATCTGCAGTCTGGAGCCCCAAAGCCAGAGGAGAACCCAAGTTTAAACATCCAGTTTAAGATACAACAGCTTGCAATTTCAGGTGAGTGGCAGGGTGTTACATGAAATTTGTGTTGGCAGAATGAGTTGTAGTAGGAAATGAAGTGGGAAACTGTTAATCATTTAACTGGAGATGGAGATTTGAAGTCAGCTTGGCCCAAAATTATAAAGTCTGATTTACCCAAACCTGACAGTTACCCTTGCTGGAAGATTCCATTGATGGGAATTGTGAATTCACAAGTGTTTTGCTTAAGAAAGACTGTGAGAAGTACACAGAGGAATTGATTTTTCTTTGTTGACTATTGCATTAAACATGCAAATGTATCCATTTAGTGAAGATACATGGATGATGAATTAGTGTGCTGCTCCTGAATTGCTTTAGAGTCCTATCACTAAAGCTCTTTCTAGTGGTCATAAAAATACATTCATTTTGAAGAACACCCTTCTTACTCTTTCCTGCTGGAGCTGGTTAGATTTTCATCTTTAAAACAATCGGCAAGTAAAAGCAGAATGAAGTCTATAGAGTAAGTGCAAAAATAAATTTAAAGCAGACAAGGCCTCAGTCTGCAAACATTTAAATCCCGTTAGCAGTCCGTGTGTAAAATGCTTCTCCAAGCAAGCTTTGCGGGATTAAGGCTCTAACAGTGCAAGGACTCAAATTTGGAGAGGAGAAGAAGGATGACTGCAGGCAGTTGATGAGTTGGTTATAGTACCTTTCTGGACAGGTACCAGGCTATGGTCTTTCTGGGCCCTAGACTACTTGAGTAAATAACACTTAGTTCTTGTATAAGAACAGAATCCTGCAGTTACCTCTAAACTGGTTTTAATCTAGCGAGATAGGGTTGGTCCGGTAGCTGGATGCTAAAGATAATGGACCTATGAGAAAGCACAGAACAACCTGAAGCTGTAGGTAATTAGCTACTAGACTTCCTCAGGGAATAGCAGAGGGATTTCTGGTTCTTACAATTATGACTTGGAGTGAAAAGAATCCTGAAACTTGTCCTTTGCTTCATCTCCACGATGGGAAATGAGTGCAGTGTACAGGAGCTGTGGAAGATACTCGTTTGTTCCATAGTTCATCTCTTGGAAGGAGGATGTTGGCATATGGCACAGAAGAAAAACAAGGTGTTGCCCTGCCAAGACAGCTATGATTAGGTGACAAGAATGTTCTCATCTGCTGCATCAAACCAGATGAACTTGTGAAAGAAAGGAAAATGAGCCTCCTAACCAATCCTAATGCGCTTCAACACAGCTGCATTTCTAATCAGACTGCTGTGGTTCCTAGTATTCTGCTTTTAACTTTGTACTTCTCTCTGTCTTTTTTCAGGACTGAAAGTGAATCGCCTAGACATGTATGGAGAAAAATACAAGCCTTTTAAAGGTGTCAAATATATTACAAAAGCAGGGAAATTCCAAGTCAGGACATGAGAAAATGCTAAGAGGAAATTCCCCTTAAAAAAACCTAACTGCTTAGTGACTTACGTTGGTTAGGTGCCAATTAATTAATAGACACTGATTAGTTTGGGATCAAAGTATTTGTGCACAGCAGCTCTTATAATGAAAGCATAGCTTAGATTTTCTTAATATGGCTTTAAAATAAGGTACTTTTTTTCTATTACACTTCCACTCTTTTTTTACTGAATTGTTGTGCTGGTGAATAGTTGGATATGGGCAACCCACAAAATGTTGCGAACACTACACTGCCAGTCAGATACCAAAGCCCTGAGGTCAAGCACTTTCTGAAGGCCAGACAGGCTGCTGGAAAAGTCTTCTGGTGGCATGTTTTGCTGCTGCAGGGGCCTGCAAAGAAAGCTCAGTTCCACCTGCAGCCAGCTGCAAGCTGGCATTCCACAACGTAGCATGTAAACCCTTCAGAAATAGAGAGCAGCAGTGAGAGGGGCAGGGGGCCCCTGGGGGCCTGGGACATTGCAAGTGTCACTCCTGAAAAAGCTTCTGATGAAGTAAAAAATAATTTCTGTGTTGTTTACAAGAAATCGCCTTTCTTAAGAAGCATTTGCCTTAATCAGCTTTCATTTCTGCCATCTGCAGATGAGCTGATAAAAGTAACATCCCGCATTAAATCTGGGAGGTGATTGTTGCTTCAGTAATCCACTTTCTTTCCATTCAATCTTATCATCCCCATCATTTTTTTAAGAATACAGTTGCAGAGAGTAAGATCTATTTTTTATGTGAAGCCTTTGCTTTGATTTAGATGTTCCACTTGTTTGAAGTGGATGCCACCAGATCTGTGCAGTGTGTACCTTTGAGCGTAGCTTTTTAGATAGCACAATAGAAGTGTCAAGTGTATTTAATGGTTGTGTGCTTTAATGTTCTGAAATAAAGGGAACTCTACTGCAAATACGTCTCATCTTATGAAATGTTCATGCTCTTGTAAACGATTTGTGATGCTCTTAAGCAGAAGGCATCTGATACACAATTAAACAATGACTATTTGCTACCTCTCTTCTGAACTTGATCACTGTGCACTGCTTAGAGTTTAAAAAGGCTGATAGGAGCATGACAGGTAATGTCCCTTAAATATTTTTTATTTTTGAATGGAGAACATTTATTTAGGGTATCTCAAAGATACAACATTCAGAGCAAAGCTGACTGAACTTCTTGTTACACACCAACAAAAACATCTTTCTAAACCGAAACATAGTCCACAGTAGCTATCAGGTTCCAGTCATGCATTTGGTCAGTATTAATTAAGGGTGGGATACTGGAGACCCTTTATTTCTCTAACCCATTTGGCTTACAAGTTGATGATTCAAATATTAGGACAAAAAAAATTATTTAGTCTGGAAAGAGGAGGAGAAATACATCTGAACCCTGGCAGCAAGTCAGTAAGGAAAGAAATGAGCATACAGTCTGTAACTTTGCATCTTCCATTTGTGTAGACACAACCTTGATTACTAAAAGATACCAACCTTCTAGTCTGCCTTTTTCAACTGGAGAAACATCCATCAATTCAGTACTCATCCTACAGTTCTGCTCTGCATTTCAGCAAATGGCATCCTTCAGTTACTTTAACTGTGGGAGAAACCTTGTCATCAGAGGTAACTGATAACATCCCAAGCTTTACTCTGGGCACCTGGAGCTGCTCTCTGCATTAGCAGCCTGGAAATGCTGCACCGTGGCCTTTCGAAGCTGACTCCCTTCCTGAGCTAGGGCATAACCAAGTGTCAGAGGTGCAGCCCCGAGCCCAGCGCTGCCTCCCGTGTGTGTCAGAGCAAGCTCCGCCCACCCGCGGGGGCTCGGGCACGAAGGCTGCGAGGGGGAAAGCCTGGAACCATTCTTCCCAGCTCAGCAGCAGAGCTCACTGTCAGCAGGAATTGCACTCACCTCCTAGGAAACCAGCCTGGGCATGGAGATGTGTTTTGTCAAGGACATGGTTGTACTGTAGGGCCGGTACCTTTTCTTGTACATGTGCTGGTTCCTGCTATATCTCCAAACACAGGAAGTTCAACTGCAGAAGGGGGCATGCATTCCTGTTCTGTTTAAAAAAAAAAAAACAATTACCAGCACCTCTGTGAAGAGTAGAGCTTAGGGAATCAGGGGAAGTCGTTGGCAAGGAGTTAAACTGCCAAGTTTTGATCTCCCCTTCTCCACGTGTCCAGCTCTGGGAGTGCTGGCAAATGTGGTCATCTGTCAGGGTCTCATCTTCTCTCAGACATGGAGAGAACTGTGTGAGCAGTACAAAACTCTGAATTTTACCAATTATTACTCAATCCCAAGTGCTCCCTGGCACTACTAGGGGCCTACATTTGGTCCTACAGTACTAGTAAACATTGGTTCCACCAAGTCAGAATATTGCGTGCTGGTAGAAATTTTTAGCAAGAAAAATTGTTTGTAAGAGGTTCTTAAGGTAAGGAAATAAAACAGCAGCTTCATGCTAATCACCCTTGCACTCAGTTTGAGAAGTAAAATTCAGATTAATAAGATGCTGGTCCAGAGTAGCAGTTCTTCCCTTACTGACAGGACCAAGCAAACCCCATTTTCAAGTTCTCAGAACACAGATTACTGTCACACCTCAGGAAAATCTCCTGTTTTCTCCCACTGAACACAGCTTCCAGTAAGTTATTTAATTACTAGTTTGACAGGCATAAAAGACAAAAAAACCTTTGTTTAATCTTCTGTTTGAGAAACTTTGCACTTTTTTCTGTTCAGAACATGTAGAAACAACTGTTCTTTGGTTTAGCTTTTTGCTGCTCTTCTTACAGCATCATCCACTGCTGTGTTACTGTTAACACTCGGAAGCTGACATTTGTACAAATGCATTTTTATTGTTTTAACAGAACCAGAGAAAGGTTGAAAACATTAGGCTATACAATACATTTTGGTTTATAAACAAAGTTTTATAGTGGTTAAACATTTCTAAGTGACATTCATGGTCTTATTCAAATTTTTGCTGCAGTTCAGGTCCAAAGACCAATAGTGTTCAAAAATGCAGTAATAGCATAAGGTGGACAAGTATCTCGATTTATATGAGCAGTTCGAGAACTTAGAGCAAACATTCTGGAAGAATATCAAAGGCAACCATGATTCATAACTCTCCTGCACACATTCCTCAATAAACAAAAAGTGATCTTTGGCATAAACAATTATGTATTAAAGGCATTAGTAATATTGCATTAATATTATTCAAGCAACTAAACAGTGATGCTAAAATAATAATAATAATAATTAAAAATATCACAGAGAAGCCTGGATGGGGGAGCAGGATGAGGGGATGTGAGGAGCATTGAAAAGCAATACAGGAAGACTAATTAGAAAATCCCTTTAAAATAATCCCTACTTATTCAGTGTTATTTACTATTAAATAGACATTACTACATTAAAATTATGTTAAAGACCTGGTATAAATCAACCAAATGCATCCAGGTTAAGGCTCTGGCACCCCTTCCTTCCTCTTCCCATTGCAGGTAACTGCAGGAAGAGAGTACTCAGGGAAGATCCTAAGTACCACACATTCGTAATACCCAGACACAAGGAGCAAATTCAAGACGAACACGCACCTTCTCTTGCTGAGGTCAGTCGGAGGCAGTTTTATTATCAACAGTTTAACTTCCCTTTTTAGATAACAGTGCAATGAAGGGGGTGGAGGGGAGAAGGTCCAAGCATAGAGTAACTGTTGCAGGCAGGTAGAGGACAGCTCACTGCTGTGTCTCTTCCTTTGAGCTGTTAAGACTGAGAAGTTTTTCCACAAGGACACTTCTGTTTAAGATGGTTTGATCGTGCAACAAGTCTCAGCAAATTAAGAGGGTATTATGAGGTCAGTGCTGATTTGGGCTAAAGTCTGCAAGTATTACTTGCAAATGTAAAAACTCATTCTCAAACAAGTTTTCCTTTCTATGGGGCAATTAAATGAATGTGTATGAATATATATATTCTATATATATGAAGGCATATTCAATTATAGAAGGATAAAACATCACAAGTCTATTTTAGTAAGGGGAGGGAATCTGGGGGGTTTTACTGTTGTCATTTTGTTTGGTTTATTTTTTAAAGATACAGGAACAATTGTTCAATTCACTATTACTAGAACTTGAAAAAGATTTTGAGACTCCGAACTCCACAAGCAGTAAAAATAATGAGGTATATATGCAGCATTAGGAGCCACTGTTTGCTGGTAGCCACCAGACTACCTAAAGAGGGTTTCATGTCCCTGCAGAGCTCAGGTTTCAAAAAGCTTATGCATTATTGGAAATAAGAGCAGTGGGGCCAAAGGTATTTTTTAACTGATTATCTTTTCATTTCCACCTTGAGTAGCTAGAAACACATCAGATAGAAAGAAGAGGGAAGTAAGAATTATTGCATGTGCTCATTTGGTTTTCAAAATAAAAAGAGCCAGTATGTGGCATTTTCTGGTCCTGGACATGCAGCTAGGTTAAGAGAACCAGGATTTTTCAGCTCAATACATTGTTGAATTGAGCAAGGAGAGAGTTCCATAATTTAAGGTCTCCAGCCCTAAGGCTCAAGCTGTCAACAGTGTGGCACTAACATCCTCTGCAAAACCTTTCAATACAGTACAAGAGTTCTGGAATGCCTACCTACAGGGTGACAGGAGAGGGACAGAGACAGCTCCAGTTTCTGCTAAAGTACTATTGCCAGGCAAGAATCAAAAGCAAAAAAAATAGCATTTCAGTCATGGAATCTTAATCCTCAGTTTACAACTGCTCTGCTGCCCCACCTTCCCCCTTTTAATTAAAAACCCCACACCTTCCATCATTTCTGCATGGTTTTAGAACAGCCAGTTAAAATCCTGTTGAAAAGTTGAATGTTTCTGTAACAATGATTGTCCCTAAAAAACTGCCGAGTAACCAAGTGTCCTAAACTCTCAAGACAAGCTTAAGTGAGGTCCATGTTTTATATCATCATATGGAAACTACTGGAATATACAGTGAACTAATGAAATGTGCTTCTGGGAGTACAGAATTCACTAAAAGAAACTTGAAAAGCAAAAAAAGTAATAAACTTTAAGAACTGTCAACTGTTGGCAGCAAATTAGAGGTCTTGGATATCAAAAGCATTCCCAAGACATTTGAAATGCATTATCTTATAACTCATACCCTTAGAATGGGGCATTAGCATAAGGTAATCTTAAGCTCACGTATACAGCACCTTTTGCTGTTAATATAACTCTTCTGTTTCCAAAAAAGGCATTTTATGTTACAGAAAACAATACTAATGTGGCAAGTATTTACTGATACCATGGGGTCTTTCTGACCCAGCGAAGAGTGAATCCAGCATCTGTTCTTATCTTAATGGATGCCGCTTCAGCTTCTCTCACAGTTTCCTTCACTGACTGCATGAGATTCTGGGCATTATGAACCAACATCTCAGTTGCCTGTCAAGAAAAAGAAGAATTTCCAATATATCAGTAAATACCATGATTAGGACAGTAGCATGTAAACTCTTTGTGCACAGACTCCCAGTGCAAATATATTAAGTCTGTTAATTGCTGAGTGAAACTATGAAAATGTAATTGTCTCTGGGAACCAGCAATTGTTATCCTGGTTAAAACAAAACTTTCCTCTTCCTCACCGTATATTTGTGCAAAATCTGAGTAAAAGCTTAATGTCACTAAGTAGAGTAACCTCTCTCAGAAGTCAAAGCTGCAGCATTTCTCTTGAAAAGATGCATTTGGAAGGTAACTGAGCTGAAGGGACTCGAGAGGGTGTTGGAAAATAAACGTTTCCCCTGGAATCCACCCGAGGGCGCCCCTGCCCCTCCCAGGTCCAGCCTGCGGCGTCTTGCGGCGCCGAGTCTTTCCCTCGGTTTCTACCCGCAAAGCAGGAGATTAACAAATTGTTCATCGCAAAACTGAAACCCGAGTAGCTTTTTGGCTTGTTCCCCTATTAAACTGTAGCGTTTGAGCCAGAAATCAAGGTGCTGTACAAAAGTTATATTCCCTAAACAACTGAGGTTTTCTTCAACATCAAGTTCCCAGAACACATCTGACAGAACAGATTGTACCTGTGTCCCCATAAAAGTGATCAACAATTCCATCAGTCTTGACACTTCTTACCTGTTCCGACTCTTCATCACTGATATTAGTTCTGCCCAGCATGGTAGCTTTGACAGTGGAAAGAATTTTCAGCTGTGTACTGATGGTTGGGATTCGCTCACAGACCTAATAGGGATAAAAACCACTTCACATTGTAAATTGAACCAATACATTATGCCTTTTTTTTTTTCAGATAAATTTTATTTCCTTTTACTACTAGAAAATGAATGGGCATAGAGGTGATCCTATAACCTTCATGACTATCTGAAAAATACCAGTAGGATATTTGAATCTTATTTTACTTGCTTAGGGAATATTTGGAATGCAGACATTTTTCCATTCTTCCAGATACTCCTCAAAGGTCTGCTTGGTTAGAAACAGCATGATGTATGCATATGTGGCTGAGATCGACAAAACTTAGAAGTGTTGCATTTCTGGTACTATTCTTTGATGCAAAGGAATGAGTGAATGAAATACAAAACAATGCAGACTTAGATCAGTATTTGTAGCACAGTATTTTTTAAAAAGCTCTTTCGACATGAAATTATAGCTTCACAGAACATATATTCACATAAATAAATATATATACACGTATACATTCTCATGGGATCTAAAATACAGAACCTGGCAAAACTTTACAAGCCAAGGGAAGCCAGCCATGATGTACTGCGCTCACCCCCACTGAGAGAGGAGCAGCAAAAGCAGCATTTGAGGCATTCCCAGCTCCCTCGTTACCTGCAGCAGGTTTGTCCTAATGCGCTTGTCCGTGCACTGCTTGGCCACCTCCTTGGCGAGCCTGGTGACCTCGTCGGACGCCTTGGCGATGTCCTTGGCGCACTGGATGAGGGCGCGCTTGTTGCCGCTGCCGCCTCTGACCAGGCGCGACATCTCGGCCATGAGCAGCGCCATGCGCTTCGCCGCCGCGATGATGTCGTTGCCCTGCACGGAACAAGACGGTCACTGCTCCTGCCGGCACCCCAGCGAGGCACCGCCCAGCAGCGGGGAGCGTTTGGGTAGGAGCGCTCTGAAGGAGTTAAGGATGGAAGAACCATTTGTGAACACAGAAGAGGTTTCTTCAAGGAACAGGGAAAACCTGTACTAACTACTTGTTTCTGACACTTTTTTTCTTAACACTCACAAAAAAAGCCCACTTCAAAACTGAAAAAGAAGTTGTAAAGTGTTAGTTTGTCCATGGAATGAGTTACTGCTCTGCTGACTAGATTTTAAAATAAGGCATGTTATTAGCATTTGAAATTCCAGATTTCCCCCCAAAAAAGACTTTTTTTGAAGTTAAAAAATATGTACTAAATAACCTGTTAAACCAGTTGTAGCCATAACAGTTGAACATGTAACTTTCAGTGGCATCTGAAACTGAAGTTGTTAAAGCATCAACTATGCTGCTAATAATGTTAAAGGATCAATAGAAGACAATCTGACATACAAAACTTTTGTCACTGGTAATGTGGAAATGAGATCAACTTTTACCTTTTTTAAGTTATTCCTTGAAAATATACCTTTTTTGATACAACCTCTCCTGTTAAAATAAAGCTTCCAGGAGAGAGGAACATGGTAGTTCAAAAGATAATCTAGTGATGTTTCTTATAATAAAATCAAGATTTTTTTTGTACATCAAAAATTACAGTCACAGAAACACATCTGAGAAATACTTGAAATGTGAATTAATTGTGACCAAGGCAAACCCATTTCTTACACACTGTTCCAAAGAGAAACCTAGTGCAAGGGAAAGCAGACCTAGCTGACTGATTGTTAGTAGTCTGTCAGTATATTTAGTATATTTATATTATTCCCTTTAGACAATTGTTAGTCAAAAGAGAACTCTTTGGTGCCTTGAAGCATTCCTATTGTGTAGATGAAATATTAGTGGAGTGAGTTCAAGTATTATTAGCATACTCCTTCCCTGGAATAATCCCACAGATGACAACCAATGGAGTTCAGAGCCACGAGCACACAGTGAGAACCCAGCTGAGCCATGGTCTCCTCTACCCTGTGCACACACTTCTGGGACTCACTGGGAGCACCTTCATGAACATATCCCAGGCATTTTACAGATACAGTGACACAAACAGCTCAACTATTTGTTACCATGTTCTATTAACTAAACAGTTTGCTACTATAACCAGTTAGGATATAAATGACATAACACAAAGCTTTTCCATGTTTTCCCGTAGAAGGATCAGTGTCTAACAAGTTATCCAAGCACCAGAATCTGAAAAGGACAAGAACATTTTTAAAGCCCTTTTTATTAAAATGGTTTAGTATAACTATCTACATAAGTATACACACATATACATATGCACACACCCCTAACTTTTGTTTGTTATGGGACACCAACCTTATTTTTTGCAGCATGCTATGGCAAGTGCCCAATCTTGCAAGCATTTGTGCTTAGACAGAAGACAGGCTACTCGTGAATGTCTGAACCTCATGTTAGATTTCCACTGGCTTCATATAGACAGGATCTCAATTCAGCAGCTAACAGCACTCAGTGCAGCTTCTTCAGAAAAGAATTCTCTCAAGACCAGCATTTGCAATACAGCCCAGTGCAAGCCAGCAGTCAGGCAGTCTCTTCCACAAACACTGCCATACAAAGCCATTCCTTGTTGGAAGGGTTGTTAATTGACGGCATCAATTGAGGCCAAGCACAATAGACACCTTAAATGACTTCTTGAATTCTGTATACTCTGCTGTATCTGGAAGTCATTAAGAAACCATTAACCATGGCTTCCCAGGTAGCCCACATGATTGGAAAAAGGAACCGAAGGGGCAGAAGACAATCCCTACTACAATTTGAAAACTGCCATAACAAAGAAGACCAGGCAGATGCAAAAGGAGAGAAAGTCTTTGAATATTAATAAGTGACCCCAATCAAACTTCAATCCGGCACTGACAAACAGATCTAGCAAACTTGTGAAGCCACTCTCAGTCCTTAAAATGAAGTGCAGACACACTTATTCATTCAGGATGGCAGGGCCCAGCAGGGATCAAAAGTGATGCAAATGTGTCAGCGTTCCAAGTGGCCGGATGCACGCAGATCAGTCCCCGGGGACTCAGGAGTACCTTACTAGACCACTTGGTTGCTTCCCGATGTAGAGACTGAGCAGCAGCCAGAATGGGCTGGTTAACGGGCTGATTGGTTGGCATTAACAGCAGCTCAGGCTCGTAATCATCTTCAATGTCATAGGGGAGAGTGAATTCAACATCTGCATCATCCTCCTCATCTATATCTACACCAGCCTCAGCCGCTTCATTAATCACAGTCCCATCAGGCTTTGCAGGTGGCAGCAAGGGTGGAGAAACAGGGGACAGTTAGTACAAGAAGCAGAATTTGGTAGAAGAGCACAAACTGAGCAGTTTTAGTGACCAAACATCCTCTTGGCCTCTCAGGATCTGAGAGGGCAGCTCTAGGACCAGGTCAAGGGGAGGAGGGGAAGGAATATAATATTAGCAGAATGAAACAGTTCACCTGTGAACCAAAGTTATCAAAAATATTTAGAAGTTACAATTCAAATATGCAGCAGCATTTTTCATCTGAACATTCAGCTCATAAAGAGAGAGGCTCACCCACAGGACAACATTATACTGGCAAGTCAACAATGAAATGAATGGATTTTCTGTCTCAATGGAAGCCGTTCTGACTGCACAGGAGCAGGCACAGCAGCTGATGACTGTGGTATTTGTGCAGATACAAAGCTTTGTTTGGAAGCCCATTCATATGTGTGATAAGAGCAGATAGCAAGAGCACAGAAGAACCACTGACACTGCTTGCTGTAGAGAAACAAAAAGAGATGGGATGGGAGAGGCTGTAGAAGTAAGTACCAAGGTACCACACAGAACATGAAAAAGAGCAACACTGGGTTGGAAAAAGAAGAGGTGATGTTGAATGCCATGAACACTGTGAATATTACAGTTCTTAATGAAGATTAAAATGGAATTAATTAAAAAGGAAGATTATGAAACATGATATTGTTTTGGCACAATATGTTGTATCCATTACCTTCAAAAAAAAAAGAGGGTTCAAGCAAATAAATTGTATTAGAGAAGATCTCAAGGAAGAGGCAAGAGGTACAATACAGGCATTAAAGACAGCAACATTTCAATACAAAAATAAGTATACAAGTTTACTAACTGTATTTGTTCAACTAAAGCCAAGTGTGATATAAGTAAAGGCACCCTTACAAAAAACTGTGCATTTGCAACTGTGTTTTGCTTACGATACAGCATTTTATGGAAAAAAACCCCATCTATGTCAACAACAACATATAGGAATTTTGGAAGTTGTAACACTTATAAGGCCAAATCACCTCACCTTCAAAGGCCGCTTTTATTTAAATCTTTAATCTAATGAAAAGTATCCAAGTATGCCTCATCTTCTGATTTATCCAAATGAGAGGGAAGCCAGCCAGGGAAACTAAAGCAATAGACATGGTTCTGCTGGTGCTCCATGAGAAAAATGGAGTTCATGAAAGCCCAGAAGCCACTCTGTGAAGAGGAGCTTTTGTAAAGGAGAAAAACCAGATTTTCATTCTTACAAGAATGAACAATGTTGCCAACTTTTTTTAAAGATTAATTACTTGTTCACACCCCTCCACTCCCCACTTTACTACAGGTAAAGTACCAGTAGACTAAAGTGATTCTGCGAAAAGGCAAAAGACAGTTGACACACAGTCTGTTGTGACTTCATATGAGCAAGACCTTATAGTTCTGTTTTTCCAGATCTAACCCATATTTCTCAGTAGCACTGTCCATCAGTCTCTTTTCCAGCAAATCAGGTGAGTTCAGAGACTACAAAAATGTTTTTAAAACTTCTTCTCCCTACACATACTGTGAGAATAACTGAATTCCTATTGCTATGATGATACTGCTAAAGAAGAATTAGGAGGATGATTGCCGGGCTTACTGGTTTGCTGGTCTCAAATTAAAGAAGCAGTAATGAACACAGTGTTATATAATCTAAAGTCACTGAGCTTGCAGCTCTTTCCTAATCAGCAAGGAGTTTTAAGGACTGGTGCTTGGCTTTGCACTATTTAATTTAAAATGCATACAGTATATATATGGTAAAGACATTTTGTTACCTACCCTGTATTGTTAAGTTACCAGTTCTGGGATTTCAACATCAAAACACTTTCAGGAAACTGAAATTAAGGCTTTTAGCCTCAAAATTACCTTCTGAGATCACTAATACATTTCAGTACTGTCCTTTAGTAGTATAAAAATGTGTTTGGTATATCCAGAAGTATGGGGAAAATACAGCTTTTGATTTTGGGTAAGAGACACCCAAACAGATTTGCAGAACCTTCTTTGGTATTTTATCTATACTTTCAAAACAGATGTTTCTTTGGCCCATAGCACTAAAGTTGATTCTGTAAGCTATTCAAGTTTGTATCCTTACTCATCACCTAATTTAGTGCAGAGAAAGGGTGAGATTTTAAAAGCCGAACTCTGACCCTTTAATTTACACTTGCAGAAGCCTAAATCTGAAGTTCCTACTCAGCACTCAGCTTCTGCCAGAGGAAAAATGTAGCTTTTGGGAGAAAGAGGGAGGAGATAAGAGAAAAGCAAAACAACATGATGTTAGCATTTGAGACTGACAAATTCACACTTCATTATAGCACTGAAATAGGAAGGAAATTCAGGATTTCAGCCTGAAATCTCCAAAAAAGAATGAGACCAGGCCACCTCTATGTGGTCATTTTTCCCATCATAAATGCTTCACATTAACTGCAAAGTACCTTGCAGCTTCTTCCAGAATTAAGACAAACCAGCTCATGATTCCTGCAGCTGGCATCTGCAACATCCATACGGATTTTTCCACACGGACTTTTCAAAGTCACTTAAATATAGCAGCCATCAGCTTGTCAGCCTGCACAGGCATAAGTATTAGTGACTCTCTAGGCAATACCAGCACCAAGGATCACAAACACCTTAGCATACAGGGCATATTTGTGTCCCCGGGGGTATGTTAATAAAGCATTCTGGCAATTCTAAGTATTAGAACAGTTGACCCTAGTTCACTCTGAACCCGAGCAGTGGTTTTACTGTTTAGTCTATGAAAGACACTGTCATAAGACAAAACATGCTGATCCTGAAAATAAAAATAAAAGAGAATCCTTTTAGCACAAAACACTTACAACAAGTTCTTACCTTGCTAGACCATTTCCGGGCTTCATCATGCAACTGTCTAGCAGCCATCATCATGGGCTGATTGATTGCTTCTCCTGCTTTCTGCTCTGGAAACTCTTCATCCTTTTCTTCAGGTGGTGGTGGTCTGGGCGGGGGAACCTCACCCTCTGGCAGCGGTGGTTTCGGAGGAGCGAGCTCGTCCGTCAGCTGAGGAAGGCAAACATCAGTGCAATGAAATAGAGCAAAGACTGGGGAAAGGCTGGTGTCATGGCAAGACTTGATTCTATGACCTCAGGTCTTTTTCCAGTTTTTCAAGGGTATCCTGTTAAAGAAAATACCATGTTTTAATCTTGCCTTTTGAATGCTGGACTGGTATTTTTTAGACTTGAGGCTACTTGTATGCATGGCCAGCCAGACAATACCTTTTATTTCTAATGAATAGTAACATACTTAAGTAATTTCAGTGTAATCCACACATCAATGACAACTGCATATTTTATTACAAACTAGCTGCACTTACATGAAGGTGCTCAAGGTCAGGAGGAGGAGGAGGAAAATCTGGTTCCTGAGGCTGGAAGGCTTCTCTGACTTTGGCCACAGCTCCCAGAATTTTGTACCCAGAATCCAAGAAACGCTTCTGCAAACCTGAACAAAAATTTCATTACCAGTTTAACACTAATTTAATAGAATCAATAATGTTTGGAACACTACCCCCAAAAATTACATTTATAACGTACTGTGCCAAGTACACTTATATTTGTGTTTGAAAACTACCAAATTGTTTACAGTGGACTTGCATGCTTGAAATATTAGTGTCATATGCAACATGCATAAAATAAAGCCTTGGCTGAATAATAATCACTATCAATAGCCAAAGTAATTCCCTGAACAATTTTTAGAATTTAAAAAAAGTATAATTTTTTAAATATAAATCAATACTAAAAACTAGTAACAAATGCTTCTAATTAAGGATATGAAATTGCATATCATATTAGAATGCTGAATCCTTTTTCCTTGAATATGCCAAAGGCCTCTGATTGCATTTTAGAACAGCAGGATGCAGCAGTTAATGGTGTGAGCTTGATTTCATCATTCTGAGATGTAAGTGTACACAACATTTACAGAAAAGCAATTACACAGCTGTATAAGAAAAAATGAGCACTACTTTACATCATCTCTAGTCAGTAAAAGGCACATTTTAAATTAGCTGACTGAATCCTTACCAGGATCAGAAATGTTGCCAGCCACAGCTTTAGCATCCATTACCATGGGTGATATAGTTTTGCTCAGCTCATCAGAGGCTGCTTTAACAGCCTCCCGAAATTTAGGATCTTCTGAGTTCTCCACCTCCCGTTTCGCAACCAGCAGGATACGGTTTGCTCGTCTGGCAATGCTGGTGGCACCAGCTACCAGCATCTGAGGTTGCATGTTGGCCATTGCAACTTTACATTTATCCAGGTCCTTCTTAATAGCCTCTTCTGATGCATCCAACAGAGATTTAGTATCAATGGCTTCATCCACCAATCCTAGAATAAAAGTTAAACACATTAATATTCTAGTTTCATCTGTGGAAAAGCATATTTGGTATTCCAAAGATGGTTCAAAACCCAAAAAGTAAGTATTTTAAAACTGGGGTGTGGGGAAGAGCAGAGAAGGGTGTGGAAATCAGCCCAAATCTATTACTGAAGTTTAACTTCTGATTCTGTTGTACCTCTGTGACAGTAACTGTGGTGAAGCTTGTTAATGACACCCCAAGCCCCTACTCCTCCACCATGGAATGTCACTTCAGTCAAGAACTGGCTTACACAGTATATGCAGCAGAGATTCTTTCTTCACACCAAGTTTCCTTAAGCATATTCAGTACTTTCTGTACTCTCCCATTCATTCCAAGGGAAATATCCCTCTGGCTGTGCTTTTTATATAGGGGTGATTCATAGTGACAAGGCAGTGAGATTTAAAATACCCAGGATTTCATTACTGGGATGAAGGAGGAGGTAGTAAACAGTCAGCTGTTCAGCAGGTCTGTGCAAAGGATGTACACTTGGGAAGGACTGAAACATTTCAGTGCCTCACCAGTATCACTAGTTTTGTCTTATTCTCTACATTCATCGAGCTGTTACAGTATTTTGAACATGTTTTCTTTCCTTCAGTTAATTATCTGTCCTATTTCAACATGCCAAGATTATACAGAAGAAATCCTCAAGTTGTCACAGTGATATACTGCTAGAATAGCAGCTGCAATAAAAAATGATGGTATTCTGATTTTCCAAAAAACAACTAAAGCTGGATTTGCTCCCCTACAGTTCAGTATTAACACATAAGAAGTCAGTTTTTTTGTGTATCCTGTGACATACATATTCCTGGAGTCAGAGAGCACATTCCCCACTTCTCTTAATTTATTTTTAAACAGTCATTATTCTTTGCATGTTTCTTCAACCCAAACAGAATGGAGAAAAATCTATATAAGCTAGTTAGCCATAGGTAGGATCTGCAACAAAAATTTCTAGTTTACCTGTCATTTTTTCTACATTATCAATCCATTGGTTTTTCATGGTCTCAAAATGTTCATAAGCAGCCTGATTTCCAGGATTTCTCAGAAGGATACGAGCTGCTGATACTACCTGCCAACAGAAGACAGTTTTAATTATCAGTACACATCAACATTACACATATTATTGAAAATGCATTTGCTTTTTCAGGACTGGATGTGTAGCTCCACATTTGAAAAACTAGTTCATTAATTCCAGAGCAACATCTAGCTCCTTGAAGATCTACCAGACTTCTGAAATTAGCTGGCACAAATAGTTTTTTCTGGAACTTCAATCACCTACTAATTTATCTTATAAACAACTCTTGAAAGCACTAAAACACACTATTTATTACACTAACAGCATTTACATAGAAATTTATTTTGAAAAAAATCGAGAGCATTTTTCCACTTAGCTCTTTTACTAAGCCCCAAAATCATTTTGTTTCAAGTCACAAACACTTCTGTCCAAGAGCTGAAGAGTAAAACATGTCATTTGATCATTTTGTTCTACTTAGTATCATGTATTCAAATGTTTGCCATTCCTATTTTAAGTGTCAGCATTGGTATTAAAACCTTTCTTTTAGAATAGAAGCATAAGAATAATTCCCCAGAAGTCATCTCCAGCCCGTTTAACAGCCATTTGAACCCAGCAAGCACCTGTGGGGTGAGTTCCCTTGCTGATTTCACTGTTGCCTGAATGCCCTCCACAGTGGTTTTATTGGCAGTTCCAACTGCAGCTGCTTTTTCTGCTGTAGCTCCCAGTCTAGCAGCATGGTTTTCAAAGTTTGCTGCTCTTTCATCAAATACCTAGTTGTCAGAAGAAGAAAAACAAAATTTTAAAAAGTATACAAAATTTCTTTCATGTGTCAGAGACACCTTCATAACATCCCTACTTAATTCATCCTGAGGGGATGCAAAAGGACACAAAAGCTTTGAAGGCATTTGATTTTTTTAAACCTTTACATGACCAGACTTGCTTTACTAAGTGGGACAACTAAGGAGATATAGATATGCACTTTATAGCTTCAAGGTATGAAGTCCAGTAATTCCTGATGACTACTGCTGCAAAGAATACTCTATTAAAAACTATTTAAGCTCAGAGATTCATCTTCAAACCCATAATCAGAAAGTAACTATATGTGAAAGATAAATAAGGGGGTTTACCCTAAAAATTCACGCTGGAAAAAAATTACCTCCTTTCACAGTCCTTAGATATTCAAAGGAACAGAATACTTGGACAAAAAGCTATCCTGCCATAAAGCTGAATTCTCCAAGGCCTTGGGAATTATTTTGATCATGTAGCCAAAAGCCAAAGTAGCCAAACAGAAATGCCAGACACTGTATTTTAGGTACTTCATGTGCAGCCAGTGGCTTTGAAGTACAGGAAACAATATCCAGCAAGAGAACAGGGTTAATCTGTTGATTAATTCTGGCATGAATTTGACCATTGTAATCAGCTTATATAATGCTGAGATATAAAAACCTACCGACTAGGGTATCAGTGGTTTTTGCACAAGAATTTTTAGCCACTGAAGGCCACGTGGTACCAACAACATAGGGAGGCATTTTTGCCATTTATTGAATGTTATTACTGTTACCACTGTTTCCAGGGTTATACAATTCACAGTCTCCAGGAGTCCAGAGAGATTTGCATAGTAATCATTATGTTGTCAGAATTAATAAGCATCACAAACTTGAGAAAAGAATACCAATTCATTTTTCAGAACAGTGATTTATTTTTCAAAACACCAATTTAGGTAAAATTAAACAAAAACTGAAGCTTTACATGAAAAGAAAAGACCACCTTGGTATACTTGCCTCATCTCTGTTGGGCGCATCAGAGGGAGCAGTGGCTGCTACTGCTAACAATTTAATAGGAGTTGTGGTGTCACTAAAAACATCAGAAACTTCCTGGGTCATTGCCTCTTGCATTCGTGTTTTTAGATCCTTTAAAAAGTGGAAAATTATTAGCATATAACAGAGGGATATAAAGTTCTAGGGGTTCAAATCCCATAAAACCTTCTCTTACAAGAAAAATGCCCATTCCAGTGGCAGATATTAAGATAAAAATTCATTAAAAGTATGATCAATTAATCACTTTTATACAAATTAAACTATTCAAAGCTTACATACCACTCCTTGAAGCAGCATTAGAAGCTATGAACAGCATGATTCGAGACCTTGCCCCTCAAATTCACAATGCTAGCATACTAGTTTCTTTTCAGAGAGACTCAAATTTTCCTTCTAAATTGTTCATTTGAAATTAACCCCTATGGAATACTAACAAGGCATTTCTAGAAAGTTTGCTTGAAACACCTCGGCTGACCCAACAGGTCTTTAGCTGCTGTATATCTGTTTTCAGGGACGCCTCCCACCCCCAGGGCTTCCTCAGAGGAGCGAGGTGCTCCAGCGCATCCCTCGCGTGCTTGGAACGGCTCCTTACCTTCAGCGAGTCCTGGAGCTGGGCGGCGATCGCCCTGGCCTGGGGGGACTCGCCCTCCCCTCGCGCAGCCAGGTCAGCCAGCTGGGCAGAGAGCTGGTCCACACGGTCACACTTGGCCAGCAGGTCCTGCCGGTAGGGGCCCATCATGACATTGGCCAAACGCCGGCCTTCGGCAACCAGCCCGCGGATGGCCGCCTGGCCTGCAGGGAGACAGAGCAATGCCCATTAACACATCAAGTGCTGCACACGTGTAACACACATCAGAATTCTTGGGGCTTTACGAACACTTGTCTAGGTGGTAGAAAAGATCTTCTGCAGTTGATCATTGAGTAATTACAGTTCAAAACCACAGAGGAATTCTACTGTCTCCAGTTTCTTTTTGCTTAAATTCACCAGCTCTGGCTAGAGATGCATCCTTTTAAACCAGTGGTCTGACAAAAATTAACCATGGCAGCTGTCAGGTATTTCTACATAACTAATCTGTTGACTCTAATAGAAATCACTTGCAAATTCCAAGTACTGCAATTCATCCCCACATCATTAGAAGATGAGCAGCAAGAGGGAAAGAAAAGACAAGGAGAAAACATAACTTAAAAAGCCAAATGCCCTCTCCCAGAATTCCAGAAGCCATAAGTAAGAAGTGTCAAGTAATCTGGATTGAAGGGTACAGTGGGGGTAGGGAACATCTTACAAAGCCTCCACTGTATTTTGAAAGTTTTTCTGTAAAAAAAAAATTATTTTTAGCATGGGTAATTTCCTTCATTCACTTACAGATGCTTCCTGCTCATTCACAGGACTGTAATTCTCTGTTCTTTCAAGAATACAATAGCAGTATTCTTTTAAAAGAATTTATTGTGTATTAAGTCCATCAAAGACCAATTGAAGAATAATTTTAAGATAATGCTAACCCACAAGTAATCCAAGTTTGTGATCAGCCTTAAAATTACTTACAACGTTGTCACAGCATCAGACTATCCAAGAATCACTCAGCACTGCTGCCTCTTTTGTATTCTTAACTTACTTTTCTTATGAGTATCCTGCCAAGTGGCAGCAAGTCTTGAACCACAGTTATATGCTCATCGAGAGCATACTGGGATTATCAGATCCCCTTTCTCTTTAAGTATTAGCATTCTCCTCAGATAACCCAGAGACCATACAAACAAGTGATACTTTTAGGTCAGGTTTATGAGTGTTTTTCTCTTCTGTGAAGAACTTAAATTACTCAATTTGCTGGAGTAGGTATAAATTCAAATTCCAGACATAGTATTTGCATAATAAGAAAACCAAGGAACCAAGCAATCTTGTCTTCTCTACAGCACATGTTCTCCCATTCTTTAGGAAACAACACAAAGAGAATCATGGGCCAGCTTAATTCTGTAACTGCAGTTAGGACTTAGCTATAAATCTTCAAGTCTCCACATCAGTGAAGATTCAGTGCATCCTCAGGAGAAGTAGTTTCCACCACAAAAATTAGTAACAAGTTTGACTGTAAAACTGGGGGGAAAACCACAGAGAAACACTTACCTACTCCCCGATCAGCAACTGTAGGATTGTCTATCCACCTCTGAGCTTGCTCAATCTTGCCCTCCAAATGGACAGCTGCTTTCACTGGCCTAGTGTTTGCTACAGCCCTGTTTGTTTTGGACTGTAAGTTCTGAAGTGATGTAGCTATTTGCTTAGCCAAAGCACGAGCCTCAGGAGAATCACCTTTGCCACTAAGGATTTAGAATAAAAAAAGACTGTAGTCATATAAAAACCATTTACAGGTGGTCTCAAATTCAGCAGCAAGACACAATGAAAGGTACTTGGTCTTTTAAAATAAGGTAAAATCTGACACTTGAGTTGAGATTCTCAAGAGCAATTCTCTGCTGTGGTTCCAGGATATTACATATGTTCAGCACAGCACTGGAGTGGGGGATGGCACAGTACTGCCATTGCCAATACTGGTGTATGAATTGATTTCCCATTTCCATGGCTGTCTTAAGAGCAACTGCTATCATGCCAAGCAGATTACAATCAGAAAAGTAAGCAGCCACAGACCAAAGGCTATATATAAACTTGACAAAAGGTAGCACATTAAGACCTACTGCAGCTAAAGCTCAATAAGAACTTGATTAAAACAAGTAACTAATGAAGCAAGAGAAATATTTATTCCTATATTGCAACCAGCCTTCGATGAAGATCACAGTTAGTACAGTAACTGTTTCTCCTCTGCCATTCTCAAGCAGCCTCTTTGCAGAACTGATACAGAAATATAACTTCTGAAAGTCTTATCTTTTGTTCAGTTTGTAGTTACATCTTAGAACACTGACAGTGATGGAAGTGGTAGATATTCCAATATGATATTTAGTAAACTGTTTAGCAAAAGCAGTGGTGACATCCATCTGTATAAACAAACTTATATTTCCCATTACCTTCTTGTTTTGACAGTACAAAAAAGCTCACTTTTGGCTTTGGTTTGCTTGTCAAATATTCCATAGGCAGTAGAAAGAAAATACTTCTATGTAATATATCTCTGGTTACCTTTTTTTTAAGGAAGCTAGTGCAAGTTAGGCTTTGAGATAGCAATCACTAGGCTGAACAACTAAAATGGGTTTATTTTCATCATCAATATTCTGATCTTGCTCAGCACTGACATCAAAGTAATTCAAATAAATTAATGGTGATAAAACTAATGCTTACTGTCGTCGCAGATCTGACAGCTTGGCTGTCAAAGCAGAGATTTCCCCCAAGGAACGAAGGATATCATCTCTTTCTTTAGGCTCCTCACACAGTTCTGCAACTTTCCTTGCTTCAGCCATAATTCCCCGAATATGCTCTTCTCCTTCACTGCCCCCATTAGGATCTGCAAGCCAATTCTTCATAGAAAGAAGTTATGTACAAGTGAAGACAAAAAGTGATGCTTATTCTATACATACTCTTACAGAGAAAGAAATAACAATATGGCTTTCAAAACTTTATTTAACAGAAAGTAGTTCTCAAAAGCAGTTTCTGTTTTGTAGGTACCATGAAATTGTTCTATTGCCTGATTGTTTTTCTGTTTTGAAAAAAAAACATCAACTAGATAAAATCTCCCCAAAGATTTTACATTCTCTCTCCCCTCAACATTTGCCAACAATATTTTAAAAGTAAAACTGAACTAGTGCCTTTAGAGACTGATATGTGGCTTTCAGCAAAAAAAAAAATTAAAACAGATGCTCTTGAGCCCAGTTGGGTATTTTCACAGAGCTCTTCCTAAAATGTCCCATTGCCATTTTATTTGATACATATGTAATATCAATGTATCTTTTTATATTGATAATAATAGACACATATACACATTTAGGTAAGGTGTATATATAGAAGGTTCATTATTTGATGATCATCATAATCATCACTGGGTAAGAGACCAACCACTGACCAATATTAAGAGTTACAAACAAAGGATCAATTGAAAGAAAATGCAACTTCATTAACATCATTTCACTTCTGTCATTAATACAAAGTTCTAAATCCTGAACTCCACTCCTAAAACAGAGCCCAAAGAAAGGGCTCTAGTTTTACCCACAATAAGTCCATACAATCTAAAACTCTTATTTTCTTCAGTAAGATTAGTTTATGTGCAAAATTAGGGTGTTCTATAATTTTATTTTAATAACGTTTAAATTTTCAGTAATGCCATGTAAGTTACCAAAAAAGATTATCAGCTGAAGCAAAACTCACAGAATGCTGTAAATTCTGAATTTGAGATTTTTTTTTGTTAAAGCAAGTATCCCCTCTATGTTCCTCCTACCAAGTAACAGTGTCTTTTTGGAAACAGCTCCACTGGTTCAGTGTAACAGCTCTAACAGTAGTAATGTCATCGTGTTCTGAAGTATTTATGAATCACTGGTGGTACCTGAGCAGCATCAATCTTCTTAGCAATTGCCTGCTTAGAGTTGGTCATGGCCTCCAGCTTGCGGGCTGCATTCTCCACTTTGGCAGTGAGCAAGTCCAGCCCCTGGGACACCTGCTGGGCTTTCTGCATAGCCATGGGTGTAGCACCCTGTCCCCTGCCCGAGACAAGAAGAGCACCACAGATTCAGCTCAGGACTGACACAAGCTATTTTCTAGTGAAGAGGCAAAAAAATCTGTTTATGAGTATTCCCAGCCATTGTTGCAAGAGATACAGTATTTAATCAGATTTGTTTTCTCCTGAAGGAAACAAACAATAACTGAGGAATAGAAAAGATAAAAACTAAGAGCATATTTTCCCTATTCCAGAATGTGGCACTTGAAATTCTCAGAAGAATAAACATTTTTCCAGTGTCACAAAGTAAGGCTATTTAGGGATATAGCTCTATTAAGGTACCCAAGACAAGGCCTCTTCTCTCCTCATTAATAGACTGTTGCAGAGAGTCAAAATCTGCTAAAGTCTCAGCACATCTAAGTGAGGACAGCAAGTCAATTAAAAAAAAAAGAAAATAAAATGTCTTAGCTGCCTCAATCGTGACACACAAAGTTCAGCAGAATTTGTCAATGTAGGATGAACAACAACCACAACATTTTGGTTAACATCCCAAAAAACACCTAAAAAGTAGAATATGCATGTATCTTACAGTAATTAGGGTATATCCTCTTTGGAGAGCAGACTTCACTGGAGAGTTTAAAATTTCATTTCTGCCTAATTTGGAGGAAGGTTGTGTTTGACAGCAAGCAAACTCGGAATTATCTACCTGAGCAATTCTGATCATCATGTTAAGTAATTAACATTTCTCTTCTTAAATCATATTATTCTTACCAGAAAAGAAGAGATTGAAGTAAAAAATGTAAAATACAATTCTGGCCTGCTCTCCTAAAGGTTAGGAAGTGACAACTGCAAGTTCAGAAGATTTCAATAGCACTGGAGAAGCGTCCATCCCCAGCAAGAGCTTTACCTAGCCCGGAGGTCAGCCAGCTGATCGGTCATCTGCCCCAGGGTTTTGCACGTGCCCAGAATCTCCCTGCGCTCTTTGCCTGCACACAGCTCTCCTGCTTTGCCAGCTTCATCGAGGATCTGCCTTATGGCCTGCTCACCAGCATCCCCTGAGACACAGGGACAGTTAGTACAGCAACAAACACATTCCTTGCATGTACAAGGAAACTCCTGATATCACCATGTCACAACATATGAACTGCACTTGTTTCAGCCGTGCAAGTGCATTTATCAGAAATTGAGATGTACACCAAAAAACAACAATTCACATCCAACTTAACAACTGTAGTAGTTTGGCTTTGATTTCAGAGGAAGTTCATCTGATAAAGTCTTTCAACATTCAAATGGAGCAGGCCTTTATCAAATATTATTTGCTTGAAAGATACATACAAAGGTAAACAAACCCCTTATATAAGTAAAGGTGATTGTAATTAAGAGTATTTATGGCAAATTTTAATACTAAAAATTTTATGTCAAGACAAAGAAGATCACTTAAAGAGACTCTGTTAGGTAAATCTCAATTTATAAAAATTTGAAAATACAACAGAAGAGATTTTAAATATCAGCCACAGCTGCAATTAAGTACTGCTCAATTCAATTCCTAAGTTTTTGGACTTACTGCTGGAATGCAAATTAAGAACATGCATGTTCCACCGAATATATATATCTTTTAGATCACTGAGAAGCAGCAAAGGTTTCTAGGTCATTAGACACAACCTATTCAATTCCCAATATCTAAAGAAAGGAATAAATACAGGCTCCTTCAGAATGATCCACTATGTAAGGGTTATCAATGCATAAAGAAAATTTTGTCTTAAACAACAGAAATAATAAAATCTTCAAAAATCAAAATACTTTATGCTGTTATTTTTGTTTAAATATTACCTGGAGGTGCATTTGGATCTCTCAGCCAACCTTTTGCCTGATTCATCTTTGAATCTATCAAGGCTAAAGCTCTCTTCATGGCTTCAGTGTCCTTTACAAAAGAGAAACCAGCAAAATGATTCTCAAAACAAAAAATCAAAGCACAAGTAACCAATGCAAGCCAAGCTGACAAAAGTTCTATAAAGCAGAGTATACTTATAAAAACACATTTATGTAAGAAGCTCAAAACCCACTTTCAAACTAGCAGGTCATAACTGCTTATTTCCAGTTAGAACAGTCATTTTCATTTCACTCAAAATGCAAAAACTATGCATGCAATTTTAGTGATTATTCTATTTCTTTATTTACTAGTGCTTTAATTTCCAAAGTTGGAGCTCTAATAAGCACACATCTTGGAGTTAGTTCCATTTTACATCATGGCACGTAGAAAAGTCGTAATGTAACTGGAGTAAACTTTCCAGAAATGGAAACTGGCCAGTGAATTTTACTACTTATTCAGTGTAAGAGGCTGCACAGCTGCATTTTTCACCTGCTCTGCTGCTTAAAATCAGTTACTGTTTACAGAAACATAAGACTACCAGCTAATTTCTGAAAGTCTCAGATACAGAGTTGAATGTCTTAAGAGATAAACACATGTATTTACATGTGACTGTTTGAACTCCTCTGCCAGAGGCATCAAAGAAGCTGTTTCTTTTACTAGTATGCCACTACTATCCAACACCTCTGGCAGCAGGAGAAACAACCTCCCAGTTCTGATTTCTCTGCACACTGTTCATTGTTCATGTCCCATCTCTCCACTAGAGGCCACGAGTTTTCCATCCTACATTGATGGCAGGACAGTGAAAACAATAACAAGTATCTACATAAAAAGTTGTGGAAATGCCAAAATAGCTTTTTATCATGGAAATTATTTGAAATGCATCTAACATGCCATGATTGGAATAGAGATGACAAAAAGAAGCCTGGCTCTCACGTTACCATCTGAATCAGACTGCCCACGTGCAACCTTTTGAAGAGGAGTCTACTACCATCAGTGATCAGTATCTGCTACAGCATGTGCCATCCTGACAACACTAAAGAAATGCCACATTTCTGTGGAGTTGCTCATTCTGCCTGCTTAGTCTCAAAGATTCAACGCTGAATATTCTGGCATTTTTATTCAGGCATGTTGGTCTGTCAGCTATTCATAAGGTGCTAGAATACAATTCAGCAATCAACTTTCTAAAGTGTCATGTGTCACTGTTGAATATTTTTAAAGGCTCTTGAATCACAGTCTGAGAGAGAACACCAAAAGCAGAATTATTTTCACCTGGGTCTCAAATCTAGAAACTGCATCTCAGATCTTAGTCACGACCTGTTAAAAAAAACTTCCAAAAGGCAGGACATGAAGCTCGGGGTGGGAAGATGGGCTCATTATTTTAGAAGTCATCTTCTCTATAGCTTGAGAATTGTGCATTTAATGTATGATAAGAGACAAGTAAATATCCATGGAATTTTTCAAATGTGTATCTACATCTTACTGCCTATGAAAGTAGCTGTTACTGTTGACTGGGCTGAAGCCACTTTAGTTTGCAATGAATGGTCTGCTTCAGGCCTGTCTACCCAGAAAATATGAAACAACTACATGAATTTTAAAAGGCAACAGATGTTTCTTATTGTGTCACTGAGATGATAGGTGTGGGTGGAGAAAAGAGAATTGGGAAAACTGTCTTTGCTCCTCCCTTTTTACTCTCAGGCTTTTGTGTTGTCTGAGCTGCCTGCAGGGTTGCAGTTTCAGCAGAATTATATAGAAGCCTCTGAATCTAAAGTCTAACATCTGAGGACAAAATCATTGGTGTTCCAGCTTTTGCATTCATGAGTTTGTAATTGCCAGCACTACCCAAGCAGCAGCAAGATCCATCTGCCCTATCATGAAGTTACATAACTGGATTGCTCTGCAGGGCAAGTCTTGCTATCCCGTGTGCCCCATCTGCATTCACGTTGGCAAAATACCAGCCCCTTCTCCTGTTTAAAAAAACCTGGTGAAATCCCAGCATAGCAGTTGAAGTGTTTCAATACAACTGCTCTTAAAGCACCAGTTTCCCATCCTCACAGCCCAAGCAATCTCTCACAGCTTCAGCCTGAAAAGACATTTTCTTTGCAATGAACTGAGTAATGCAATAGAAAATGAGAATGCATCCTTAACTAGGTTTGTTGGTACAGCACTTTGGTTTCTGCCAGAGCTGTGTCTCCTGTCAGATACAGCAACAAAGGTGTAGCCATACTGAAATGTCTCGACTTATTCACCCATTCAGGTTGTTAAGGAAGAAGGAGGATGACACAAGCAGAAACAGTCAAGGTCTCACTGATTCAAAGTGTCTTGATAGTCCTGATTTCTGTAGCTGTTTAAATACCTTATTCCTCCCTAAACAGCTAAATATATTTAAAATGTAACTCTTTGGGATTCGCCAACAGAGTATCAGTTGCAAGCATGAATTTTTTTTTTTAATCCTACAGATATCCAGAAAAAAGTTTTTATATAGTTTTATCACCAAAAATTGATTCTTTCCCTCCTCTCCCTGCCAACAGTTTCCCTGTTGGCAAAACAAATTTCATTAATAAAATCAGCACTATAACATTTTGAGAAGAGATATACAATTTCAGTTAATCAAGTTAAACAACTAGGGCAACACTGTCTGAAGGGAAAAGAGCAAGATGGATTTTTTCCAACTCAATTTCTAAAGCAAATATTATTTAAGATACTTTTATGCATCATTTCTGCCACTACCAAGAATTTTGAGCTTGTTCAGGGAGCAGGTGATATTGGCTCTGCTATGCAAAAGAGATAAATAAATCCTACACAATTCCTTGCTGGATGTAAAACACAACCTCTGACTCAATACAGTGGTGTAGTCTAAGGATATCTGCATTTCATGACCAAAGAAGGCAATGTTGGAAGAAATAGGCAAAGCCAGAGTTCTGGCAGGATAGATAGCTTAGTTACCATTCAGGGTTCAATCCTGCAAGACATTAGGTATTTCTCAGCTTTTTACAACTGTTAAGTTCCTCCAATTCCATGGAAATTTAAGATGTTTGAATTGAGTATTACTTCAAATTTAGTTTAAAATAAGCACTAATAATATAAAAGAGAAAATTTAATTCCTCTGTAAAATGAAAAATTCAAGGAAAAAAGGTTCAAAGCTATGAATGAAAAAAAGGAAACACAATTTTTTTCGCCAAGATTCTGGCCAAAAATAGCATTTCAATACTAAAGCACCATACTATTTTTAAAATCCAACATAAGCAGAGATTATTGCAATCCAGTAATAATAATGTGCATTCCAGAGTCCAGAAAGACCAACAAAATAGTTTAACTACAATTCCCACAAAACTTCTGGCTCCACCCCTTGTTCATTCTCCACTATCTCTAGACAGACTGTGATAGTTCAAGGTATAAGTAAGTCAAGACAGAGTAATAAACATAAAAGAAAGTCCAACATGAGCAATAGCATGTACTACACAGATAAAAATTCAAGGCTGGGCATCCCCACACACCTTACTTTATTCCAGAAAAGCATGGGGAAAATCTTTCCTTTGACCACCAGGCACAACATGCATGCAACACTGACCTCAACTACAACTAAATAGTTCCTTCATTGCCCTCCTTGCAAAATAAGAAGCCAACTGTTAGATATGTGTGCAAAACAGAATAAGGTCTGTAATAGGTGGCCATTAGCAAACTAGTTTCTGCTTCTTCATCCCACTGCATTTTTCAATTCCTATGCTTTGTCATCACTCTTTGATTAATGCCCAGTGCTAGAGTCCCAAATCATCAGCCTACCTTAATTCAAAAACAAAATACAACTAAAAAGCTCTCAATTCAGAACAGAATGATACTTTGATTATACTAATCCATACAACATATTTATGCGTTAAGCATAACAACCAACATTTTCCATTAGGAAATCCTGCTAATATGCCAACTGTTTTCTTCATTAAATCCTTTATTAATCTACCTCACTAGCAAGATGAGTAAGCATTTCCTAAGGCTAAATTGCCAACTCTTTGCGACAGACATTTTTCTTTACCGCAAAAATTTCCAAATTTGTTGTGTGAAATAAAATTTTATTCATATTTCATAAAATACAGGAAAGCTTAAATCCAAAAACAGAACTGAATTGAAAAAGTACACATACAAGAATGCAGTTTTAGGCCTAGACCTAAAGAACATGAACCATTCTGAACTGAAGGCAGGCTGTGGGTAAAACACTATGGAATAGACAAAATTCCTGACTTAATAAAGCTTTCTGGCCATGCAGAAAGCTCATTCCTGCATGATTGGACCCTTTATTTGTCACTACAGAGACTCATAACAAAAATTAACACAAAAGCATTCAGCAACAATGTGCTGTAAAATCCTGCCCTAACTCTAATCAGATTCAGAAAGAGTCTTAATGCAGATCAGCTTGCAATTACTGTTCTTAGTGACAGCCAATTCACACAGAGCCAGACAGAGCTGCTACAATCCTTTTAAGACTTTGTGTGTATGTACATAAGTATCTATGCCAGTGTCACAGCTGGCACACAAACAAGTTGCACAGCACACAGTCTGCACACAGCACAAAATCCCACAGACATGCTTTTTTGGGGTTTAGTAAAAGGTAGAGGTGGAGGGTGTGGAAGAAAGCTTACCTTCTAAAGGTGAGAAAAGGGTAAGAAACAGGACAACAAAAACAAAGATGCATTCAGTGGTCATCATAAGGAAGTGATAGTGACAAAATAACTCAAGAGGCAAACTAAGGGTCAAGTGCTAAACAACATAGGCCAAAGTGATTTTATGTCTTGGTTACATCAATGTTAGATTTCCTGCAAGACCTTGTTTGCTGACCAGTCTGACTTCAGGTCTCAATAAATATTTAATGATATTTATGCTTATTTGTTGCTCATAGCATTAACCCTTAAAAAAATTGCTTCAGCAATTTACTTCCAAGTACTAAAAAAACCCCAAACTTGTCAGGAATTTCAATTATGCAGCTGCATTTATTTGTAGCCCACAACACCTTTATGATTCTGTCAGACCTGCTTTGTCTTCTAGACATTTCAGTAGCATCACTTCAGAGCAGCAGTTAGCTCCAGGTGAGTGGTTGCAGTCCCTCACACAGCTGAACACGGAGTTGTAAGGAACTGATCCTGCCCTTATGGCAGCTTCACAGGCATCAAACTCACCCAGAACGCCTGTTCAATCTAACAGATTTCTTTGAGACAAGACAAACACCTGACATTTACTCTCAGGTTCAGAATAAAAATGGGGCAGGGGAAAAGGAGCAGTTGTTTAAAGAGAAATCCCCCAAAACTGACTAAAATTCCTCAATTTCAAGCCTTTTGCACAAGGAATACAACAGTAGCCTATCTTTTCCAGCAGGATCTAGAAGAAAAACCTCAATCTCACTTAGGAATGCCTAGCTACAAGACCAGTTGAATGTACAGAACTGTAACTTTTATACCTAATCTTCCTCTGTCAAACATGATTAGGTAGAGTAGTTACACATAGGGAAAAAGTCCTTCTCTGAGCACAATGCACTGTATTCCAGGACTTCCTAATGATGCCAAAACTAAAGTGTGAATAAATCTGTCTTGTATTTGACCATTGATTTGCAGTAAACCACTGCACAACCTTCAAATGCCACACTACTTTAACTTGGCTTATTGAGAGAAAGCTAATTTTGAGAGATACATTAATATCTTTATCTCTGAAGATACTTGACCTTGAAGAGATTATATGATGCAATTACATAGTGTTACAAAACTGATGCACAAATATGTATTTCAGTGGTCTCAAAAGCACAAGTTTGTAAGGGTAAAACACAGTAGACAAAAATTAGACTTCCATATACAAAGGCAGATATGAAAATACCTTGCTTGCCCAGGCATCTTCATCCCAGGAAGTGAGTTGCAATACACGAATTATTTCATTTATCTCAGCACTCATTTTCTCCACTGTGAAATTGCGATTTTTCAAGGCCTCTTCTATTCCCTGGCTTTTAGAATTTTTTGTGGTTACAAAAATCTTCATAGCTGTGAAAATACCAGAGATTAGAAAAAGGTACATACAAGAACCAATCAGTGGTTGAGCTGACCTTCTACTGTATTTATATGGAACATTTTCTTTTGCATGGAGCATTTTATCTCAAAGAGATTGTAGTTTTAATACAAGAAGCACAGTTACTTGCAACTGATGACAGATTTCAAGGTTATTTTTTATAAACATAAGACATCAAACTCCAGTTCAAAACAGTAATTCAGAATGGTATTAAAAAGCAAAGCAAAAAATACCTGAAATAAGTACAGGCAATAGCTCCTTCACTGTATTCATGGAGTTTACCAGCATAACCCTGTGTTCCTGATGAGTTAATTCTTGTTGTCTCTCATCAATCATTTTGGCCATCTTTGTCATTCCTAAGGATTAAAGTATTTGAACATTAAAACACTTGAGATTTCTAAACAAGAAGAAGGCATAATGATTGAGGAAAACTATATTGAAGTTTAAAACTGAATTTTCTTATTAGCAGCTGTTACTTTAAACACATTCCAGATACTTCAGAGAAGTCACCTATTCAATACCTAGCCACTATGTAAAGTAGAATGGACTACTTAAAATTCTTAATTTAAAATCCCATCAATAAAATAGGGCAATATTTGAAATTATTGTTTTAGGACATTAAGTCACTTAATGAACACTGGAAGCTGATTTAGGGTGGGCGGGAGGGTGTCATCCCTTCTTTTAAGATTTGATCCATGCCTTAAGTGAAGGACAGAAAAAGGAAACATCAGAACTGTGTTTGCTTTGAGGTTTTACCAGAGGTCAGGAACTGTATTTATTTATACTTCATATTTGATAGAAATATTAATAAATATAAAGTACTAACTCGATTCCTGAGGTTTTTATATAAGCATTCTTTAGTTCAGTGTAATTTTAATTCCAAATTCTTCCTACACTTCTTGCCACCACCACATGTCAATTTTACAGAATGTTTTTGTTAAATACTTTTTGTTAACTTTTTGTTAAATTACCAATCATGAAGCTAAAGCATTTGAAATAGCAGATGACACAGATTAATGGTAGGTTTCCTCTATAGCAATGAAGAGATACAGACAGCAGTTTCTCACTTACCAATCACTTCCACCACTGAAAGTGTGAGTTAACACAGTGAAGGAAACAAGTAGTGAAGGAGCAACAGAGTGAACAAAGAATTGCCATAACAGCTGGGCTTTTGTATTATACTTCAAGATAGCTATTTCTACAACCTCATTAAGATGATAATATATGACATGTAGATTACACTATTCCAACAAATTCCTACTGGGTCTAACTATCTCAGCCAGTACAGACATTTTATCAGCTCAATGGATTTTATATCTGTGAGTACTTAGTTACACAGCTTTTTCATTGCTTTTTTTTGTTTTATCCTTACTAATGGATACTTACTTCCTTCACAGTATAGGAAAAGTACAGTGCATATCATCCATGTAGCACAAATAATTTAACAACATCATCTGCTTTCTTAGAAGAGACTGTGAAACACAAATAGTCAGTCTTTCCAATAGAAACTTCCAAAGCAAATGCTTTACCATTGTCCCAACATTCCAAACTTTGGTGAGGTAGATGTTGGAGGGAAAACAAAGTAGTGGAAAAGACTATAAGTACTATATTTTTCAAAGACTGGAGTAAACCAAACCTGGCCCTAAATTCTTCGTGTAAGTCACCAAATCCTCCATTGTCTCTACCACTTCTGCCACAGTGAGATATTCCAATATTCCTTTGCAGACACGGATGATTTTACGGACCTAAAAGAGGAACATGCCATTATTTCTTAGGTAAAGCTAAGTTACACTTGAATTAGAAATGCAAACCTGTTATTAGAACAGTTTAGTTATAGCATTTGCTAACATGACAAATGGGCAATCCCAAAGGTCTGAGATACTGTGTAAGTTACCCAAAATGCCACGAGTCCAGTTCTGTAATGACAAGCCAATATTTGATCAGCTTTCCACTACTCAGAAATGCAAAATCCTACTTCCAATATTTTCACTTTGTAAGATAAATGAAGGACAGCATTGAGAAAATAGGTTCGAAAGAACTTAATCTATGTATGCTGTCAAGCTTGAAGTTTTTCATTGCAATTTCATAAATTAAAATATTTAACTTAAATCACAGAGCAAAACTACATAGAAAGTAGACTTCAAGCTTTCAGAGGAAGTATCATTCACATACAGCTTTACATATGGATAAAGCATTACTCAGCATTCCAGCAGGGAAGACAGATCCAACACCTCAAACTTTCCAGAAAACTCTGTGAAGGCTGTACTTTATTTACCTCTGGACCTCTGCCTTAGCTTAACTTTTTCCATTCACATTTGATTCCAAAATAATTCTCAGTCAGTAGATCTTCTAACATCGTGAACCACCTAACTTCTGGCATCACTACATAAAATTCTTATCAAAGAGCAATTAATTAACATTTAATATGTATCAACCACATGCAGTGCTCAGCTCCTCGAACAGATCAAAGCTTCCTCAGAAACTCATTTCAGTTTGTCCCAATGTTAGTTTATATTGAAACACAGGACAGACACATGCCAACTTAAGTGCTTGTGAAAGGTCAGTCATTCCTGACTAATGTCTTTGATTAACAAGGAGTTCTCAGGCAAGTTCCACAAAACATTAACTTAACAAATGTCAATTCATTTCCTAAACACTAGAAACAGAGATTAAAAGCTATTAACTTCCTTGGAAGTCCTGTAACACATCTATTAAAAAACATTTAAAATAATGAGAATCAGAACTGCCACAAAGAAATCTCATGGCATTCTCCTCATTTCGAAGGAACATGCTAATGGAGCCACGAGCTGATTAAATGAGACAAGGATACAATGTTAGACCACTCAGAACATCAAGAAGAGCAACACAATTCCATAGGTTAACAGCTTGTTGCAAAATTAGGATTAACATCAGCATTTTTAACAGCATGAGCTTTATCTCTTCATTGTAGCACAATATTTCTTATTTAGAAATGAGCAAGACTCCACATCCCCACAGAGTGTGTCAAAACTAAGATTTGTAACAAAAAAAAAATTCAAACATAAGACATTTAAGTTTCCTTGCAACTGTGGATTTTTTTAAGGATGGACAAACAGCACTTCTGAGTCAGCGTGGCAGCAGCCAAAATGTAGCAACTGTTAGATTTATCAGAATACATCTTCTGCCTGACCAGCCAGCCACTCCAAATTTCTATTACCTCTCATGCCCCAAGGCCAATTAAATTGCCAGAGCTAATGAGCCAAACCAACACTTAGAAAGTGGCCTAGGGCTTTTCAGCGAAGGAATACAGAAAATATAAGGATCAGTAATGGATATGGTGGAGGCAATACGGAAAAGCATCAGGAAGATATCAGACAGTTGATGAGATCTGGCCTTTTTGAGCAATAATCACAGGAATTACGTAATGCAAAAATGCTCCTAACAAAACACAGCAACAAGTCTAAGCTCCTTCTGACAGAAAGGAATGCAAAATATGTTTCAAATCAAGCTAAAATGGTCCAACCCTCATTAATCTATTCAATAGTTTGGTTCAACTAATCTACTTAGGGAGAGAATTAATAACTGTTGTGCAAGCACCTATGTCAGTCATGCTGGGATTCCTACCTCTGCTTCATCAAATGTCAGGAGCAAGTCTGATGTTCCAGAAAGGATTCCTCTTGATCCATCAATGAGATAGTCACGAGCTGGTACTGAATAAGGATCTGCCTGCAGCATCTGCGCTGCCCGAACAAGTTTGGTGCAGGCGTTCTCCACTCTGTGGAAAGCCAGCAGACAACACTTGCTGATTAGCTTCTGTCTGTATGACTACAGACTTGAGAAAACGTTGGATTTATTTTTAACTTTACCACCTGAAGTATTGCAAACAAACTGATCATTCTACAGCTTTATAGTTTAAAAGGCAAAAGTATTTACCGTATTTATTCTAACGAGAAAGTCACCAGCAACCATACAACCTAGTTTTTCACGAGTCACAAAACCTTCCCATGTTTGATGTACCCCTTATAGAGCACACAGTACGATGTTACTAAGGAGAGCTCCCAACCCAGCAAAATGCCTTACATGCTTCATGACAAGGGCAGGAAACAAAACTGTTATTTTCTTCGGACTTCACAGTCAAAGTAACTGTTAACTTTTATCAGCCTTGTTATTCAAGTAGCAGTCACTATTAAAAAAATATTAAATGACAGCTACACATGAAGACAAAATAACAGAGTTTTAAGAAAACCAAGACACTGTGCCCTGCTCTTTGAAGCTGTAGTCCAGGTGTTCAGAATGTTAACACTCAGAGCATTTAAAAGAACCACAAAACTGTAGTGGTAAGGTACAGTGTTCAAATTCAGCTTGCAATGCCAGACATAAAAGCAGAAAGAAGGCTTAACAAGATATTACAGCATGTAACTACAGTAACACAATAAGTACTTCTAATAAGAAAATAAGCTCTGAAATTAGGTTCCATCAAACCATTTAACGTAACAATTTTTAAAAATCAAAAATTGAAGACTGAAAATATTTTGGTTTTGTTCTCTCGAAATTACTTTGTGACAACTTTGCAAAATACAAATTTCAGACTTCCCTTTCATGTTAGCTATGCTACTCATGGCTGAAGTTATTGACTACACTGACACTTTCCTCCACTGCCTCCCATTTCCTTTAAGGGTAGTGTAATACACGGGTTCTGTGCGTGTGACTGCCAGGTGCTCATGCAATAACATGAGGATCCAACAAACATTAAATACTTTTATTACAACAATGCTACCTATTACCATCATTTCTGCATGCTTGTCACACAGCCCATTTTTTCTGAACCCTTGGGTACACTCTCTTATCATACTTTTAGTTAAGTATTTTTGGAGAGTTACAGTTAACCCATTTTCCCCTCCATGTTCTTTGCTAGCACAAATATTAGAACTTAATGGTACAGCTCAGTTTAACCAGTAGAAATAAGACACCCATTACAGGAAAAACACACTTTTGTCCAGAAAGTAAAGTCTTCAGCTAATAGCTCCCTAGAGTAGATCAAACTGGACCAGCTGCATTGTCATAACCTGCTCTTTTTGTGAGACATCTGCTCAGCATATCAGATGGTGGGAACTCATAACTGAGCAAGAAAATGCACAAGGACTTCAAGGCAGAAAGTGGAAATGGTCTGCTCATTACTATGCAATGCACTTAGTTGCATTATCAAAGTCAACTGACTTCACTAAATTAGATTTCCGTGCTTGCTTCTCACGTTTATTCTTTTCAACTCTGCCAAGAAAGGGATTAAACAAATCACCTATTCAGCAGCTCAGAGCTATAGGCTCAGAAATACTTAATTTCCTACTGTTTAATTTCATGGTTGTCTGTTTAATACTAATAATTATCTCAAGCCTGGCTCTTTCATTTGTTAAGAAAAGAATTAACATAAATGAGTATTACACCAGAAGTCACCATAATTAATGAAAATAGTGTTTCTAAAGATCCAAAGTTTTCTTTGGCAGTTTTTAGGGCTGAACCTCTTAAAGGTAAACATGAATTTCAATAGTATAATGCCTATTTTGTATAAACTTTGCAATGCACTTAAAAGACTTCAGGAGTGTAAGCTGTGTACAAGAAAAGCACAGTGGTGTTTGAAAAATCAGACACACTTCATCCCATGCAAAGCACACATCCTAGGAAGCAAAAGATCAGGAAAAAAAGGTGTTCATTTACTTCCATTTGAAAAAACCAACCAAAACAACAACACAAACAAAAAAAATGCAATGAACCACTTGTTCTGTCATAAGACTCAAATGCATTCAGAAGTTTCAAATATGAATTCACTGCTATGGTGAAGTTTCTAATTTCTGTATTATATTGCAACATTAAAAAAACCAACAACATATCTCTATAAAAAAAGGTATATTTGTTTTTGAGGCATGATTACAATAAACCTATCTTAACACCAGCCAAATTCTTTGTGGGCCAGACATTGGTCATGATATTTCTAACCATACTACTTTAGGTAGTCAATAAACTTTCTCGCTGTCAAATGTATTCCTTACAAAACATGAGAGAAAAAAAGTAGCTTATGCTAAACTATCATTTTAGTTTTTAGATTTTAGGATTGACCTCTGCTTTTCCCAGAGTGCATTTTCCAGTTTAACCTCTACAATTTAGATTACTTTTAGTTCAGAACCACAAAGTAATAAGTAAATATTTTACACTAACAATGATTTGTTAATACAGGTACCAGCAATGCAGCTACAGCTTGGCTACCAAAAAATGTTTTTATAGAATAGCATTATTGCTTGATTAGTTAAATGAGCTTGTGCATCCAAGTTAAACATAAATTTTTATTCTCAGTCTAAACCAATTGTGTAACACTATTCTTTGCCTAGAGACTGCAGTTCTTCCCTTCTTTACAAGAGAAACTTAACCAGTAATAGGAACACATTGCAAAACATCTGATGTAAATTATATGCACTACTCATACTCCCTGGTGATTAAGACAATTAAGATAAAGAACTCAGCATTTTTTTAACTCTAAGTCAAGAGTTCCAATGTGGTTTATGTCAGTAGCAAGTGAAGGGATGGATGCATGATAGCTTTTCAGCAGCCAGCAAGTTATTTTGCTGCACAATCACACTCCTACTGAAAAGCTTTACAGATTAGCATAACAAATATTCCTTATAAACCCTCAATTCCAGTATCAAGTCTTTAAAAAGAATAAGCAGATCTTCTCTCCATCCTCCAAGACATGCAATCGTTTTGAAAGGCGGAAGAACAAACAGGGAATGCAGTGCTAGCACCTGTGTACTGCTTCTTACCCATCATCCACAGGCCAGTACAAATTCTGCTGGAGCACTCCCTTCAAGATGAATGCCAGTTCTAGAACTAATACTTTAGAAACAAAAACTACTTCTCAGGAAAACAAAACCAAAAAAATCACCCTAATCTGTTTCAATTCTTGCATCTAAATTCTGTCCTTTACAGCAGTAAGAGATAAGGCTCCCTTTGCAGCTCACCTGTGACTATTGCTTGTCCCCATAACCAAGACACTCGTGACAATATACTCCCCATGTTAACAGGAAACAGTTAATATGTACTAATTCATTTTGATATAAACTTGAGATTAACAAAAACCCACAAATCAAACATGTTATCATTCAAGAAAACCACTGAACATTCCTATCTCATATTACTGCATCAAGGATAGTAAGTACTATGTAAAGTGGGTGTCACTACTCTGACAGATAGCTTTGGTTGCCTTTTTACATTATATCATTGCTCACATAGCCGTAAACTGCTGTAGAAAAAGTTCTTACACCCAGCATAAAGTGGTAGTATTCAGCAGTGCTTGTATCACATTTCTACAGTAATTTAATTATTGAAGTCTTGCACAATTTGCTACATTTTGATCAAAGGCTGAACACAGTACACCAATTAAAAAAATATCTCTTCCTTAATCCCTTACATGTCTAGGTGAACAAGAAGCTGGAAATTAACTAAAAACTCCCCACAGCCTAGAAAACGAGCACAATCAAAATGTATGTTTGCATACAGGTAATCAAGAAGCAAGAAAAAAGCTTTGATCTTATTGCATTAAATAAACACTTTTAAAAATATCTAACCCCTCTGCAGCCACACAAGATCACACACCAGGAACACAGCATGATAAATACTCTAGTGGATTGTATCAAAGGCCCATTAAGCTCAGTATCCTGTCTCCAAAAGCAGTTGCAAGTAAAAGCCTAAGGAAGGTTAAGAACAGGATAAGCATTTATCATACTTCCTCTAGGCGCTCTCCCATCCTTCAACTATTTTCAGTTCTTGGGACTTCCTGCAGTTTGTCTATTTGATAACCCACAATGGATTCCTCTAAGTACTTAGCTATTAACCTCCAAATCCACATGAAGAGTTTTAACAGTACCAAACTAGCTGTACAAAGAATCCTCCCTACTGCTGGCTTACAAACTGCTAGCTTAAAGCAATTCCCCTATCAAGTTCTGCACAGGAGAAATACAAGTTTTCATCTTCTCCATGCAACTCTTACTTCCTTAGACATTGTCAGGGCCTCAATCCCCTCTGTCACTTTTCCCAGGCTACAGGGTTCTGGTCTACTCAGCTTTGCCACATATGGAAGTAATTCCATGCTTTTGTTCTCCAAACCCTTCTAAGAGCTTTTTCCAGCACTACCACAGCCTTTCTAAAATTGTGTGACTACCAGTATGTGCAGTATTCAAGCTGTGAAAGAAAAATATATGGTGACATTTTAAACTCTCATTCTTTGAGGGTAAACCTAGTATTTTATTTACTTTTTGACCATTATGATGAGGTAAGCATGCCCTCACCAATGTATAACAGCTCCAAGACCTTGCTCACTACTGGAAATGTTAAGTTCAATCATCCTATCTGACATTAGACCTTCTACTCTCGCAAATGTGCATAATTTCAGATACTTAAAAATAATTTTATCCACACTTAACATCAAGTCACTTCAATTAATAAGGTACTGTAATTTCCCAGAGTCATCCATTAATCTCTCTGGTCTGCATAAGATTTCAGGTCATTTGTAAATACTTTTGCCTCACAAGCCAGCCTGGTCTCCAGAGCATTTGTTAACATGGTGAGAAGCACAATCCCAACCGAGGGCTCCTAAGTCCTACTGATTTCCTCCTGCCATTTTCATGGTTAACCATCTATTCTTCCACTTCCAATTTTCTCTTTTTCATACAAAAATCTTTCAAATTACCCTGCAGCAATTTCACTTTCTTAAAAGCCTCTAGATTGTGCCAAGTTTAGAAGTCAGTGTATAATGTATCACACGGACTATCCCTCCCCCTGTTTGAGATATTTCTAAGAACACCAACAAATTTATAAGGCAGAATTTCCCCCCACAGAAACACAGTCAATCCACCCAAAGCACACCATATATAGGTGGGGTGTCTCTCTTCTCTAACACAGAATTTCTAATCCTTTGCTCCAAAAGGACATCAGACCTCTAGATCACCTGTTCCCCAGAGTGCCCTACAAAGTTTCTCAGGTTACTGTAGCATCACTTTGATTGACAAACTGGTGGTCTCAAGTGACAAACTACTTCACTAATAATTCAGCTATTTCATTCCTGAACTCATATGCTCGTGCCACCTGGTCCTAAGTATTATTTTAATTATTCATTTTGTCAACCCACAATGCAATAAACTAAATCCATCTTCACTGCCTACCATAAATTTTCTCTTTAGACATCACCTCTCTTCCCCCTTTTATTATTTTTCCAGTTGTCTCGATGCTTTCTTGTTTTGACTGTCTGCCTGTTTGGTGTTTGGAAATAGCAGTAAAATATTCAGTAGTTGCATATACACTGGACAACACTAACAAAGAGGTTACCATAGGCAGTAGATTGCAGAGGAAAGTTACTTCAACAGAAGTCTGTCAGGTGGCAATAAGCCGCTTGAGAATTCCACAACAGGGTGGGATGTATCACTTTCAAGGCTTAAGGCAACAAAAGGAGAAAGTCAGTTGTCCTTTACACCAAGACACAGAATTAAGAATGTCTGCTGTTAAGAGGACTTCCTGTCTCTACTACACTGTCTGCACTAAGTCACAGCTCATCAAATGCCTTTAGGTTTCCAGGCAGTAACGCTGCCAGCTGCCTATACTGACAAATTCACATTTTTCCATCAGCCAAATAAACAGAAAAAGATTGAGACACTGCACTGTCTCTGACACTGTTAGGCACACTTACAGTAACACACAGCTAAGTACCATTACTACTCAGATTATTTAATGATTTTTAGAGGAAAAAATGCCATATATATGTACTCATATATACAGAATGTAACAGGACAAATCCCTGCTGCCAAGGAGGTTGTTCCTGACAGTGGAACAGGTTTCCTGTACCCACAATATAAGATTTGTAATAAAATTAGTTTACTTGATAAATGCTGGTGGCATATCCCTTTTCAAGATCTGGTCTTCTGTTGTCTGCACAGTCTCTTTTCCAACCTGCAGGAGAAAAAAAAGACATACTTAAGAAACAAAATTTCAGTGTAAAGGCCAGATAAAAGCAAATAGAGAAATAACAACAAAAATGCTTTGCACTAATGACAGCTCCCTTCACCAGGTTCTTGTTGCTGTATCTACTTTTGAGACCACTATATACTGTGGTTAACTTAATGCTTTAGAAATTTTGTTTCCTAACAACTTCTCTACTAAATTAAACGGGGACACACAAACACACACTTTTCCCTCTCCTTACTCTCCACAGAAACAATACTATTCTTCTCCTGCACTTAACTGTAAAAACTTAAATCACTGAACTCTGAAGTTTCCCTCCATTCTAATCCCCGCAAGTCAGAAATCAAGCTCAAAGCTAAAAAAAATTACCCTCCTTTTGTTATCAACTTAGTCTATTAGAAAAAATGTAGTTAATTACTGCGAGTACACCCCATATCCACACCATCCTTTAGGCAAAAAATAATTATGCAGAGGGTAATAAAGACAGAGTAAGATCTGGAGTTTTCTGTGCACTAGCTCTTGTGTTACACAATAGAAGTCTTTATAATTGGTAGCTGACTCTCTGAACTGTGAGATCACCAACTTGACAAAATATTTCCAGCTCCTTTGTTCGCTGTATTTTCCAGCTGAATAAGCTATTCAGAAAGGCATCACAAAGCAGAAGGTCTTTAAACCAGACACTACTTTGTGTTAAGAGCTGCCAGACCTGCTCAAGCTAGACAAGATAGCCCTGAAAATCCCCAATCAGCTGGTGCTTAGAGATTCACTGGCTTTGGACAGAAGATGCAGTGTGTCAGTAAGCACAACACTTGCCAATTTTAATGCTGTACAGCCTTCCAGAACCACTGCTTCCTTACAAATGTTTGCTGCTTGCCAGAAAGTGTGTCTTCCCTGGTCTGCTCCTTTTCAGAGGAACTTCACAGAAGTACATTGGTCTGAGTATTTTATTTGCCTCAAACAGATTCAGCCTAGCCTACTTCATTTTTTCTTTTTAATCTGTTAATACTACACTCACAATTAGTCACACAGATACTTAAAAATAATGAAAGGAAGAGCAAAAAAAGTTAAAAGATCTGGAATTTTATGGTAGGCTTCTGTATCTTGTGTTCACACTAGGTTCACCAACAGTCATGCACCCTCCTAGTGCACAGCACTGCAGTGCTGCTTTGACTCCTGAACTTCACGGCAATGCCTCAGGAGCATGATTCTAAATGTATCCCATGACCCACAAGAGAGTATGCCTGCTTTGTTCTAATTACTTCCACTGCACTCATGAAACACATTCTTTAGATTTCTCACAAGTTTGCATGGATATGTGCATGATCAAGACAAAACAAACAAAAGAGTAATTCCCAGTAATTGTGGAATAGACATCATTAGACAAAAGCTTGTCAGCAGGTGAAAATGAAAAACAATACTTTATTTACAAGAACCATGCCTTCAAGATTTGTTTTCTTGCAGCTGTACCAATCTGCATATAATTCAGTATAGTGAAAAAAGTAAATCTTTAAAGAATGAAAAAAAAAGCTTACAATGTGGGGGGTATTTCAAGTTGAAGGTCATCCTAGCAATTGTTATTTTATATAGACCAGGTGTATTAGACCATACAAAAAGCATTTCATCACTCAATCTAGAAAGGATAAGTCTCTTCTGTGAAAGAATAGATCTAGGTTCAGTACTCAAAGAAGCATTATCAACTAATTGTAGGCAAATATATACCTACTCTATGTCTAGAGATGCACACATATATATATGGACATTTTTTGCTATAGCTAGCTAGGATCTTTAGTCTTCACATGGAACTAACTTATAGGACAATAGTCAACTCCTTCTTTTCTTTGAGGGTTTTCTGTGGAGATGTTTAATCTCAAAAAACTGCCCTAAACTCCAACGACATTTTTCTTCCAAGTCCATCCATATCCTCAGCACTTCATACCACACAGACAGGACACAAGAATTCAAGCAGCTTCTATGATGCCTCAATTGAAAAGGTGCACTACCCGTCTAGTAAAAAGGACTTCCAACCTTATTTTAAGCACCAACACAGAATGCACTCCCTGAATCTGTTTAAATGTAAAACCTTGTTGCCATAGCTGTTATTTAATCTTTCCAGACAGAAGAGCTGTTGCTCTTCGCAGTTGGGGCCAAGGTATAGAAATGGAATGTAAAGAACAAAGGTACTCCACATAACATTTAGCAGGCAAAGTCTCAAAACACAAAGACACATTCATGAGTAAAAATATACATCCTCCAAGAAGTTTAGTGGGTTTGCCCTCCTAGCTTTGTGGTTAGGGGTTTTTGTTGCTTTGTTTCCCACTTAGTTTTCATAAGATCCTGTTTCTTCAGCTTGAACTTTACATGACCTAAACAATTTTTGGACACAGTGCAGTGTAATACAAGGTAACAACTACTTTCGCCACAATCCAATACCAAGAAAATGAGGGTTCGTTTTTTCTTGAAGATGGTGCATCCACACATTCCATATTTCAGACAGGCAGCTTGTCCAGCTTCATGCTAATATAAAGCAATCATCTGAGAAACACATTTTATTTTTAGCCAATAGTACAGATGTAGAAAGAACAACAGGATTCCTACTTGGGTTTTAGATATTCTTACCTCCTACAATGATCTTTCTTTAACTAGGAAGTGACAGTGACATAGAAGCTCCTGCTATTACACAAGGTTGGAGTGGCAATTACTCATGGTTCCAAAGAAACTGCCCTGACTGACACACTAAAGTAATCCTAATTTCAACACCACACATTACAGAGTAAGGGGAGATCTCAAGCAAACCTTACCAAGACAGTTTCCTAGTTACAACTTTTACCCATCCATATTAATTTCCAAATTCTTTGGAGACCAGCAATAAATCAGTTGAATAAAGAGTGAGCTATTTTCTTTCTTGTTCCCTGCTCAAAAAGGCAGGCAACAAGAGGCAGGCAAGCCAAGAAGTTGAAAGGAAATGGGACACGCACAAGTCACAGGGCATATATGGCCACTGAAAAAATTTCTAGGAATTTAGCTAGAAGCAGGAGGAAGAGATTGAGGTTTCCTGCTGCTTTTGGCCTTTAACCTTGTTTTTAAGTCTCCTGCAAGTCCTATTTGCCACTGGCTAGTAGAAGACCAGTATATGCTTTAAGCTTTCTGATGTAGAGAATTTTTTCCATGGAAAAGAAAGACGAAAACATTTTCATCAGGCCAAGTTTGTTCCTTATAACCAGCAGTTTTGCAATTTTTTGTCACATCTGCTTCTACTGCAGGAAAAACAAGACAAGGTTCTTTGCCCACCTTCTTAGCCTGCTGGATACAGCAAACAACAGCTGTTCAGTGAGAAGGAGAAATAATTTCAGCTTCTGTAATTCTATAAGACTATGTTTAAACAGACAAGCACCCAATAATATCTAGTCCTTTTTTACTTCTGCAGTTTGAAAGTAAAACCTGCATGTATCATATCAAACAAAACACAAATGATTAAGATGGGAGTTCAAAGTTTATTGTTTAGGGTCATTTTATTTTATTTATTTTTTTTAAACAAAGATTTTTCTGAATGCCTATGTTGACAATACCAGTTTGACAACTCACCAAATGCTGGAAAAGACACTTTCCTCATAGCTTATATGATTTCCCTTGTTAAAAGGGAAGATGACCTTAGAAGAATTAGTTGTTGCAATGTTCCAGAAGCTTAACTTAAAACATCTGCTATTTCAGCAATAAGCCTAAAAATATTCCCTCATCATCATCCAGTGAACACATAACAGCCCTGGCTGTTACACCAGCAGAGCCCCACACTTCCCCGAAGAAGAAATAAGCTGCAGTATGAGTTTTGCTTGACAAACCCAAGTGCCACACAAAGTGACCTACGTCTGTATGCTGGAAAAGCAACTTTAACATAGGACAACTAGATAAAAATCCCCTCCCTGGTTCATGCATTCTTCCATGTTTTGCAAGCTTTTTCTTTTTTTATAACACAAACTTTTGTTTTTCCTTCAAAGGCTCTCAGAAGCCTTTAACAAAGTAAATTTCCAGTTTCTTCATCATTCTACTCATCTTGCTTTGAATTATAAATGGGATTGATATGTCACTTGCAATTAGCAAGTTCACCTTTCGTTTAAGGAGTCTTAAAGTTTGCTACTTCCCTGTAGGGGAATAAGCCAATGCAATTAGAAATGGAAAAAAGTCCAAAGAAACATGCAGCTAAATTCTCTTCTTTTAGTTTCCAGCAAATGAACAATGTACATATACCACCAGTGAATCAGTCATGACTCCTCCTTGAAGCCAGGCACGATGCTAAAGAGACTGCTGAATCAGAGCCTATCATCCACTTGTCCTTTTAGCCAGCATGGAAGCTGCATACTGACTCCTGGTTTTCTCATGATTGCCCTGGAGACTGCATTCCAGCCATAGCAAGGTACAATTTCAAAGTCATCTGGCAAGCAAATTAGAACACACCAGCCATCTGGTCCCCAACAGCAGCAAACTGACCTACCTGTCTACATGGGTGATTAAGAAAAATTCACTGGCTTAAGGCTAAGGAAATCCTGCTGTACACAAAATACAGAACTATAAAACAAGAACCATATGGAAAATAGTAAGCAATATCATTTGGATACCAGAAGACTTATTCATGCTGCTAGTACCTATTAACTCTTTTACCAGTACAGAACGGAGGGCAGGATGGTTTGGCTAATTACAGGATTAACTTAACAGAAGGGAAACAAACACATACTGATTATGAGAGACTTTTTACAGATCTATTGCAATTTGGAAATTAGTTCTTCTATTAAGAGAAGAGTTTCTTTTTTCAAACCAGTATTTCAAGTTAAAATTACTTTAGGACATTATAACTCTACTTCAGTCAAATAACATAATTCATATAAGTCATCTCTGGCCCTTGGGCATTTACAAAACTCACCAGGAAAAATAAGAGACAGCAACTATAGTCTACCAATGAGACTGACAGCTGCAAATAGCTACCTTTACCTTACAAGAAAATCTAAAGACAACACCACATACCAAACAGCATGCAGACTCCAAAAGCTCTTCCAGTTCACTTCCATGTACACAGATCTGTGGTCACAAGTTTCAGAGCACCTATTAATATAAATCCTACTGCAGGTGTATACACATATTAGAACTGTACTGAAAGAGGACATGATTTTGGAGCTTAACTTTTGCCATTATTCAGATGCCTGTCTGAAAAACAAGAAACTGAACACCATGAACTGAACACTATGAATCTGCTGCTACATTTACACCACTTTGACAATCTGCTAATAACTGCATGTTGGAGAGGATTTTGGCAGATAATCTCCATCCTGCCCCAGGTATATGAGATGTATCCTGTGCTTCCAACATTTCAACTGTTAAGTCAAGCAGAAGCATCCAGAAAATTCACTAATCTTGAGGCTTTTTGGCCCTGTTGGTAGTAGAGTAGTAGTAAGAGGCCTCACTGTAGGAAGTGCACAGATTATTTCAAATGTAAAGCAGATTTGGTTCCAGATACAGCAGGGCTGCCTATGAGAATCTGTGATTCTGATACAGATAAATACTGTACTGCAGTGTCTCTAAATCAGCCCAAGCTATAGCTCCACATAGGTAATAATTGACTTTCTCCCCAGTCTGTTTATTCCTTCATCAGAAGGACCAACTAGCTCATGTTGTGATCTGCGTAACAATAATAATTTAGTATTCCACTTACTCCTGTGTTTGCACAGATATTCAAGAAGCTGAAAAAAAGCAAAGACAAAATAATGTGTTCTCTATTACTTCTTGGGTACTTTTCAAATGTAGAACAGTAGAGCAGTTTTTTTCTCTATGGTTCTGCATCTGAAATTTACTGAAGTAGTAACTGACTACATGAGGTACAAGGCAGATGTCCAACACAAGTGCCTTAATTTCCCTTTGCCATTTAGTTGACTACAAAATCTGCTGTTACCTTTTATAACCCATGTTACTTCATGAAAACACTGCTGATTTGACAGGTAGTGTTACCTAAATGAGGCATTTTAATATGCCAGAACTGAAGATGTACTGGGCCCTGAATTTTAGGATCTTCCAGTTGTTATATGCTTGTACTGACTTCTGAATACCAGACTGTTCAACACTGATTTTCCCTTTTCCACAGAAATAGTGGCACCACTGCCCTTACCAGCTCCTACCTAGAGCATCAGGGGTTCCAGAGAACAGATGGATTTTTTCCCCCCTAAGTTCATGGCAGGAATGGTTCCCTTCAGAAAAACAGAATTTATAAGCATGAGAAAGAAAAAAAACACACTCATGTACAATTTCTTTATTGATAAAAGTAATGTTTCTCTATGTTTTAATATATTAAGAATATCTTCATGTGCTCACTAAAATACGGCTGAAGCAACAGAAACTCACAGCATTCATCTTCTGCAATAAGCTCTGCCACAGCAAATATATCTTGACCAGCAAGGTACATGCTACAGTGTTTTATAGCAATTATCCGCCTTCTGTAGCACACTGGACAATTTGTCTTTCATAAACCTCACTTTACTTGACTAATAGTTAGTTCTAGTGTACACTAAATTCATGGTGTAAATCATTGCTCACAGGCTAAATGCAATCTTTTAATTAGCTACAACAGTATCTAGTTACATTAAAGAGAATTTAACTAGATATGGTAGGCTGTTTTCCAAGGGACTCATTTATAGCACCATTGAAAATGTGTGTCAGAAACTTGATATCATATTTCCCAGCTTGATTTTGCTTTCAGTGCCCATGGCCACTTATACCAGCTCAGAAAGGAATTCAGCATGTAGACTTGCTTCCGAGCAGAGTCGCCACAAAGAATTTGCAAAGTATTAAAAAGCAGCCACTCAGCAGAAAGAGCTGATAGAGGATATTAAAAATCAAAGTGTCAGATGCAGCATTAAAGTTAGATGAAGACTTATTCAGCTGTTAAAATTAGTTTTTAATAAATCTTAAGCTTACTATATGGTCATAGAACAAACCACCCTCACATTAAAAAAAAGGCTTTAAAAACAACTACTTTCAATAGCATTTGCTATTTCTTTATTGACTCATAGTGAAAAACAATATACCTTGAAGAGACTAAGGGTTTGGGGCTTTTTGTAGTAAAAGCTTATAAATCATGGCAAAGAAGCAAATGTTACCAGTGTAGTCAAAATCTTCTAAGGATGACATAACCAGTAAGAGTAGTGTAATCCAACTGTGAGTTGTCAATGATTCTTATAAGAATTTTTATCATTTAATTCATTCTACAGACCTAATTTCTCTCTCAGAACAATTATTATTTTCCATACATCTAGAGTAGAATTTACTCTTAGCCACTTTTACAGTCAGCATTGATCTGTTAAAATCTACTTCCACCCAAATCTCTGCTGAAGCCACCCTACTTCTAAATCAGTGTTTTGAACTAACATTAATATACATTACATTCCATTTCTCTATGTTCAACCAATTAAAACACTATGAAAGCATTAGTCCTACCCTTGCAGTCCCTACTAGAAAGCCTGGCTCACATAATACTGACATTTGTGGCAATTTTCTTTATACCAATGGATTTGTTTGGCCCTGTTACTGTAGGCAGTGGATTCTGCACATGCTTGACAGGATAGACGGACTTTACTAGTAGTAGCTTAACATTAGACCTATACTCAATTCGCTGTTGAAATCTCTGTTTCCCTCGGTTGAGGGAAAATTAAGTAATATAAGCAAGCAATGTGAAGGTTACACTTCCAGTGCCATATTAATACATAGACTAAAACTGCTTCTTTAGTTAAGTCCTGTGATTGGCAAAGCTGGTCAAAGCCTGGGTTTACCTCTTGCATACAAAAGGATAAACCTAGTCACCATTAGTTCACAAGTTATAGAGAAGCAAAGCCTCTATAAACTGGTCTTAAAAACAAATATTTAAATTTGACATTTAGTCATAAAAAGACATGAGAAAGTTCAAGTTCTTTAAAACCAAACCTTTTTTTTTTCTTCTTCACTGCAATTTATTAGCATTTTAGAGCTCCATCATGCCAGGCACTCTACAAACACACCAAGTCATCCATTTCACGTATAACAGTAAACCAAAATTGTGTCACATTACAAGAAGGTTGACAAATCAACTACTCAACAGGAAAAATACATTAAAGGGCCACCCATTTCCAACTGTTAAAATCCTCTTACAAGTTTAACAAACATTAATGAAAAGGTCTTTAAATCTTGGTGAAATAAGTATATTAGAGATGAAGTTTCTGTATTAGGCACAATAATGTAGTCAGGAAAAGAAACATCAGTATTGCTGCAAATCCAACTAAAAGCAATTCCTATAACAGGAAGCTACACTTGTTCCCAACATTTTGTCCTGTTTGAGGAAGTTGCTCCAGATTTAATACCAACAGCACTGAAGAGAATCACTTTTCTGAGCAATCACTATACTATGTTAAACAGAAATCCAAGGGTTTGGGCCATCTAGCAAGCTAACAGGAAAACCTCTCTGGAGGAAGGAATTGCATTCAGTTGTGAGAGCAAATGCTAGATCCATCAAGTTTACAAATGCCTTCAGTTTTTTACCTCCACTGCTAAACAGTAACCAAGTCAGTTTTAAATATTTTGGTGAGGCTTATAATTAAAAAGCCATATGCAGAAAAGTTTGCCCTTAGCAACAAAAAAAGTGTAAGACAACTATATAAAAATCTGCTGCAACACTGCTTTGTAGCATTAGTGACTACTTCAGGGTCACAAAGTATCTTTAGCACTTCACTACTCTGAGTAATTAGAGAACAGGCCAGATATTCCAACTATATCCCCCAGCCCCTTCCTCCAAATTGTCAGAGCAAAGTTGTTATGCAAGAAATTTACTTGCACTTGACGGATAAAACACTTTCTATTCCCTGACTTTGAACTACAATCATCACAGATGTCAAGCTGGGAAGAGAAGAAAAAAAAAATAAAATAAAATCAGATCAACAGAAAGATAAATTCCTTCCTTCCTGATGCATGGGTGGTGGGCTGGGCTCAGCTGGTCTGACAACTCAAGGGCCAGTGGAGTCTAGTCTGAGAGCTAAGGAATGCAGGTTTTGCCCACATTAACTGATGAGACATTAAAGAAATGCAATGCTATTATTTTTTTTTTCCTCAGAGAAAATCTGAAGTCTAACTGAAACCCACCTAAAATTTACTGAGGTTCCCACTCCCCATTCTTTATGTTTTGAGAAAGAGAGCATTTTATAGGTGTGGCAAAGACTCTAAGAGCACCTTACTTGCTACAGTTAAGCCAGTGGTTTGGCAGTTACTAGCCCTTCACAATCCATTTTTTGTCATTTTATCAGGGCAAGCTAAACAAAAAGTGACCTTTTTGCTACTACTCTAATTCAAGAGAAACTCCACTTATTCATCTCTGTTATTCAGCACAACTATTGTGCTGCGAAAGCTGCAAGACAGCAAGGCTCATTCAAGTGACTTTTACTGTAGCCCAAACACTAGGCAGTTTAATTTGTTAGTTTACCTCAAAACCCGTAAGAGTTATGCAGTCATTTGACAAAGCAGTCACAGAGCCCATTCAATACTTTGGAGAAAACTTATTATCAAGTGTAAAAACAAAAGCTTTTTAAGACATAGCTGAAGGGCAAATAGACACCTGTATCACACATTCAGAGGCTGAAATGTGAAGCTTCTTTTGTAATTAATCTTGACTAAAGTTGCAAAAACCCCTAGGATGGTAATAGCAAACAAGCACACCAAAACAAGTCAAACTTCCAGTACCTTCCATCTGGATGCTTGATGCAGCAATCTTCTTCCAGTGATAACTCCTTAGATAAATATTCAGTGCATCACACACTTCAGCATTATAAACCTCCCATCAACAGTACACAAATGTATGTAAGCAACTTACAAGGTTTCCAGAGTTTAAATACGAAGGCTGAACATGCCAGCTTGCATACAACTAACACACTAATTGTTTCACTCAGTTAGGTACTACTACATCCCATTTTGCATTGAAGAGATTAACCATTCATTACCTATGCACAGACAGGTATTATTTATAAGAGGTTCATTCGTTCTAACCATAAGTTTGTGGTCACCAGGAACCAAATCCATCCAAAAACTCTTGCAGCTCACAACATATCTGTGTCTCGCATGTACTGACTTATCAGCCTAGTTAGTTTCTGCTCCTTCTGGCAAGTACTTGTGCAGGTGAACAAAACAAAGCCTGCATAAGAGAAGGAAGTTTTATTCATGCTTCCCTCATCTCAAACAGTTGCAATATGCAGCCTCTTTCAAACTCAGGAAGTCTGGAAGATGGGAGAGGAAGCAGCTCAGCTGAAATAAGTTCTAGATGGAAGCTTTTAACAGCTCCCCTGCTTGACAGTAGGAGTCAGACTTCTGAAACCTAAGAGCTGATACCTGGCAAATGGCTGAAAGATAAGAATGGGCAAGGAAGTTGATATGGACTTCCCTGGCTCAGTCTTTAACAAGCTTCCCATTTTGATGCACTCGGTTCAAAAAGGAAGGCTGAGAAAACTCATTACAGTTAGCCACTATACACTATACTTAACCAAGCTGACCACAGTGCCTCTCTCAGTTCAGGTGTGCAGAACTAACCACCATTTCTCATACTGCTACTATGGCCCTTCTGTGACTACACCCATTTATGAAATCAATGGCCACAGCTGTTTTCTTGCATGCTTTTCAGCATTTAAAGAGGGGCAGGCTTGACTCTAGTTCATGCTAAGGTTCAGCTACTAAAATGCAGTTCAAATTGAATACCACTGCATTTTACTATTCCCGCAAACGGAAGTTAAACACTGAGCAATGAGACCAGAACAGCTGCAACATACCCAAACATTTTAAGCTGCATACAGACAGATATCCAAGCATAAAGCTTATAAAGTTCACCAAAGTAGTATTTTCTCAGCTCTGTTATTCATCATTTTATTTATGCACCATATAGTACCTGAGGACAAAGATTAAGCACAATACTTGCTGAATTCAAACCTTCTTAGGCCATCACAAAAAAATCAGTTTAATGTAAAAACTGCTTGCCTGTACTTTTTTTTTTCACAGACTGTAAGCTCTAATTATCTTTCATCAGTAGATACAGATTGAGGGGCCAAAGGCAGGTGCTCAGCTGTTAGAAACAGGGAAGAATTGATTGGAAATGCCAATGTCAGATGGAGTGGCCATTAGATGGTGGAATTAAGAATCCTGAAAGGAAAAAACTAGACAAATCAGAGCCTGCTATTCAGAACAGACTTTAGCCTCTTCAGGGACCTAACTGGAGAAATCATATGGAAGGAATACAGTCCTAGAAAGAGAAATTCTGGAGAGCTGGTTGATTTTCAAGATCACCTACTCCAAGCTAGCTCATCCTGACAAGCGGGAAGACAAGGAAAAGTGGCAGGAGGCCTGGCTGAATGAACAGAGTGCTCCTGCCAGGAGGAACAAAGACACTAGCTGAGCATAAAAGGATGGGGTCCATCCTAAAGTCTATCTAGAGTTGGACCTACTGAGGGGCATGAAAGAACACAAAAAATGCTTGTGTAAATATAGCAGCAAAATAAAGACTAGGTAAAATGCAGGGCCACTGTGGGATACGTGTGGGTGTCTGACCACAACACACAAAAACTTATGTACTCAAAGACTTATTCACTTCTGTCTTTTCTGAGAATATCTGTCTTCTGTCTTTTCTAAGAATATCTGTCTTGGGGTGACTTTATGTCTATCCCCTATCACTGCTCTATGCCCAGAAATCAATCCCGTGCCTTTCTGTGCCTTTAAACGGAGCCCAAGAGGGGAAAAAGAAAAAAACCAAGCAAACTTCTCAAAACACTTGTTCAAGGACACAGATACACTCTCCTCTGCATTTTGCTGCTGCAGTGAGAAGGGAAGGGGAAGCCCCCTCCTTGCTTTTCAGCCAGCTTTCAGCTCCTTTTCTCCAGATGGAGACAGAGTTGAACTTTGTTTTCCTGGGACTTTGGTTTTTCCCTTCTTCTCTTCTGGACTGTTTCAACATCAGAACACACCAGGAGAATTTTCCACCAAGGCCTCAGAGGTGGGCACATACCAACCCAGCTCTGAGGAAGAGGAGAGAGACCACACCTACAGAGGGATTCTGAAATCTTCACAGGTTTCTCTCCACAGTGAGATGTTATCTTATTCAGCATTATTATTCTTTTCCTGTGTGTTTTTTAAATAAGTTCAGTTTTTTTATCTCTTTCACTTTCCTCCAAGGAAAACTTATTTTTCCCTGAACCTGGTAGGGGAGGGGTGGTTTTAACCTGCCTTCTATCAGAGGATATTTTCCTCCAATTTGTCCAAGTCAGGACAACCTGCCTTCAGCAATCCCAGGTTCCCAGGATCCATTGAGAGCTTGGTACAAGGAAAATTTATACTTGGTGAAAGAAGCTCAAGTTACATTTGCTATTCTGTGGGTGTAACCATTGATGGAAAATGCAATACAACATTATAACAATAGGTCTCCTCATAAGTATCCTAGGCCAACACCAACAGAAACAGCTTGTTTCTTTTCTCCATTCTTTACTAGAGAAACCCATCATGAATCATCAGTTTCCTACCCTACCCATGAAGTCAGGATACTGGGAAATTTCCAACACATGTTTTCTCAGTGAGAGGAAGAGTTAGATATCATCATCAACTAAGAGTCAATGAGCTGACAGGTTCATTAACTGTGCAAAGGCTTTGATAATGAGAAGGCTTTCAGTTTCTTGCTTCTGTCCCCTTCATTATCCACTACTGTTCATTATTTGTGCTGTAAATAGCTCTCCTGAAGTATCAGAACAATATTGACTTCTGAATAAGAGATTTGTTACAAAGTGAGTTGCTCAATATATTTTGACACAAATCTTTGGTTCTAATCTCGGGATATGGGCAAGTACAAGTCATACCTCAGTAGACTTTAATTATTAGGCAAAGTAAGCAAAGGAAAGGTTTTCCCCCCTCTATTGATTGTCTAAATCAGTCTTTCATATCCTCACAGAATCACTAGGGCCTGACTTACTCCAGAGACAAGCCAGACCTACTTCCAAGTATTACGCACATAGGATCACACCCAATTCCCCCCCCATCCAAGTTCAGTTTTGAGCTGCTAGGATGCTAGGCTTGTGTTTGGAAGAAATACTTACTGGTGAAATATTTGTAACTGAAAAGAAGATCCAGCCTTCATTTCATCATTTTATCTCCCCATGCAGCAAGTCACCTTGTATCTACAAAGCACCTTAGGAAATGAAGGTGGCTGCAATATTCACTCATCTGGTGTATTTCTATGGCTCAACACTTGTTACTCTTATTAAAGGACAATATCTAGAGTTAATTCTCTCACCTGTTGTCATAAAAATTAAGGAAGAAATTATACAACTGAACATTACAATTAATGTAGTGGATTAACTTTTAACAGTTACACAGTTACAACAAAAAGACACTTTACTGTTCAAATTCAATAACAACAATACTCCTATTGCTGTGTTTAAATATAAGTGTCAGGAAGGCTATCACTTCACAGAAATTAAGAACTGTCACTGCAGAGAAGTTCTGTATCAAGAGCTGCTTCTCAGCATTTGATTGAGCAAGTGATAGGATATAATTTGTGTCACTAAAGAAAAATACTACATTGCAATGTTTCTTAAGGTCTAGTTTGCCAATCTGACTTGCTTTTCAGTGTCAGTAGTGTCAAGCCAGTAAGGCTCAGTACATCGATGCAGTCAGAAACAGGAGGTCAGGAGAAATACACACTAGCGTGCCACAGAGAAACAGGGATAAAAAGCTAGTCTTCCCTATATGCAAAGCAACTACCCAAAATTAAGCAGTACTCAAGGCAAGAACTGACTGGATTGGTCTAGTCTCTCCTTTGAAAAACCATTTGGCATCATTTCCAGTAACTAGCATGAAGACCACATTTGCTAACACATCTTTAAAATCACTCTTTGGATCCACGCCCACTCAGTCCTCTCTTATTTGTTTCATCAATCCAAATTTCAACTACAATGGGAAGGGGAAAACACTTATAAATTACTCCATTTATGTTCTGAAGATACACATTTCTGAACCATTTTATTTGATTATTAACCTCTAACAGGAATTCCACATCGACAGTCCAGTATCACTTTGTGGAGAAAAGCATCTTCTTGTTTCAAAGCAAACCTACATCACTCTCTAAAGTTACAAGAAACCCTGAAGAATACATTGCTAAAAACACTGGCCCTTAACACGGGTTTAACTTCTCCCACAGGAGGTGGTGTAATTGACGTGTGCAGCAGAATGCAGAGTAAGTTTTCCAGAGCAAGAGTGGTATTCACCAGATTCTTGGCATATGGAACTTTTTAGTCCAACTGCCACTTAAAGACTATCCATTCCACAATAACAGTCTCAGTTTTTATGCCCAAAAAAGCAAGCTGCATATGAGGAGACATTCACCATCTCCATGCACATTTAAAGGAAGAGAGAACAGAAGATTCCTTTTAAAGCTGATGGAGGAGACTGGTATAAATTAAGTATCCAAACACAATAACAGAACAAAGAGATTATTCCATTCAAATCAGAAACTAATTAATCACTTATGTGAAGATGATTCCTAACAGATAAAAGCAAGAAAGAAGTTTATGATGTGCTGTTGTTATTACAAAGTTGCTTTCTGTCTGATTAATCACTCTTCTCCCAGCCCCTCCCATTCACACACCCTAATGGGGTTTATCCACTTTCTCAGAGCATATGGACACAGTTCCCACAGTATGGCAAGTGATCCCTGAAGAAACTGCTGTACACTTCAAAAAAAAGAAGGAAATTTTTATTATTTGTACACTAATCACAGTTTTCTATTACTCATCGATAAGACAAAGCAAGCTGTAGTGAAAAGACTTACTCTCTCATGAGATCTTCAAGCCTATTCTAGTACTCATTCACATTCAAGTAAGTTTGAGTTCTGTAGAGTTCAGACGATCTGCTCTTTTGACCATTTCTTCTTTCAGCTTCAAAATCTAACAAGTTACAAACATCAAGAAAAAATGCAGAAACTACAACTCCCTTTAGAGTCATCTTTTGGCTGTGCAGAAAATTCTGCAAGGGAAAAAAACTTATATTTTCCCTTTCTTCTCCATCCTTTTCTGAGATACATGAATATATAGACATATTGCAAGCTAATTTTTCCCCTGAAAAAAGAGAAACACTAAACTGCTTGCAACAGCTCACTCCTGTCTTTGTACCCTGAGTTACAGGCAAGTCAGCTAGGCCAAAAGAAAACTTAAGGATAATAAAACTGTTTTACCATTCACTCTCCACAACAGTCAGACCATTTCTCCTCATTCCAGGTGTTTATCCATGTATTTGACTTTTGCTGCTGGAATCATGACAATGACAAGGATTTCAAGGCGGGCTGCATTCTTCACAGATTCATTTAAACAGGTGATTTCCAAGTTGGTGGTTTGCAGGTATCAGTAGGCAACTTACAGCCTGTCCAGGGAAGATGGACAGCCCTTTCCAAACGGCCCTGCAACCCCAGGCAACTTCTCACCTCTCAGAGGCCTGTGGATATACAGCCAGAACATGCCAGTGGCTTCAGGTGATTACTGCTTCCTCTGCTAAGAAGAAATAGGACAGCTGCGATAGCTACACTAAATGCAACACTCCCACACTTAACTTTTTTGTCTGGTTTAAACTTCATGTCTCTGCCAAAGCACTGGTATCGGGTTCCATTTGTTTTAAGAGCTATCTGGGTAGTTTTAGTTGTGCCTAGATGGGGTGGGCTTCAGCTGGTGGCAGTTTAAAGAGACTGACCTTGCAACTTTAGGAGATCACAAAAACCTTTGACACACATGACTATCTGACCCAGTACTACAGGGTCTTGTTCCCATCAAGTACAGCCTCCAGTTAAGGCGAAACTTACTCTAGACTGCATTTATTTACATTTTAAAACAGTGTTTGGCCCAGATCTACTTAAAAGAAACATGTGATAAACCCTGAATATGAGACAGGATTTTTATAATCTAAGAGACCCTTCTTGATGATTAGCCTGACCTAGTCAGGCCTGACAGCTAGTCATAGCTAGTAGCTGAGATACAGAAAGGTGTCAGTAACACTTCATAAGCCTCCAAACCCCAATACGTAAATAAAGGTATATCACAGCATCCAACAATAACACCTTCTTAAGAAATGTGGTCATCAGCAATTTAACAGAGTAAAGCAATTTTTCCCATTAGAAAATAAGGTAATAGAAACTGGGTGCATCTAGACACTTGTGAAACAGATTCACATACAAAAGGACAGCACAGAGGATGGAAAAGCTGAAGCTGCATCATCAAATAGACAAGCACTATTTTTTCAGAGCAGATCTCTGTTCTGAAAGATCTCGGCCACTTCATTTGTTACCATTAGGGTCTTAAATCTTCCATTATGAGCATTTCACAGGAGTATCACTTTGCTCAGATGCCCCAAGCTCTATGCAAATGAAAGACAAGAAAACAGGGTAAGTCTCAAGCAACTGGTCTCAGGTAAAGCAGGTCAGACTTTTCAGACCACTGACCTGGTTCAACAGCCCAGACTCTGAAAACCGAACACCTGTCTGAGCTGCTGAGCCTGCGCCAATATTTTAAATTAAGCGTACTTTCCAAGTCCCTTCTACTACCTTAATTTTAATGCAGAGAATTACTGCTCAATCTGTCAAACTCAGCAGCTTCACCCATGGTATTGTTGGTATTTGGCAGGGCAACAGCAACACTGCACTGAGGCAGTTCTGTCTGAAACAGCAGAGAGAAGTGACCAGAGTGGGCTGTGCCTGTACTGACAGAGTGCCAGAATCCATAGAAGGCAGTACGGAGCTTACAACACCAGAGCAGAATTTGCTTTCTCTGTTCGGCAATAATATAACATTAGTCTGAACATAAATGCCCGTAAATTCATGCTTGCAATTTTTTTTTTCCTCCATGAAATAAAACTATTTCTATAACATGTGAGACTGCTTTACCATTTCTACAACATCATCAGTCATCCTTGATAAAAATCCCCCTTTTTAAAATAGGCTAAAGGTTTGATGAGTTTTTTAAAAAAATAAAGCCAACAAAATCAAACAATTAGGGGAAGAAAAAAAAAAAAGCCTGCAACAAGAATATCACCACATGGTTCATTTCCTCCCTGGGAAATTTGACTACTTAGAACTCAAAATTCCATTTCACTCTCCTCTGAACTAATAGGCTATTTAGCAAGATCAAAATTATTCCATACCTATTAGGTAGCCTTGACTATTACCCACCAGCAGCACCACTTGTGTTGACTTATAGTATCACATCTTCTAGCTAAAAGACATACCAAGTGCCAACCTTTCCATAAGAGGCACACATCCACTACAAATATAAGCCAATACAAACATTAGGATTTTCAGTTAAAAAAAGGACCAATGTAGTACATTCATAGTCTTGTGGTATCTGAAGCCTCTCCCTCAAATTCCTGGCTCCAGTCAAAGTTGATTTCTCTGCAAAAAAGCTTCTGATGCTTACCTCCACATTATATTTTTGCACAGGCAACAAGGACTTTATCCCACAGTGAAGAAATTTCATCAAAATACTTCAAAACAGAATTATTGTGCAAAAGCTGTTCCTCAACAGAGGAATCAAGATACAGTGGAATCAAATTGTTGCATATTGCAAACAGAATACAAAGTCTTTCTTTGGTATTTTACCATAGGAGAGACTAACTTGTAAAGATTTAGTTATTTCATTAACTTGAGCAATGACTTGTACGATCTCCTCCCCAGAATTACTTTAGAATTAGGTTCTGACAAGGAAGCATCTCTGTGGTAGCTCTACTTGACTGTGCAAACTTTACATTAAAAAAGCCGTGTAATTTAAGAGCGCTTCAGGAGTCATCTTAAAATACAGGATAACCATCAAGGACAGAACATACAGAAATGCATGCTGAAGGAAAAGTTCTCTTCTAGAGGTCTGTAGTCAGGATGTTTAGGAGCGGGACTCCCTTTTGACTCATCTAATAATCCTAATTTAAGACTCTCATATCTATCAACCTCTGTTCCATCTTGAATAGTGTATTGTGCTAACTCCATATCAGGAATGTCTAAGTTACTGCACATAGGTCCTTCCTTATAGCCACACAGCCTTTTTCTAGCCCATTTTCTCTCACAGTAGCTCTTTTAGGCCTTCCACAAGAATGGGTCTCAACACTTCAGCTGCTACCAGCAGTTACATACCGACACGATAGTTAAATCAATTAAATATTGCATTTTCCAAACTGCAGAATCCTTACTATAGGCTGGGCAACTGCAGAGTAGTGCTGCTATATGTGATAATCTATCATTAAAAAACTCCCTGCTCCTCAATACTTTCCTTTCTGTACTTTGTGGTACTCACACTACACTAAGAACCCTGAGCAGACAGCAAGCAACAGAACGAGCCAGTAGCTACATTACTCTCTTGGTTGTACTGACAACTCCATCTTTGCTGGCACCTGGGAAGCCACCAGAAGGCTCATAATTTGAGAACCTGTCTGCACAAATTCTCCTGCTCCTGTGAAACTGGTGTTCCATAAATCACTTTCACACTTCAGAATGATGCACTGAAAACACAGCTCCAGACTGGAAAGCGAACTTTAATTCTGCATTTTTCCTAACATAGTCAAAGCTGTATTTTAACATACCAGAGCATCTTCCTGGTAACTACCACTGCAGATTACACCACTTCTATTTGCTCTTTGTGAATAAACACTGAAAAAATAATTCAAAAAATTTTCCTTTTATCTAACTAGCAGGCAAGAGAACCAGAGGCTTCAAAAACAGTCTAAAATGAAAGAAGACCTAGCATTAGCAAGCTGCAGAAGGAAACCAATTCCGTTTCTGCACTTCTCCAATAAATGACACTGTCAGATCAAGTTTCTTTTGAGAGAAAGGTGGGGTGGAGAAAAATAGTCACCCAACCCAGTGTTACAGGGTTAGCTCAGAGAAGCAAAGCATTACTCCAATGTCTTCCTTTCAAGGAAAAGTATTTCATATACACAGGCTTCACACCCTTACAGCCAAAACACCTATTACATCAGCAAATTGCTGAAGAACAATTGCTCTTCATATAAAGAAGAGTGTCTGCTATAGTCAGCAAGAAGCACAAGTATTCTAGATGGTCTGTAATATTTATAGTCATGGCGACCAAGATATGTAGTTACACTGTAGTAAACTGCAAAACCTCTAAGTGACAAGTTATTCTAGCAGTAGCAAGTACTACAGGCCAAAATGTGATAAACACATCACACACATTAGTCATCTTGACAGCTTCTTATGCCCACAAGCCTCATGATTTCAGTGCATTAACACATTGGTTAACGGTGACACGGTACTTTAACTTGCTTAGCTACTCATTTTAAGGCAAAGTTTCCTAGCAATGGGTATTTCTTGCCAAGAATTACTTCAGAATTTTACAGGATTCAAAATGAGCAAGCAACACGCAGTGTTCAAAAATGAGCTCAGTATCTGTAAACAAACTTAACAAAGGTGCAAGTACCACCAGGTAATTCTCAATGCAATAGAAGAGTAGGCAATGCTACAGTGTTTTTTATATCAAAGAAAACATTTCTGCCTTTCAACAGTTCGTTATTCTTTTGTTGATTATAAAAGTGCTAATAGGACTAAAACATTTCAAATGTATTAGTCACTTGCACTTCTCAAACTGCAGCGTCCATACAGCAAGTACTCAGATCTTAAAGAGACATGCTATGCATAACTGCCTCCAAGAAGCCGAGAGAGTGAGGTCAAATTCCCATCACCTTTAGCTTCCCACAAGCTAACACTAAGTCGTACTCGAGGCTACGCAACAAGAACAATTTACAGCTCCAGACTTTGCCTGGAAACCACAGGTCTGTCCCGCCTCAACTCCTGCATTGATAAGGAAAGGCGGCCTTCACCAATTTAAAAATGAAACCCAAATGAAGCCTGGGAGGTTTAGGCTTTGTTATTGGTTGGGTTTGGGTTTTTTAAGATAGGCTCACGCCAAGTAACTATTTTGCCTTTTATAGTGCATACACTTAAAATAGGAGTTTCCTAGGCAGCAGAGAACCACACAGCATATCAGAGCCATCTGTGAGGCGTTTCGGGGCGGGTATGAACAGCAGCAACTACCGCGCTTTACTGCACTTTAATGTGATCCCGCTCCTCAGGTGGGCAAAGGCTTCTTCGCTCCGAGACGGTGAACAACTCGCTGCTGGGACAACTCACTGCTCCGCAGCGCGGCTCAGCCGGCTCCCTCGCCGGCCGGAGCGGGAACACACGAAGGCGGCTTCCACGCGGGAGCCGCAGAGGTCCAGACAGACTTCCAACTTAACCCTTACCCGGGCCCCGCCACCGCGCCCGGCTCGTCCTCACGGGGCGGAGGCCGGGACACCTGTCCGCGACAGCCCGGGGTGGGCGGGCGCTGCCGGACTCCCAAGTTGGCCGCGGCGGCCAAAGTCGTTCCCGGGAGAAGGCGCGGAGAAGGCGGGCCGGCCGCCACTACTCACCCGCACCAGGTTGCTGACAGCGGCCTGCACGGCCGACACGGGGGCCGTGAGGTCCGGGATGGCCTTTCCGTCCACCTCTCCCTCCTCGTGCATGATGACCAGGTGGGAGATCTGCTGGGCCACCGGCTCCAGGATGCTCTCGATAGTGCGCGTGTGGAAGACGGGCATGGCGGCGGCGGGGCGGGGGGCCGGGGCCCGAACTCAGCACAAACTCCTGACAAACTCTGTCCCTGAGGGCTGGCGCCCCACGGAGAAAGCCGCGGCCTCCGCGCAAGGAGGAAAAGGAGGAAGAATAGGAAACCAAACGAGCACTCCAACCTCCCCTCGCCCCAGAGCGGACTACAGCACACGGAGAAGGGGCTGCCGGCTCAGGCTCGCGGAGGCGGGACTCGAACTCGCTGCCCTGCTGCCGGCCGCTGGCAGCACCCACTCCGCACTGGCGCCGCTCCTCAGCCAGGCGGCTTTTCAAGCNCACCTCGCCCAATGGTTGAGCCGGGGCCGTCGCTCCCAGTGGCCCAACGCCACGTCCATCAACATTCCAGAGCCTCCTTCCCCCTCCACCCCCTGCCTTTCCCGCATCACCCGCCTTCTCAACCAAGCTTGGTTGCGCGGGCGCTGGTTTCCCAGGTCGAGATGACGTCAGACATTCTCGTGTCCATATAAGGAGACGATTAATGCTGGGGTGCCGGGATAGCAGGGGGCGAGGGCGGCGGGATTCCTGCGCCACGCCCGCCCTCGGCGCAAGTTCACTGCGTTGGGCTGAGGCGGAGCGCGGACGCCCGGCCGGTCGTGTGGGGCTGGGCATCGTTGGGACGGGGGTGGCTGAGGGGAGGTGGCGCTCCTGGCCGGACCCGCTGTCCCCAGGCGCTGCTTGGGGCGCACCCCTTCGTGCGGGGCGTGCGGCTTCCCCGCAGCCGGCCCTGCGCGGCCCGCCCTGGGCGCGGCCCCACACGCTTCCGCCCACACTGAGGAAAAGTGGCGAGAGGCTGCGGGCGCCGCTTTCCACCCGCGCTTCGCCTCAGGTGGGGAGGGCTGCTCCTGCCGTTCCGTCCCCCGTTCGCCTCAGGTGGGGAGGGCTGTCCCCGCTGTGCCGCCCCCCGCACGCCGCCCCTCAGGGGCTGAGGGGATAGCGCTGAGGCGGCTGCAGCTGCCCCGTGGGGCTGGCACGTACGGGGAGAGTAAACCTCGACTTGGGTTTTGCCGCTATGACTGGTGGTAACAGCGGGAGCTTGTTTAAATACACTTAGGTGAGCGGCGTGGTGTCGGGAGGAGGAGTACAAGCCGTGGTCAGAGAGGAACATAAATCCCCGCTTTCCCGTAGCGCCGGTGTGGGAGCGTGGCGGCCGGTCCCAGCACAGCTCGGGGTGAGCCCCTACGAGCGCTGCCCGCCCGCCGGCCTGCCCCGGGCAGGGTCTCTTGTGGCACTGGCAGCACTCGTAAAAAAATAAAACGTGAGTAAGGAGTTATGCTCTGCCCTTCTTATATTTGATAACAAGAGCACAGGTTCAGATTTGGAAAGTTATTACTGGCTCTTAGATGTTTTTATCCTTATGCTGGTATTTCAAACCATAAATCAATGTCCGTGTCAGACTAGGTTGCACTCTGAAATGTTCCAGAGCAAACAGTGTGTTTTCTGTACAATGTTTGAACGCAGCCGGGCCTGCCAGCAGACACAGGGGCATATAGAAAGATCAATTAAATCAGAAAAGCTGGTGTGGGCTCAAAGATCTCTTTGTAACTTGTTACCAGCATTGTCATGGATGAAGCTACAGGGACAGTTACAAGTTGTAGGCCTAAAAAGCTATGAAAGATTTTGTTCAGGGTTAAGAAATCTTAGCAACACCTTTAGCTCAGAAGGTTTTTTTGTTTGGTTTGGTTACTGCTCTGTTTTAGTATGCTGGGAATTGTATTTCTGTGTTTGTATTTATTGAATCTCCAGTGGTAGAAGTCATATTACTAATTTCCATATTGAACAAACCCATTTGGCTTGCAAAGCAGTATACCTGCAGGCTTGATAACAGATAATCAAATTATGCTATTGGCATGCAAAACGTAATTACAGTATCAGTCTTTCAGCAGTGATGAGTGTTTTAAGTTACTTGAACTGTGCACTGTAAGAGTGGTTTATGTTGTTTGCTGTTGGCTGTATAGCAGGTCCCATTTTTTGTATATACATTCCTAGCAGTTCCTCTTTCACGTACTATGGATCAATAATAATGAGAATAGATAAAAATCCTTCTGGACAGCAGTGTGCAGGAGCTGGGAATTACAAAAAGCAATTAGTCCATGTCTAATAATCTGCTAAATTCTGTTTTATGGAACTATGCAAACTTAATAAACCCCACATACTTAGTCAGTTGTGGGACTTGCATATAAGCTCAGCACTTTGATTAAAAATAATTGCTTTAGATTTACGATTGTGTATAATGACTTATGGCTGAAATATGCGTGTTCATGTTATGTCTTCATACATAATGAAAAAGTGTTATCTGATCATTATAAAAGTCTGACCTGGTGGCTCAAATAGGTACAGTTGCTACAGCCAAATTAAAACACAGAACAGATGGAAATTTTTGGTGGCCTCCTGAAACTTTTCCTACCTACAGGCCCAAAATCTGTACTTGTATTTGGGATGTGTTGGTATTAAGAGTTCGTTTCACTACTTTACTTATATTGGTGTAATTTTTGCCCATAGAAAATTTTAATTTTATTCTCTGTATTATGTGACTGTACTGCATGCCTATCACTGAAATTTCCTCTGTGCTGTTGCTGTGCCTGCCTAATTTTTGAAGCCACATTCAGCAAAATTCCATGCAATTAACAGCAATATATGTAACACTGTTTTTCTGGTTGTTGGTTTTTTTTTTTTCTTTTGAAGTACTACATTTACAGTGTTTTCTCTTTCCTTTGCAGTATTCACAGCTGTCGCATTGATGCCATATGAGTAACAGCTTTGAGGCAGGTACTTTTTTCAAAGTTCTGTGATATTGCTTCCCCAGATTCTACATTAATCATTAATTCATTGGGTACTAGTAGATGGTTACAAAGTAATAATAGATTTGATATTTTCTGTTTATGAAGCCCAGGATGGAAATGTGATTTCTTTTGTCTTCTTCCAATAAAGTACTGCATATCAAACAAAACAAACAAAGGGGTGCAAAATCTCCTTTCCTTTCCACACACTCAAAATGTTAGCATTATTAAGAAGTAGTATCTATTATTAGCATGGTAGTGGTGACCAGCATCTCAGATAAGTCAATGTGCTTAGAATGAAAGGATTAGCTTTTAAGGCATTCTTTCTGTGTCTTTTAGTATTTCATAAGGACTTAGGTGAGTCCAGTTAAACCCATTTCTGCAGAGAATTTGATGTCATCAGACTCTTCTGCTGACAGAAATCTCCATTGTCTTTTGGGCCATAATGTTTCTCTGACCCAAGTGATCAAATAAATTCTCCTCTTTTCACAGTATTTTAACAAAAGGTATAACAGTAAGTATTTTAACAAAATAAAGAAATTCTCTCATTACATCCAATGAGGTGAGATGCACGAATACAGAAGCAATAGGCTTAGGTAGAAAAAGGGAGGACACTGGGCTTACAAAAAGCGTAGCTGCAATGCAGCCTCTGCCACTGTGTCTTCTGGAGAGTTCTCTATCCCATGCTCAGGGTACACAGCACTGCAGCTGCAAGTGGCAGGAGCAGTGGAACTGAACTATTTGCAAACTTCATGAACCTGCAGTTGTCTGCAATTATAAGGTATTTTGTTAGTATTAATACTTCATTGAAATGAATGTGTCTGATTAGCTCGAAGCACTAACCTCTGTTTTATGGTAGTTACTTTCAGTATTAGGTACCACAGCAGAGAAGAATTATGCTTTCTAGGCAAATACACTTGGTTGTGATTAATCACTTTTCCCTGGAATGATCTGATGCTGTTCCTTTACTGCACCAACTTCTAACTTTTCTGAGTAAATACTAATTAGCTGCCTGTGAAAATTTACAGGAATGGTATATTCATATATTGCATAAACTTGCAATCAAGTTTATGCAATATATGATAAGATCCTATGAAGATTTAAGCGTATGCTGAAATTGAAGGTTTAGAGTCAGGTTTATCAGCTTCTGGAGGATTGGAGGCTACTGTTGACCAGTGGATGTTCTGTGTTTCCCTTTTATTAAGCATTAACTTTGGATAATCTAAGGAGTAAGCAATGGATGATTGAATTTTAAATAAAAAGGGTTTTTTTCATTCTGTGGTAAAATCCACCTTAAACATAAATTTTAAATTTGTTATGAGTTTGCTGTAGAGTGGTATCACTATACTGAGAGCTCTAGTGTGTAGGTGACTGGCATTGGAGGAATAAATTTCATGCCTAATAAATGGCAACCTTGGAGAAAGAAAGAGGAGATTACTAAGGTGTTTGATAGTGTAACTTCACCACAATGGCCTGCCAATGTGCCTTGCCATTATTTAGGTAACTTTTGCCATGAAACCAAGTTAGGTTCTGTTTAGTTCTGTGTCTTGGCTGGCTATGTTCTAGGAACTGCAATGATACCTACTTCAGAATTTTTGTACACTGACTCATCATCAGTCACTATCTGAGCTACATGGGAGCAGCCTATTACAGCTGGAAAGTTTACATCACAATTGTCATCCAGCTCCTTTGTTGAATAGAATATGAGTTTTGTTTCATTACACAACACCACTTGGTTCCCAGCTGCCCTTCTTTTGCTGTGTTCTGTTGCTGTGCAGACATAGTGAGGCTTAGGTCAGCAGAGAAGGCTGCTACCAATTCCCTGTTTCCTCCAAGGGGCTTCTTGCTAGAAGTTCTTCTGGGAAACCAAGAGTATAAATGTGGTTCATCTTTTTCTTCTTGGTTACTGTGTCAACTTCTCTGAAACCAAAACACTTCATTAACTATGTTGCATTCTGCGGTGGTTTATTGTGGAGTAAGTATCACAACAATTGTAACAACAAAATTTAGGAAATGTTTTTAAGAACACGAAACTTGTAGAGAAAAAGGTAAGCGTATTAAATATATATGTTTGTGTATTTATTCTAGAAATTGCTAACTAGGGATGAGATTAAAAAAACTTTTCTTCTAAAAATATTGCAGGTGAAAATATATTATCATGTACATGTAAATTAAATATGGTAGTGTATGTGCAGTTAAAATTATACCGTCTATTCACAGTAAATGCAAACAAAAACTTGTTCTGCTCTTGTGCTATCATTACTGTAGACCTACAGTAGACTTTGGTTTTTCATAAAGCAACAGGTGGTTTTCAGGAGCTTGACTCGTATACTGGCTCAGAGCTTGTCAGTATAATTGACTACCTGGTAAACAATCCAAGTGCTTTATTCACAGTAGGTGACCATTTCAATAGTCTAAACATTCATTTTGCAAATAGTGATTCTGGCTTATATTTATGGTCATTTCTACACACCAACACAGGAAAATTGAGGCAAATAAACTGAAGATGTCAAATGTGTTTTAATTTAATAATATAAAGCTCATGTGGATATTGTCATTTGGCTTTAAATGGCCTGTGCTGCTCCATGATTCTTTTCCAAGAACATGCTCTGTGAGAGCAGTAAGACTCTTGTCATCAAGCGGTTTACAGAGCTGCTGCATCTACCAGCTGAGGTGTGGCAACTAACTTCTTGTATGGACTTGTTGTATTTCCTTATAAAGGAAAGGCTGTTTTAAATTACTCCTGTTGATAAGTTAAAGCTTCCCCTGTTTTACTTAGCACTGAAGTGGACAGATATCTCAGGTGAGAGGCCTACAATTAAGTTCTCATATTTTTTGTCTGCCTTGCAAGAACACATCTTGATACTCACTCCTTGGCTAAGTATTTTTGCATGCAGTTATATTCAATTCCATTTCAAGGACCTCTGTATCCGAATCAGCTTCCAAGATAATCTAAGCAGTACTTGATTTTTTTTTGGGGGGGGGTACATGTTCATCAGTGCCTCCTCAGGCTTTTTTCCCCAACTTCTAACATTAGGTACTTGTATGTATCGATTCCTTTCCTAATGGTTCCTCATACTGGGTTTGATTTACTCAAGTATTAAGTATGTGTGTATTGAGAAATGTAAGTTTGGTCTGAAATTTTAAGTGTTTTGCTGATTTGGAATCTCAAAAGTTATTTATTTCCCTACTGCAGGATGAACAGACTTAGGGGGTTCTGCAGTTCTGCCTATGAACAAATTCACCACAAAGTCAAGGCCTTTAGACTGGCCAATGCTTCTTGAAGAGCCACTGGCTGAAATTAAGTAGTACTATAATGTAGTACTACAGTATAGTATAGTACCTTCAATATATGCCTGCATAATTGTAGAGATCTTTAACAATTTTGTGGATTCTTTATGGCTTATATAATTATCTGATTTGGTATGCATGCTAAAGATTTGTAGCCATATATTAGTAGGTATAGGAGTTTACTCATCAGCAAATACTAAATGGCCAAATTAGATTTAATAGATAAAATGCTAGATAGCACTTAATTCCTGTATCTACGTATAAACTCCCTCCATATACAGTGGAGATATAAATCCACAGAATAAATATACTTTTTTGACACTCTTCTGAGTTTCTTATCTGTGTTGTATTCAGTGAAACATCTTGACTAAAACTCTTCAAGTGTCTCAGAGGAGCTTCAAGTAATTACAATAAAGGCAATTAACCTAATGCAAAAATACTTCCTTCTTCCTGCCCTCAGATCCTGAACTTGCGGTTATTTCCATATAATTGGACCTTGTACTTGAGGAAAATTCAGTAGGACTCATTGTAAGATTGCTTTGTGAACCTATTTGCTCTCTCTTCCACATAAGATGCAGTGGTGTTATGGAAAGGATTGTGTATTCAACACTGGCACTTATGGTTTTAAAGATCATTAGGACTGTAGTGGGAGTTTTATCCTACTGCACAGGGAAGAGTCCAGAATGACATTGATTCATGTTACATGTCATGCATTCATGTACTGGGCCTGAAAAATCTGTTCTCATGGCATGTTATGCCCATAAATTTTGTTTTAGAATCTCTTCAATATACCAAAAACATAATCATCTTTCTCTTGTTCTCCTCTATGGCTAGATTCCTAGCTATTAAAAATGAAACTGTGAGTCTTTTATCCATAGGGAAGATCCCTGTGCTTTGCCTTGCTGTAGGTGTCAAATGTTAGTGGTGTTTTGCCCCTGTACACAGCTGACATTGCCATGTCAATTCAGAGATGGGAATGAGAAATTCATAAATCCTCTACTAAAGGAGCTTGGCTATAAACTATTAGTTCTGTTAAAATGTTTCAAAATAATTCCTGTTTAAGGCATTATATGCAATATGATATCATGTATTCAGTCCACTTACAAAAGGCAACAGTTGATTCATAAAAATTTTAACATTTTTTGAAATTAGGAGCTGTTTGGGTTCTGCTGACTCGAAGCTGTTGGAGGATGAGAAGCAAAAAATATGGTCTACAAAGTTCGCTGCAAATGCCCTAAAATGCCAGGGTTGAAAGAAAATTCCTGTTTTGGTTTTGGGCTCTGTGTATAGAAAAATGTCCCTGATGCCAGGCAACAAGATTTTCCGTGTGAGTTGTCTACTGTTGCATACTGTGTCAGCATTGCCAACTCAATGGTAAAGTGTGTGCAAACTGGTGCCAAAAGAGGGGCAATAGCTTCAGCAGTGTCCCACTGTGCAAAGCATGCTGTGCTTGTGAAACGTTGCTTCCTGAGACAAACTTTCTGCCTTCATCACAGTTCCCCTTGCAGAGCAGTTAGCCAAGCCTAGACTCACATTTTTCACTCATACTGTATTTGATTTACATCAGCTGAAGGAAATGGTAATGTGCAACAGTGACTCTGGAATTTAAACACAAACCCACAAGGGATCTCCATGCTGAAGGCCAACTTCCAAATATGGGAGAAGAGAAGCAGCCGTAGTAGCCTGGGAAGCTATCCTCAGCACAGCAAGGGACAAAATAGTTGGAAGTATATGAGTTTTTAGGAATTTGTTCAGAAAGGTAATTGCTGTCATGTTTTCATCAGAGTGATGGAATGAAATGCAAACACTGTGATTGCAGAAAGAAGCATGGTTTATGTTAACTGTCTAGGGCCCGAACAACAGAAGTGCGCCTATTCAATTCTATTTTAAATATGTAGTAGTGCACTTACTCCAGATCCAAGTGTGTATCTAAGCTCTGCCCATATTAATCAATTGGGATCACAGTTTTATCAGGAAAACCCATAAGAACATTTGTGAGAAAATTAGTGAGGCTCAGTGCCAACCCTTGTTGAAATGCTGCCAGAACATTTTCTCTTAATAGAAATGAATTCACCAATATTTAGACCCCACATTCTGAAAATTCTGATTCAAAGGCTTGAGAAGAGCTTTTAATATTACATGTATCATAGCTCCAAAAAAGTAAAGGCTCAACACATTCTGCTTGCTGGTGGCTTCACTTGTATTTAGCTGTTGCAGATTTTTAAGGCATCTGATTTCCATGAGCAGTGCTAGCTGTGTGTCAGTCAGGCACATAGAGAAGCAGTGACCTACAGGCCAAAGGAGTACAGAGCCAAAGCAGCAAGGGCAATTGAGCAATACAGAGCAGGGGAGAGCAATGTGGTTCACATTTCTAGTGGGCCACTGTTTACAGAATTCTTTGTAAGTGGCACCCTTGTTCACTGCATTATAGACTGGGCTTAGGACCTTTTGTTAGCATGAGGATGAATCTGGCTTTTAGAAACAAACAAGGAGAAGTCTTACAAATTGAAATTAGAAAAGCCTTCCTCTTATGGATGTGGACTTCTTAAGGAAAATAATTTGTAGGCTGTTTTTCTTACTGATTGTGAAAGAACTATAAATTTTCTAGAATAGCTCAGGCAGAAATGGCTGTGAAAGAGACAGGGTACTTGTTGTCCTGGGACACTGTCAAGGTGAAGGTGGGAGCAATGGATTCTATTTTTCTTCTCAAACTGCTTAAAGGAAATATCCTGTGTTCTGACAGCAAATGAGAATTGATTGCACTGTTTCAAACCTCTTGAACTGACTGTGCTGTCTAAACATCAATTGAATTTGAGTTTCTTTAAGGTCATATGGTGGTACATGTAAGAGTATATTATTTATATGTCATTAGGTAAAAGCATCAACACTTCTCAGTTTGATGAAAAGTGCAAGCTGTAGTGGAAAGGACTCCTAAATTTCAAGTCACAAGTCTCTCAAATTAGGATTGTATTCTAAAGTTGAGTCATAGTGATTCTGCTACTGTGCCATCAGTGAAAGATTTAGTAGGAGGGCTACTAAATGACACCTTTATCTTTCAGAGCTGTTCAAAGTAGGAAATGTAGCAACTTGGATAAAGTTGTTTCTATCTAACTGAAGAAAATTTGGGCTTTATTCTGTAAGAAGACATTGCTGTGGCTGCTGTTTGAAAGTAGTATTTTATGCCTCAAATAGCTTAAACCTTAATGCCTGATTTGGTTCTGCTTTCCAGCTTCCATTCCTGTACATGATAATGTAGTCCAAAAATTAGTTTGCAATGTAAAAGATTCTTCCTCCCAGTACATGCTAAAACTGTTCAGACTTTAGTTGAAGAATTTAAAAAAAAAGAAAGCTACCTATAGCTGTAAATTACAAAATACGGGATTCTGAATGTTAAGTGCTTATTACTTCAGTAGCGATATCATCATAAAAAAATTATTGATTCAAAAAACTTACATGAAGGAAAATTCAAAAGTCATTTGAACAAATTGACAAATAGACCCATCAGGGTCTATTAAACACAGAGACACACTGTCTCTAGCTCAAGAAGATTCCCAGCTTTGGATTTTTCAGCTGAATATATGTACTTTGGGAATTGTTATTTTATTTTTGTCCCCCTTTAGTACTCTTTCATACATTTGCTGTTGACCACCATCAGAGTCAGGATCCTGTGCTAGATGACACACATGGCCTGACTGGGCCTCTTCATGTTGTTCCTGTGAAATGGTTCTGCTTTAGCACCTCTATTCTTGAAAGAAGGACCAAAATTTGTGTCAGGGTAATAAGAAACTTCAGGGTGATAATGTGGTATATGAAAGTAACTTGTTATCTGCTTTTCCTGTTACATCCTCTTTTCTGTGACTGAGCTTTTCCTCTCCTAGAATTGACTTGTCTCTGCTGCAACCAAGATATATATTGTATAAACACAGCAGTGTTCCCTTTTGATAGTTAGTGATAATGTGAGGGGAAACAACATGTGCTGTGTCGTCATATCCTGGCATAACCATGGACACAGTGATCTGAGAAGCACAGCTGTCTGTCAGGTCATGGAATGGGCTTGCATCTCGTCATGTGGCAGGGACTGCTTGCTGAACAAGCTTCTAAATGCCATGCATGCTTTTATCATGCAAAACATGAGCTGTAAGAAAAGAATTGTACATACATTAGATAGATGCACATTATATATTAAATGTATGTACATAAATACCTATATTAATGCACGTACTCCCATGTACCTGATTTACATGCCTATCACAAAATGGGTAAGGTTAGGAAGGGATCAGGTGAGGTCATCTGGTCCAACCTCTCTGCTCAAGCAGGGTCTTCATAAGAGCACACTGCACAGGATTGCATCCAAATAGTTTGTGAATATTTCCAGTGAGGGAGATTCCACAGCCTCTCTGGGCAATCTGTTCCAGTGCTTGGTCACCTGCATGGTAAAGAAATTCTTCCTTGTGTTCAGGTGGAACTTCCTGTGCATCAGTTTCTGCTTGTTGCTTCTTGTCCTATTGCTCAGCACCACTGAGCAGAGCCTGGATCCATCCTTTCATCCCTCTCCCTTCAGATACATACATACATGGATGAATTCCCTTCTCAGTGGTCTCTTCTCAAGGCTGATCAGGCCCAGCTGCCTCAGCCTTTACCCATAAGAGAGATGCTCCAGCTCCTTAATCATCTTTATCACCCTCTGCTGGACCTGCTTCAGGAGCTCCATGTCCCTTGTGTCCTGAGAAGCCCCGAACAGGACACAACACTTCAGATGCCCCTCACTAGGGCTCAGCAGAGGGGCAGGATCGACTCCCTCGAGCTGCTGGCAATGCTCTTCCCAATGCACCCCAGGATACCCATGGCTTTCTTGTCCACAAGGGCATACTGCTGGTTCATGAACAGCTTGTTGTCCACCATGACTGCTGGGATCTTTCCCTGCAGAGTTACTTTCCAGTAGATCAACCCCCAGCCTGTACTGGTGACAGTATTTATGGCACTGTCTATGAAATATTTTCCTTGCATCTCCTTTATGTAAGTTGGGAGTAGGCTTGTGGCATCTCTATCCCAAAAAAGAAGCCTGGAAACAATTTCCATGGCTTCATGCAAGCCTATTTTCAATCAAAATGTCTAACTAATAAAGTCTAAAAATACCACGTGTCTTTAATTAGGTTTGCATTTCTCTTGGAGACTGGGAGCAAAGGCAGAGAGAATATAATGCAATAGAAATCCTGGGAAAATTAGATCTGAAAATGAGGTAAAGAAAACAGATTCTGAACACAGGACTGAGACAGGGAGAAAATTTATCTTGGGAACATCATTTAAGCATTCTACTGACAGCACTGCTCTGAGTAGCTGAAAGATTTCATGAAAGGAGACATTTTTTTGTCTGTGAAACAACAGTGAACACAGAAAATGCACTTTCTGTATTTTAATTTCAAATTAATATTAAAGGAGAGGAAAAACATGGCTTAAAACTGGGGCAAAACATTTTGAGAAATCACACACATGCACAAACACATCTGAGTATATACAGTTCACTTGTCCAAAACACAAACCCCTTGGGATGTCAACTTCCTTCTGCTGCTATAGGAAACCAGTACTTCCATAACTTTCAGGAGGAGTTTAAAATAATAGCACTAAGTGTATTTCCAAATGTGAGTTTGAGCAGGGAAGGCCGTTTGCTGCACTGGCTGTTGTCAGGAAAGCTCTGTACAGGCAGTGTTTCTGAGGACTAATTGTGGTCCTCAATGGTTACAAAGCATGTCACCATGGCACAGTTGCTTTCCAAATCTTGCAGCTGAGACAATCCTGGAGTGACCTTAGTAGCCTTCACTACTGTATACTGAAGTCTGGTTCTCCTTTTAACTGGCTTGTTGCACAATACAGCAGCATTAGTTAAATGTCTGAAGTACACAGAGAATCACGGATCATGGGTTTGTGAGGCTCAAACCCTAAGAGCAAGTGCCCTTCAAGTGGCTATAGAAAGGGCTCCAATACTCTGGGGACCCCACTGATTGCATGTCAAATGTCCACTGCTAAGATGAGGTATAAATATCAATTGCCATATGGTATGATAGGAAATAAGCCTGTTAAAAGGAAATAATGCAAGAGCAGATGGCATTGCATGAGGTCTATCTTAACATGGAATAGGAAAGAGATTATTATGTCTGTGACATCGATCAGGGTAACACAACAGATAACAAGGTCGTTGAATTTGTGCATTTGTGGTTAGGCTTTAAGAAAAATTACATCCAATTCCACACTAGCAAATGAATACCATTAGTCTTCTTAAAAACAGCAAAAAAAGTGAGTGCAAAAAGAACACTAATAGATTTTTAAAGAAATAATAGTATCACAGATGCAAAAATCCAAAGCAGATTAGCTGATTTTTTAGTCTTGAGACACATCCTTTTTTCACAAAGCCTTTAGTGGGTACAAGCAGATGAACATGGAGATGCTGTATGAGTGGGGGGCCATGGCCTTTGCCCTGAAATCCAGCAGATCCTATGGAACCATGCAGCAGTCTACACCACTGAGAAGAGAAGGAGGAAGTGTAAATGCTGCACCCTGGCTGCTGCCATTCTGCTCTCTCCCCTCACAAAGTAGGAAGGTCGGCAACTCAGACCTCTTTCTCTAAGAGAACATTAGGAAAACATAAGGAAAAGAGCAAATAAACCAAAAAAAAGTCACCCCCCCACACCCAAAAAACCCCACACCCAACTAAAAAATTCCCCATCAAACCCAACACACAAACAACAACAAAAAAAAATAGTCCACCTAACCTACAAACAGCCCAATATGCCAAATCTGCATAGCTTAGGTTCTGCTCACGGTCTCTCCAGTCCAGGGCTGGAATTGCAGGAGGTGCATAAAGGCAAGAACTCGGGTAATACAGGAGTAGAACAAGAGGGAGTGTGCACATGCAGGGAGCAGAAAGAGAAATCCCTAATAAATGCAGGACTAGAAGAACAGCTGCCAGAGGCCAAGGGTTGAGGTGCCTAGTTCTAGAAGAACTATGTAAGGAATCTTGCCCAGCACCTGTTCATAGTGTCCCAGGCTCAGTTGTTCTGTGATAAAATCTAAAGCTGCTAATATATATTGGTAAAAAAAAAAATATATATATACCCAGAAAAGAAAAGAAAAAATAAAAGGTAAAAAAAAACAGAAAGGAAGACAAGTAATAATGATGACATTCATTTGGAAAGAGACATTTAGGAAAGATTCAACTCTGACACAGGCTGAGACCATCAAGGAGACCTAAGGAGAGGAGTAGCCACTATGATAAAATAATTTGGTTTTTTTACTGAAAACAAAACAGCTTAAAAGTGCATGCAAACATAAACTGAGTTATGTTTAAAAAGGTGTTAATTGCCTCCAATGAGCTTTGAGCCTGCTATAAACAAATTAAATACTCTTAAGTTATGGCTGACTTTGAGTGCATTGCAATGTACAGACACTGCAGGAGCATCCCAGGGAATTAACCATGCAGCTGATAATAACTACAGAATGCAGAAGTGTGCTTCTTTGCTCCATATCCAGTGTGTGGTTCTCACAACTCAGCCAATTTTTTTTTCTTTCTACTTTTGCCTTCTGCTCTCTGTAGACTGAATTTTAAGCAGGTCAATAAATGGGAAATAAGGTGTCACTGCCTCCCCGGCCTGCAAAATCAAACAGATGGCAGCTGACACCCTAAGAAATGTATTCCCTTGCAGGTGCTATGGCCAGAAGATAGCTTTTATGGTGAGAAGAGGCAATTTGGCACTACTGCTAGTGGTACTGCAAATGTTTCCCTGTGTATGGAATGCTCCAGAGCTTCATGAAAATCTCCAGGCTGTTTCTCTTTTCTCTTTCCCAGCTAGCATCCTACAGCCACACTGAGGTCAGACTTATTAGTATTCCAAAAGCAGAGAAAGATACCTTATTTGAGATAAGAAATACAAAGTACTTCCTCTGTACATTTTCTTGGAGTACAAATACTTGCTCAGGCTTTCCACAGGAAGGTAGCAGTTGTATAGATCAGACCACTGACCCCTTCAAGTTCAATCCCACTGCAGCCAGTCGTGACTGTTTCAGAGGAAGGTTTAAGAAACCCTTCTTAGGAATTCCCATGGTAGGAAACTGTGGGTGTTCTTTTCACCCCAATAATGTGGAAGTGAATTCTTCCTGTTACTTTTGTTGTAACCTGAAGATTATGTGAACTCCTTTTGGATATGAAATAGTGCTAGGTCAGAATTTAGATGCATTCATTCCCCTACACATGAAAATTCTGTTAGGGTGGGATTTCACAGGCTGCATAATTCACATTTGGCAAAATGACATTCATAAGTGTTTGGATTTATAAAACTGATGAGCTCACAAAACTCCCATTGTAATCTGCATGAAATACAGATAAATACACAATGATTTGATATTATGAACAATAAATACTGCTATCTTTTTGCTGCCAAAATTTACTGTTATTAAGAAATTGGAAGTACTGTTTAGCAGTAATAATAATAATACCAATTTATCTCCTGGTAGATTGATCTCCCTGGTTGTGGATGATCTGTTTTCTCTACAAGTAATGGTATTACTCATATCTATTCATACTCTTTGCAAGTTCATTCATCACTGTACTTTTCAAATGATGGTTTAGATATTAGCTGATGTGTAGTACTCTCCTCTGAGGCTGGCATGGGATAAGTCTTATTTTAGAAAAGAAGGAACTGAGACGTTAAAAAAAAATAAACAATTTTTCATTCCTTAGTAGTGCCTGGAAATTGCTAAGTCTTATTTTTAGGCTTCATCTGTACTGCCTCTTTTTGAAATATTTGAGAGCACTGTCTCTATTTGCTTTTATTTTATGTAATTTGACATGGACAGAGTAATTACACATCACATTCAGAGGTGTCAAGAAGTGGTGCTAGTTTCACAGTTCAGTCTTATTATGGGTTTTAGCCAATGGTCTTGGAATAAGTGCCTGAGTTGCAACACCCCAAGGTGTGCAACACTATTGGTTGTATTCTGCTGGTTCTGGGTATTCTAAGGTAATTCTTCTGACCTCTCTAACCCCAGTAATATACATGGCTGAGAATCCATTCTCTTAAATTCTTACATATAGAAGATTAGGTTTCAGATAGAGATGATGTGATACCACTTATGTCTTGGCAATCTCTTTTTCTCTGAGCTCCCATTCTTGAAATGTTTGGCATAGTATAGCTTTCTTACATGGCAGTGATTTATTTACTTTGTAAATTGTTCCATTGTAAGACTTCTGCATATCTCTCAAATGTTTATATGAACATTTGAACATGTGGAAGAATACTTAACATAAGGTACTAGTTTTATATACAAACAAGACAAAAAAAAGTGGAGCTTATACCTCATTCTTCCATAATTTCTACATAAGCCATTATTTACCCAGATTTCCTAAGCACTTAGCCCAACTTCGCAAAATTTTATCCAAGTCTCAAGCACCCAAGGAAATATCTTTCCTGAAATCCTTGTGTATCTGAATTAGGTAATAGACTGCACACACACTGTAATAGAGCAAGGAATTTACCCCTGAACTTCAAGGAACTAATGTGACCAGGAAAAAAAACTCAGAGACTTCTTTCCTGTTTTAGCATTACCAGGGCTAATGCAACAGAATTATATTTTTAGGTATGTGCACATTATTCCCAAACACATTCAGTCTGGACTTAAACACTCTTGACAGTCCAGAGGTGCTCCTGGATATTGCAAAGGGAGCTGTGAAGCAGAGGAGGAGCTGCCCTTGGACGGTGTACATAAACACTTTGAACATTACTTAGTCTGGTTAAAACTAAATCCAACTTCTTGAAGCAAATAAACTTATTCTGTAGAAGTTGCAGGTAGTTGCTCAGCTATAGATAAGGTCAACAGTGTCTGACCACAATAGAGAGTGCACAGTCTGTGCTGGCTAGAGAATTGCACAGAGCTTGGTGTGCCCGAGGTACCTTTGTGAAGGGACACAAAGGAATAAGTGATGTATAGGAGGCTTTACAACTGTGGATGGAAGTTGGGGAATATCCATTCAGTCATGAGTGTGAGTTTTAACATCTTCCAGAATATCTTCCAGAGTCTGCAAAGCTTTCAGACACTCTGGGAGATGACAAGCAGCTCACGTAGGACTCTCAGACAGAATTTATATAGTCTGTGATGTTCTAACATGCTTTTTGGTAACAATACTCTATTGCTGTTACAAAACTGCTATTAGCATTCTCCTCAAAGGTGAGCATATCCCCTTAGTTATGTTTAAATCCCTAATAGGAAGCGCCTCAACAGCAGTTGAGGGCAGTGCAGCCCATTTGCTAACACTTGTCACAATATACAGAGTAGAGCTGGAGACTTTTTCTAGCAGATTGCTTGTGCCATCTCCTGTAATTCTAGGAATAGCCTACCCACTTCATGTGGGATCATATTAATTTTCTATTTGCTGAAGAACTGGACATACCAAGTAGCACACAGAAGGCTAGTAGAAGCACAGGTATTTCTTCTTGTACTGGAAATTGCATAGATTTACTATGAAAAAAGCCAGTAAGGTGATGTAAACTATTATTTTATTTATGTGTTGTCATCTGTAAAGACACAAATGCCTTGCCTTTGTTTGGAATTAGGCCTGCAGACACCGAGGTAGAGGAAACAGTACAACTTTCAGTTCTGTAAGAGAGAAAGCAAAAAAGCTTTTCTCAATCCTGGAGTAGTCTCTGTTCACACTACTTTTTTGTCCTTGTTTCTTGTGAGTTTACTTTGTGCAGGAACACCAGAAACTGTAACTGTGGTTTGCAGACCAAAGGATGCCCTAGATTTCAACTGATCTGCAGTATTGCAGCAATGTGAGCTGTTACTAAGTCAAGTTTTTGAAGAGCAACACTCCAGGGTGTGCAATTCATTGTGAATGAGACAAGGGTTCTCAGTTCAAAGTATTTCTATGAAGTAAAGACTTCTAAAATGAAGTAAAAATAATTCATGTGTATGAAAGGTAATTTAAAATCCCCTTTGAAAACAGATCACCTTTAATCTGTTCGGAAATACGGTTCATAACTCTTTCTGCAAACTCAGTGACAGGCTCCCTTCACACCATATGTATCATCTCTCCTCTCTAGCCCACTGACTAATCTACTTATTAACAGCTCATAGTCTGAAACAAATTCATCACCCACATCTGTATTTCTTAGGCTGTAGCTTTCTCCTGGACCTGACAGTGGTGGTGCAAAGGAGGCTTTAAAACTGAATACTAATGCAGACAGCTCCTCACACCCACAAGCTCCAGGGTCAGCCAGAAGAGCTTAAAAGGAGTTACCCTGTGACTGCTTTCTCTTCAGACACTCTGTAGTGGTTTTTGTTTGATGGCTGGAGGGTTGTTGTCAGGCTTTTCTTTTAAAAGGCACAGTTTTGTCTGCTTACCAACTGATGAAAAAAAATCTGCTTTCATTTCATCATTTTAGGTAATTTTCTAATCTCAGCTAATTTAACATTCCGTGTTTCTGGCTACAATTTCAGTTTTCTTCTTAGCATTTGTATTACTACTAATTGAACACTAGTTCTTGAGTTCTCTAATTATTTAATGTCATAAAAAGTCTTAAATTATTGTGCCTAATTCCTGTATCTCATCTAGGGAGAAAAGCTCAGAAATGGGACACTCTAATTCTAAAATCCCAGGCAGTAGTTCAATCTCAACCCTTAATTAAAATGCTACACTTAATTAAAATACTACATTATTTTTAAGGATCTGACTTAGCTTCTGTTGTCCCCATTAAATGTGCTAGTTTATTAATGTATTTCTTTGCATTCTTATCTTTATTAGTGGCCAGTACCGGCCTAGAAAGGGATGAATATTTTTCTTCTATGTAATGTCAAATATTTTGGTACTGTGGATAATGTCTACAAATCTGTTGCAAAGAAAGTTACTGGTACTCTGGTGACTTCTGAGACTTAATAATCTCACAGATGGTGACTCCTAAAAGATATCTCATTATAGCCTGGGAAATGAGCTTTTCAGTGCAGAATGCTGGAGTTCTTAAATATGAACTCTACTTCTGCAGGAGTTCCTGGTTTTCACTGGGGCCTTCAAGGTCCTACAGTGCTTTCCTTAACAAGACTGTCAGGGAAGCTGTGTTACCTTCTCCATCTTCAGTTTAAAGCTGTGTGACTGGTGAATTGTTAAACTTGTATAGAATAAATCAATCATCTTTATGATGGTTTCCAGAAATATTTCTTTAAAGTATCAGGCCATTTGATGGTTGAAGACAGTTCATACTTTTTAAAGGACTGTGTTATAGTGCAGTTTGAGTCTCAGAAGGAATTGTGAAGTGGCTTTGGAATGCTCTGCATTTGCACATTTGCACCTATCTCAAATCTTATCTGCCTATAAATAAAATGTTATTTTTGACAGCTACTTTTACATATTTTGATAGGAGAGTGAAAACCAAGAAAGGTTTTCTTTCTGTTCATTAATTCCTTTCAGTAAAGAACTCAGGTTAGGAACTTAGATTAGGAAAGATGCAACATGAGAACCTTTGTGAAGACTGTTTGCAGCCTTGTTATTCAATCAGGAGCCAGAATAAAGAGCACTTTTCCAGAGTGGCATATGATGTGCAGGTACTATAGGAATAAAAGGAGAAGATTCCAACTTTTCTCACCAGTGTTCATATATATGGTTAGGAATAGTCTTTAAAAAAAAAACCAAACCAATCCACAAACAAAGCCCCTGCCTCCCCCAAAACACACACACACAAAACTCCAAGCAGATGTGCTTGGGTTTTAGCTGACACTTTAAGAAGTAATGAAACTCTTTGTATAGAAAGAACCAGGTGTCTTCTGCTTGGGACAGTGGCTGTAGTGGGTTCAAACACAAACCTAACCCAGTCTTTGGCTTGAAGCTATCTGAAATATAATGTCAACAATTAGGAGGCTGTTGTATTTTTAATTTTGTGGGACATTGAGTTATTATACAGAATCCCTAGATTACTGCAATCTTTTGAAAACCCATTGATTCTAGCAACATGTGTAGACAACTCACCAAATATTTCCTCCAGATTTCTTGCAAGTGTAGTGCATGCTTATTGCAAGCTTTCTCCTCGTCAACAACACCAACTGTGATAACAACTTCATAGAGTTGTCAGGAATGTTCTGTATTTCTGAAATCTGTGCATCCACACTTGCTGTCACACACAAAATAGGAGCAGGATTCAAAAATAATAAGGTTGAAGATTGCTAAGAAACAAATAAAATCCGGTTTAACAGCAACTAAAACCACAAGGTTGTTACCATCAGATGTTCTATATTTTAGTGGAAGAAAGAAATTTGGGATCTTGTAGCATCAAATCCTAGCTTTTTATTCCACTAAGTGATCTGTGAAAATACTTTCTGTGATCTAAAATAAGACATGCAGACCGGAAATATAAAGATACTGTTTTTCTGTGGGAAATCAAATGCAGATTCAGAGTTCCTCGAGTCAAGCTTTTTGCATTGTTTATTTGGAAAGAGCTGGATTTCAGTTGTTTTGTCAATGTAAGTCATACAAAAAGAAAATTCTTCAGTGTGACAGCTACATGGAGAAGAATTCTTTGTCCTTGTCCTGTTTCACTTGGTTGTTACTGGCTGTGTAACTGGCACATGCACAAATGGTCTGTCCTGTCCCTGAGTAAAGCCTTGAGGGAACAGCTGCTAGAGATATTATAATTGTGGTTTGTTCGTGTTTTCCCTTTTCTTTTGACAAAAATATGATGCTTGTATCTCTTTCAGACTAATCTATTAAAGAAATATCAGCAGGGTTTGTTGTTGTGCTGACATGCTCTGCCCCTGTGAAAGAGTACATAAATCAGAATGGAATTATTTTTGGAGTTTTCGTTGCCATATTTTTTCCCTACAATGTTAGACTAGTTCAGGGTCAGGAATGCCCATCAAATAGAAGAGACAGAATAGTCTATAGTTCCTTTTGGAAAGCAATGCTGTCTTGCTGCCAGTACCTTTCCCAGAATGTTCCAGGCTGTAGCTCTAGTGTCTCTCTTATGGGAAAGTGAATTGTTTCCTATCAGTTACAGCTGCTGTGTGTTGCAGTGGTTGCAGGTTATTTCTTACTTTGGGAGAGAAAATGGAAGGTGGGGAAATGGGGCATCTGTTAAAATTCCTAGAGAAGTATGTCTTGGTTGGTACAACGATCAGGGCCCTTGAAGACAAGTCAGGAACTGACTCCAATTCACAAGGCTTGGCACCGCACAGCCCCTCACGCCCCAGAAGGCCATGGGTCTGAGACGGTGCTGAGACCTTGTACTGGTTCTGTGTGAGTCAAGGAGCTGCAACACCCCTGCTGGGCACCAGCTGAGGAAGTGCTGAGGAGCTCATACTGCCAGTAACCCTGGGGAACAGTAGGGATATGAAGAGGAGGGTTAAACCCGTGTATTGGTGTAGTCTCCACCTTGTCATGGTGTAGCTTCTGAATTGTTAATAATCAAAACTGCCCTCCACCAGTTTTCTGTCTTCCTCACTGATTTGGATACAGCTAAACTATGCTCTCTCTGGTGATTTTCTGGGTTCTTGCCGTTGTACGCTGCTAGGATATTTTCTTGAGCTGCCACATTCCTGAGGTAAATAAATCCTTCCCACTCTCCAGCCCTACTGTATCTTCTTTGATAGGAAATCTTTTATGTCAAAACCAAAACATTTTCATAGCAGATCTCATAAATGGATGGTTATATACTGCTGTGGCTCTTTTTGTGTATGCATGGATTTAACTTACCTGCAGTATTGTCAGGGCAGGAGCAAGACCTCATCATGTGATCTTTATCTGTACTGCACCTTTTTACTAATTCTTGCAGAACCAATGCAATTGGTGCCCAGTTATCCAAAATACTGCAATTACTTTGACTTATTTCTCAATTATAATAGCAATCTCTGCATTAAACAGAATTACTATTGTTAGTATTTTTTCTGATATAAAAATGCCATGGTTTTATGATCCCAGTAGCCAAATAAGTTTAAATTCAGATAAGTTTGACTCAAGGAATTCAAGAATTTCATGACATAACACTGAAAAAACTCGAGAATGTTTTTTATATATATANCAATTTAAAAGAGTCTTCAGCAAATGTGACTGTCTCAGTGCTCACTGATATGCTCTTGTGACCAGCAGGAGGGAGAAGCATAGCTTAAACAGATATCTATACAAACATTTTCTTATCTTCTAGAAAGCAGAGCCTGCTGCTCCTACTCTGTGATATCTTCCTTATAATGACATGTTTCTTGAGGTTACTCAGAGAGCACTAACATTTCTTTCAGGTAAAATAAAAACCCAGAGTCCAGATTTCTGTTGTCTCCTTTCAGCTCCACCTCTGATGTCTGTCTATTTTTAGACAAATCTGAGCCTCCGTGTCTGAAGCAGGTTTAGCATTTACACAGCTCAGAGCAATGAGTCACATCTTGGTTCTGTTCAGTAAAGCACACAGAGTTCATCATGAAATACAAAGTTATTTCCAGACAGGGCCCCTCTCTGAAAAATGTTAACAGGTGGAAGCCCTAGTAGATAACTTAATGTCTGCTCTTCAAGAGAGGGTTATTTTTACCACCAGCCTGAGTTTGGTGAGTGCAAGTGTACCATGCAATCATATACAGAAAGCATTTATAGCTGGAATGCTCTGGAGTGCCATGTCCCTTCCCATTTTTAAAGCAGAAGAGGCAAACAGTCTGATAATGTGTATGCATTTGTGTATCATAACGCCTACATAAGGACATGATTTGATTTCTAGGCACGGAATTGATTTGATCACTTAGACAGAAAACTGGGTTATGAATAGAGAGTACCCAATACCAAGTCCATAGGTGCTTTGATGAAAAACAGAGTACAAAAATATTTTTCATGAAAACGCATCTTATCTTTGTGGGGTTACTGATCACAGTAAGTTTACAGCCATGTAAACATATCTGGAACTTCATATGTTTATATGTAAGAAGTCATCCAAGGAGAAAGGTATTTTTCTCCCTCCATTCATTTTTTTGCTTGAGGAAAGATTATTAATTTGTAGCTTCTCAGAAAATTTTGCTTTTTTTCCCAATGTCTAGCATTGTTTTTCAACACTTGAAGAATCGCATGCCCACTTTATGAGGAACTTTAAAAAGAAATTTGAGCTAGTAACTGAGTGCAGAAGTCTTGTCTGATGGCTGCTTAGCTGAGGAAGAAGAGACTTGATCACTTGTGGAATTCCCCTTGCCTCAGCTCATGTGGATGCAGTGACCTGCATGCTCGCCCTGGCCTGGCAGCTCTGGTCAAGGCTCATCACTGTGACTTCAGTGTCTGCTGAAGTACTCAAGGCCCACCATTGTTCCTTGTGAGTGTAGGATAGCAGTGTCCTATAAAAGCATAATGCATTCCCAATGTATTCCTGAGAAAAAGGAGTCCAGCTTTGTTCAGGTGTGGCTCTGTGGGGAAGGACTGCAGGAAAGAAAGGCCCTGGCAACAAAATAAAATTATAAATCCCATTATGGTGTAAACAGTATTTAGGTTTAGGAAGGAAGAATTCAGTGGTGAGTCACATGAACTCTCCTTCCCACTTACTGAACACATTACATGTTTTTAGAAAATTCTGCATTAGTAATACTATAAAAATCTGCTTTTATTGTGTTATGAATTGCATATCCACAATTGAAAAAAGTGAGGTTGTGCTCCCCACATGCTTCTAGCTAGGCCACTAATTTCTCTTATTGTAAGAGAACTGCTCTGGGTATTTTCAGTTCTTGGTCTTTTCTGAAACACCCAGTTTGCCTGAATGCCAAATAGAGGCATGTTTTTGATGAGTATCTTTTCTTTAGAAACTGGGCTGAGAGCCATAGACTTGCTTCCAGTGAACCACCAAACCTTCTTTTAATTTGATGACCTCAGTTACTGTTGTATTTGGATGAACTCAGACGAGTTTATATGTGAAAGTGTCTGTCTTTCATTGCTAATCCTTTGAGCTATTCAGTCGTTTTAAATCCTTGTCTTTTTAAGCTTAAAAGGGTTATATCTCTATCCAGACACTTTCAATGTTCTGTTTTCAAGACTTAAAAAAGCATTTCAAGGCTCTTCCTGTATTTAAGCTGATACTGATAACTGCAGAGAAAATTTTTAAGGAAAAATTTTTTCAACATCAGCCAGCATACAATAGTGTTTTTTATTGAGGTATAGATGTGCCTAATTAACTTAATTAAAGAATATTGTTTGCATGTATTAAAATCATCTTTTCTAGGAAAAGATATGAAGCATGTAGTCAGGTTATTTGATGTCTTGCTTTAAAAAATTCTCCACCAATAAAACTTGAACTGGACATGGACTAGCAAAATGTCCTTTCAAGAAAGGACGAGTCATTTAATGATTTTCAAGGTTACTTAAGTAAGTATGGTTATTAAATACAATAGCAATGAAATGGAATAATGTGCCTGACTTCAGAATAGTCAATGCTTCATATAAACAGGCTTTGAGAGGGGTAGAAGAAAGTTTTGTGCCATAGGTTCTTAGATGTTCAGCAGATTTAGACTCTGCTGTCTTCCTTTCAGCCTGGGCGGTTGAAGGGGTCACCATTTCTGTACTATCACCCTGCAGAGAAGTGAGAGTTCGCTGTACCAAGCTACTTCAAGCTCTAAGTGTCTAAACTTCTCAAAAATTACTTCTCTGTATATGATTAGCTTTTTTTCTGTTTTCAGTTCTTATTCTGTTTCAGCTTGAAACCAAGACCTTTGATGATTTCAACAGCCAAAAACAGTAAAAATAAAGAAAGTGTAAGTATGGTTATTAAATCTACAGATTACAGAAGTTCTACAGAGTTTCAGTGATACTTAATATGTTCTGACAAGTATCCACATCTTTATCTTGTAGCTTGTTGAATCAAGGTGGTGAATTTTAAGAAGGATAGATAGTGACATGAAAAGGATTATTTTCTTCCTTTTCTATTCTTGGTTGTAGTTAAGATCAAGAGCATCATGGAGTGTAATATATTTTCATTAAATTCTCAACAGCAGAAGTTGCCGTCTTTTACTGAACAAATTACAACTTTCAGCTACTCATGGAAATTGCTCTTAGAATACTCTTTTAAGGTCATGGAGGGCCAAATGTAATCAATTATTCCGGAACTGGTATCTGATGGAATCTGAAATTGTCTGAACTTGTAAACATAAGGGACTCTGTGCTTGCTTAGTGTGAAATAAAAATGTTCACAGCTACTATGAACAGTAGGAGATGCAAGAGACTTAATTTTTTTTTAAACTTCATGAAGTGTTTTAAAGCACTCATATAGGTGCTGTACTCTGGTAAGGTGACATGGTAGTAGCATCTACTGTCCTAATCTGATCCTAAGTTACTAAGTAAACACATCCCTAAGCCTTACCAGATACTAAAAATGTATCAGGAAATACCAAAAACAGAGAGGCAGTTCAGCCTTCAACAGAGTGGGTCTGCATTTTTCTGTGGTGGAAGTCAAGGGTTCAAAGAAATTACCCTTAACCTTTTGGATTCCAGAAAGAACTGCACTGAACATGGACTTGCTTTAGTTTTAAATCCCTTCTCTGACAACTGTCCCTCCTACTGCAGTACACAATGCTGCTTACAGGTCCAAAAGCTACAATATCCTTTACATCCTGAAACAATCCTCTGTGCTTGCTGTCGGCTCTCTCATGGAGAGGGATGCTAAAAAACTTGACACTTCCCTCTCTGTGAAACAGTATTTTAAATAGGAGAATAGTTCAGTTTAAAGCTTGCTAACAGATGCAAAGAAGTGCCTGAGAAGAAAAGCCTGACCTCCCTAGTGTGTTTCTTTCTTCCTATGTCTTACTCTACAAACTTTGAGAAAATGCTTCCACTTATCACAAAGCTTCCCTTGTACAGATGAAGAGGGAATGCCCTCGTTTCCATGCACCCTGAGGGGTTCCCTGAAACACCCCTGTGTTGCCCTGTCTCACTGGTGCCCTGGGAGCAGCCCGACTAAGCAGAACATCGGATTCGTTCCAGGCACTGCTGGCTGCCAGCACATTGTAGGACTAACTTGCAAGGAATGTTCTCCTTGGCAGGCAGCCTCCTCCTGGCATCAGTGCCAAATGATATCAACCGTAATTGTTACTATTTATGATTTTTCTTGTTGCTTTTATGAATCACTGCTAAGACAGCTAGGTTATTCCAAAGCTTTGAACAAGTTGTACAGCGGGAAACCTGATAATAGGTAGAGGATGGTATGAATTATTTTGAATTGATTATAGAACTTTTTGAGCTGAGAGATAAAAGCATATTCTCCTAGAGCTGCGAGCTCCAAATAAAAAAAAAATGCTGAGTCTTAGGTCTCCAGCATTGGCAGTGTCTTGCTATGTGCCCTGGAGAAGTTTCTTGAATGTCTCTCTTTGTTTTCTTTTACTTGTACTTTTCTCTATTTTCTGTTAATTTGCACATTTTTCAGCTGATTTTAAACTAATGTAAGCAAGCAGGCCCACATGTGAATAAATATTCCAGCACCAAAAATAAGATCACCTGTATGCAATGGGTCTGTGTGTGAAACCCAGAGCTTCTTGGTGTGCAGATGAAATATGTAGATAAAAATGAGAGTTCAATTTTTGACTTAAACTAACACACAATTAAAAATATAACAACTCCATCCTATTTTGCTTTTTCCAAGTATGTAAAATGCAAGTATATATGAAATTCCTGAGGTGAACCATGCCCTGTGCCAAACAGCTCTGATTCAGGTTTGCACTTCCAGAAACCCTGGGCATGCTGTCACAGGCATTCTGGAACATGTTGAGTGAAACAGCAATGCGTGCACAATAATTCTGGCATGTCCTAGAAGCAGGTGACTACTGTGCAAGTACAGTGTCATATGAATGCAGGCAGTTTTCATCAGGAAATCCCAAGCAGAAATATGTTTGTCCTTTTCCATGTGTCACTACTAAAGCAGACACAAAAATCCATTTTCTGTAAAAGAAAGAACATTGTATGCCATGTGCTCTGGTGGGGAGGGGGAGTGGGGGGTGTGTTTGGATGCCTACTGTGACAGCAGAGGAAAATAAGTGTAGTCTTTGGTGCTGAAGAAAAACCCCCTGTAGCACACATGGGCTAATAGAGACTCCTGTGGTAATACTTACAGGATGCTTTAGATTCTAAGCAAGGAGGTTTTTAAGTGTTTTTCTCCACTTCTTGTGATTGACTGTGGGAGAATATAGTACCCACCTCTTCTTCCATTTCCAGTGTGTTTAATACCTCTGCAATGATGTTATATGAATAATATTGCTTTTTAAACTTCTGTACTGCTGATGAGTGCCAATAATACTGATGAGAGAGTTTGTTTTTCATTGCTTTCAGTTACTACCATGCATTTAATTCTAAATGCAGTACTTCATATTTCATTTTGCAAATGAGAAGTACTTACCAAACATCACTGTTTATAATGACAAGCTTATGAAGTATACTGTTTAAGCAAAATATAATGCTTTTTTAAAGTTTGAGATATCACAGGAGGGCAAATCCTAATGTGTGCATATAATGCGACTGCATATATCTCCAAATATGTGCATTTTCATCAGGTCACCCTAACCATGAGGAAATGGGTTATTAGCCAGTGTAACAGACAGACCACAAACATGAAGCATCTGGAGACCCAAGCAAGGCACCACAGCTATGTTATGCCATCTGAGATCATGAAGCTTATACAGAAATAGAAGGGCTGGCGGCTTGGAAGCAAGAGGCAGAAGGTTTGAGCTGATTAGGGATGCCCTGCCAATGCCAGTGCTTCCTCTTGCCTTCAGACAGGCATTATGGCAGAGCAGGCACAATGCTTATCCTGTGCAGAAAAACAGGATATTTCTTAGTACAAGGCACAGAGAGAAGTGGAAAAGTGTTGACGTACACTGTGTAGGTCACTTACTCCAAGGAAAGGGTGGGGTAATTTGTTCAGTGTGTCATATAGAAGACTGGACTCTGGGGAAGTCCCTGAAATGCTCTGAATGCCTACGGTGGGACAGCAGGCAACCTCTCTACATCAGCATGAGAGAGTGCATCCTCCCTCCTGGTGTCCAAAGCAGCAGTCTCCAGCTCACATTGCAAAAGATGTACAAGTTCAGTTGTTTGCTGTCCCGACCCAAGCACACAGATGCACAGAAATATTTTTCATATCTTGTTTACTTTATTCCAAACTCTAGTTAGTGCAAAACTCTGAAAACACAGTTTTGTGGACAATCAATGAGATGCTTTCTTATAATGCAGTTTCAGAGTCAAGAATCAAAGGACTTTTTGGTGTAATCCTGCCTAGAAAAATTTGTGATACAACCAGGAAAACTTCATATTTTGCAAAAATGACTTGCAGAAACTAAAACCACTGTCTTAATTTGGAGGCCAATCTGAATGAGTGGATCTAGACATACTGGCATTTTAAGTAGTAACCAACCACAAAATTGTTTTTAGTTGTTCAGGTTCCTCTTTCTTTTTTTTTAATCTTTGTAATTCTTAGAAAACAGAATACAGCCAGGGGAAGGATGGCAGGGAACTAGTGGTTCCTTTGAAAAACTGTTTTTTTCTGTCTTCACCCCACCCCTGTAGTAATATTTCAATTAAATTACCGTATACGTTAAATTTCAGCAGTCATCTGGCCCACCCAGGAATGTGAGTCTTGCATTTTCCCATTGTTAAAATCTTCCACACAATATATCTCTGGTGTATCAAACTGCAGATCTACCAAAGTGTCAGTCATCTAATTACGACTAGTTCTAATTTATTAATTGTTACTGTAAATGTTTTGTCTTCAATTAACTTTCCTCTGCCCTGAAGACAACATTCCCCAGATTGCCAGGTGTTGGCTGTGTGACATTATATTTGTGTGTCTCTTTTTCCCTCACAGAGAGAGGCTTTCTGTTGCTTTAGGCCTTGGATGTTCTGTGCTGATGGTTGTGACAATTTTGAACACACCAGGAAGGCAGTGGCCAGAGCCATGATTTTGCTTTAATGGTGTATTTCTCAAAAGCCATCCAAATGCCATAGTGATAGACAGCTTTGAAATATGTATTTAAGCTTATAAACTTTCAATTAAAGAGCCTATCTGTTATGTCAGAGCAAGAGAGAAGCTTTATAAATCAATTGCAGCAAAGCAAAAGGTTTGATTTATTGGCCTTTCTCACGTGTGCCTCACATATGTGGTTCCTAGTAACCAGAATGTAACGGAACATAGCATTTTGTTTATTATTATTTTGGTTTTTCTTGAACTATTCTGTTCTTTATAGAACTCTGGCTGTATTTTTTTTCCTAACCTTTTTCACTGGTGTAATTTCCCTTTGCACAGTATTTAATTTTACAATAAAGTTATTTGCATCCAACGTGCAACTCATGTTAGTTACTGATGCAGGTGACAGCACTGCTTCTTGTTTCCATCTCACAACCAAGCGAACAGAAGTAAAAGGAGAATAGGCAGGATACAGACCAGCCCAAATTTCTTAGGTTTCTATTCAAAAGTGGTATTATTTTGACAAGCACTGCTGAAATTAGGTAGGTTTACTCTGGTGATGGAGAACTGGCATTGCTCTGTTGCACTTGCTTGCCATAAAGTGTAGCTTTTTCTAACACAATGTCTGCGAATTGCACTGGTGATGCTGCTGGGCTGTCAGGGGCACTTTGCAAAGAGCATCTGCTGGAGTCTCAATAGGGTGTAACACGTGGCATTGTGATCATTGGTATCTAGCAGTTTTAGCAACCTACCTGACTACATTTTGCTCTGTAGGAATGTATGTTTAAACAGACATATTTTTAATTAATGATAATATCTTTGCTTGCTCTTGGTGATTTAGAGTTTTCTGCACTTTAAACTTTCAAACTACAGGTGCTTAGCAGGTAAAAACAGCAGCTAAATACAGCATTTTTAGAGCACAGATTACAAGGCACACAATTCCAGTCTGGAATATCTGGCTGATAAATTGAGTTGTACACTAATCAGCATGTCATGGTGGTCGATGGCAAGTGTCAGGCAACTCTCAAGCAAATACATCACTATTTCTGTTTCTCCAACCAGAGCACTACCTCTGTAGTAATTTGCTTCTGCACCCTGTAAGCTGTAATTTGCTAGTTATCTGGAGAGAGATAAAATTATCAATAGGGAGAATGATTCTGAGGGGAGAAATCTGAGTGTGCTTGGACACTGTAAGCTGAAAAATTTCAAAATAATGCTCCTAGTTTGGGAAATACACTTTTTCTTGATTAGGGTATTTTTACATTGATGAGACAATAACTCTAAGAAGTGACATTGTCTTTCAGGTCCTCAGAATGAAGTTATGATGTGGTTATTGTCTAATTAGAGGCTTGGGGCTTGTGAAAGGATCTCTACTTTCATTTCATACAGGAAGGCAAGCATCCAACAGCTGTAAATGTGTGTGGCACTTGCACGTGAGAGATGTGCCTGAACACTGATGTCAGATTGAAGTAGATGGATAAGATCAGTAAAGGTGACTTAAAAAAACCAACTAACAGTGAAACAGAGCTGCAGTTTGCTGATTTTCTTCATGACTTTTGGTTGCTCCCCAATGGGTAACATTTCTTGCATTTCTTGCTGTGTGAGGTGTTGGTCTTGGCAAAAAAAGAATAGAGTTGCTATAGCTCTGTAGTTGTTGGGTGCTCTCAGAGAGCTGGTGCAGCTTATGACCTGTAGAATAGGTTTCAGTTCTGGTTATAGGAAAAAGTCAGAGTTCTGTTAGTCAGCTCTAATTTTATATTTTGTCTGGTAATGGACCATTGTGTTTTTCAGCCACTCAGCAATGCAGTGCTAATTCCGGATGACTGATGAGCAATGCTAGCTCATGTAGCTAAGTTTACAATGACTTTATGCTGAGCTGGGGCTTTCTAGGCACCAGCAGAACTCCTTTTTGTTGCTGCCTTGTGTACATGCTGCTAGGCATCAGCAGCAGCAACAAATTTCATATCTAAAGCTCTACTGATGGAAGCACAAGTGAGGAGTGGAAGTCTGAAAGAGGGAATGTTTCAAAGTTTTTGAAAAACTTCAGTGTTTCTTTCAATGACTGATTAGATAAACTTGTTTTTCTGTTGGTTCTGAAAATTGCTGCAAGTGCTTCTGTTAATTGGATCTATCCTGTTGATAAGGCACAAGCTTGAAAGGAAACAACTAAGCCATATGGTGGCTGTCTGATTGCTGTGGTTAAAGATGGTACTGGGTGGATGGGAATTTACAGAAGTACAGCACCCAGCTGAGCCCACTGTGGCTGGGGCTTAAAGTCAGGGACAATACGTGTCAATCCACTGGAGGAAGTAGAATGAAGGCACATTCATGAGATATACTGAATTTCTAAAAAGGAATCATAATTGACATTTTGTTTGTCTAGCCTTGCCTTCACTTGCCTTCATTTTGAAATCTTTCTGTCACAATGAATGGAGACTCCCAGTAAAATCCACTCCCTAACTGTTGACTCACATAGATTTATTTCAGATTTTCTGGTTTTTTGCTGATGCTGCCTTAAGCCTGAATCCATAAGCAATAGTTACACCATGGTGGTGGAGGAGAGAAAATGCTATTCAAAAGGTAAGAGTACTGGCCCTATAAGAATTTTCTTATTTAAGGTATGAGTCACACCACATTGACATAATTACTTGCTCAGCTGAGTGGTTCAGCTGCTATTATGTCTGATTTTGAGTATGCACATGTTACAATGTCTAAGTTAGGGGGGGAAAAAGGCATTACACTCAGTTATGTGTAGAAAATTATTTATGAGATAATTATACTATGGAGCCTGACTTGAGCTTTCAGGAACACTGGCTTCAAGGACTACAAACATTTGCATATGTGTTAATAAAAATTATTTGGAAACACAGATGGTGATGAGACAAAGAAGCAGTATAAAATTTACTTCAGATCAAGATTCTACCTCTGAATTTGTAACTAGACTCTCCTTAAATCTATTTCCATGGTATTGATGTTGTCTCTCTCCTAGGGATCTTCAGCAATCCCAAGGGATTACTTCAGGGTGAGCTAAAAAATGTTCTTGAATTATTTACCAGTGACTCATTTGTAATCATCTGCCACTCCTCTTCCTTGAGTAAATACTGGCAAATGTTATTGCTGCAAAAACAACAGTCAGCTCTACATCACAGCTTTCTCAGATACTGGCACAATGGCTGTGCCAGGATAAGGCAAGGTGCTTATCTGGAAGCTGTAAAAACCATCTCGGGCTTTCTTACATTATGCCAGTCAGCATAACCCTAAAGCTGTGCCATCTGATGAGGGGAAGATCAGGACTGAGGTCAAGAAACCAAAAAGAATCTATCCTTCCGTTGTTTCAATTGTGCCAGAGGACTTGATCTGTTTTACCTTGGCTAGTAGCAGTCTTATGGCTGGAAGAATAGAGCAGGGACAGATGATGGTCCTGTGAAATCCATTGGGGCTCTCATCTCTGGGAGAAGTTTTTGGAGGCTAATTATGCCTAGTGTTCTTGTTTCTTCTTCAGGGACAAGAAAGAGGAAAGACCCCTCATGTACATTACTTTCATTCTGTGAGATGCAGTTGCATTTAATTTCTATGTTTTCAGCTTCTCCTTCATCTTCATTGTAGAATTATGAAATCCCCTGTGACCTGATGCTGTATAAATTACTCAAAAACTGGCATCTTGGTATAAAACAGCAGACAGTACTTTTTTCCTAGTTCTGTGAATTGGTCTGGTTTCTTTCAAAAATGACTAGAATATCTTTGCTGCATTCTTACTCAGTGATCTAAAATTATATCTTCATTGATTTGGTACTTAACAGCTTTCCCAAATAAGACATTGCAAGATCCTTAATGGATGTACTTCTGTGGCTTAGTAGCAGACTGGCTGCTGCTGTTTGCTTTCAAGGTAACCTTTCATATTTGCTACATTTTCAGAATACTTTGACTGTGTGCCCAAAGCCACCAAATACATTAATCCTGCCCCTTCTAACTGCAAAGGCTATTTCAGCCGCTCTCATGAGCAAGTGAGGTTGCAAGAGGAAGATTTGTCAAAGTGGTTTTTTCTCTCTCCACTGGTACTTAGTCAATGCACACCAAGCCCTGTGCAGGGCAGCATGGAGGTGCCCTGCTAAGTCTGGGCAATTTAGCTTGGCTGCTGGAAGCAGAGCAGTTATTTGAGTGTGTGCATATTCACCCTGGCTGAAATACTCAACTTTTTGGTTGGCCTGGTCATTCTGAATAGAGTGTCAGTCAATTGAAATGCTGCCTAGCCAACAAGAGGAAAAAAGATACATTATTCTTTCATATTTTTATGTGTTATCCTAGTGGATTCTGGTGATTGGATATTGGGTCCTTCCAAGCTCACTTTTCAATGAAGAAGAAACAACTGATGTGGAAGTCTACTGCATTGTTGTTGCTCCATACAAGCCTAGAAAATGAGTTTTTCTTTTAAGACTTAAAGCTTGCTTCAACATGAAGAAAAAAGATTCTTCAGAGACAGCAGTAATATTGCTGGGTAATATGTAGATTTAATTTGCACAAATTAGTTCTTCAGTACAATTATTGGTTAATGTGAAAATTCTTAGAAATAGGCAGGAGATATTTAAAGACAGAGTTATAGCCTGCTGGTTGGCTACAGCTTTGAAAGTAGGGCTACTGACATGGTGTGTGAAAAAGCCCATTTAAAACCATGCTCTACCATATTTAGAATCATGTAGGATAAAAAGTCACAGTAAATATTCATAAACTATATTCAAATATTAGAGCAGGGACTTAGACTGTCCTGAACCCTTGCATTATTACAAAAGTATGGAAATTATTTTCCTGCTTTCATTGCAGAGGGAAAATAACACTAACTTTGGGAGCGTGAAAGATTCTGCCAGACAGAATTAAATATGCTGGTCTAGTTCTGTGTTTTTTTCATTTTGGTCAGCATGTGAAAGTGAAATGCAAATGTTAGCAATCTTAGAGCCACACAGATGTGTCTTCTGTTTGCTTAGGCTTCCCTTTGCATGATCTTTAAAATACATTGCATCACAAATACAGTTATACAGGATTCAAGTATGGTAATATTGTGCAAATCCCTCCTCTCCCCTTCCCCACCATCCTGTAAAATCATGGGCTTTTTTTGTGTGATCCACTGGGTTTTTTTCATTTATTTCTTTCTGTTGTTTAAGGAAACACCTGAGTCATGATTTTACTTTTTCTCTCCATCCATAAGGAATACAGTTTTTCTTGCGAATGAAAGCTTAAATCCTTTGACTCTGGGCTCTGAGCAAAACACCAATTATCATTACAAGTTCTCATAGCTCTTCTGATTCCACTTTGGATGAACAGTATTATTTCTAACTAAAGACACCATTAAATACCATTGGTGCTTCACAAAAAGCCTATTTAGCTTGTTCTGCAGTACAGGATTCTTGTTGACTAGGCTGTTTGGTTTTAAATAAAGTCTTATCTGTGGCCGTGGAAGAGACGCTGAGGTGAAGGAAGACAGGAACATTGCAGGTTCAAAATGGGGACCTAATATTATTTTCTATGCTTAACACACAAGCCCCAGGTGAGAAACACAATTCATATGATTTAATTGCGGTGCCATGATTTTTCCCAGTATGATAATAAGCATTTAGTACCTTGGTGACAATCTCATAAAGTTATGTTAGGAAGGACTCTAAGGTTTCCTTTGTTGGGGTCAGGGATGCAGAAGCACCCTTTCACCTCTTTGTACACAGAATAGAAAAAAAACCCAGCACCACGTACTTGCTGCATATCATCTTCTGATATCAACATTTGCCTTCCTGTGGTCATGCAGGTTTGCATCACAGCCATTTCCCAAAGCTGTCATTATCCTGAGTCCACTGAGATCAGTGTCTGCTGAAGGAAAGTGAAGGCATCTTTCACACTCAGAGGTTTCTTTGATTGTTGGTGTAAAGTCTTGTAGTCCCTACATGAGGATAACCACTCATAAAATCTAAATACCTCATTCCTTTTGGTTTACATAGGTTTTAGCTGGTTTCTTAATTTAAAAAAAATGTTACTAATGGCTAACCATGAGTGTCAGAATGTCTTTATATGAACATCTATCATCATAACCAATATGCCATTTTTAATGCATTAACTGCCCTTACAGATTCCAAATGAAGACTCATCCCCATGCCTATTTCCTTTGTGTTGGAATTACCTGTTTTAATGAATTTTATGTCTTCATACATCACTAAGGTTAGCTTCCTTCTGAACATACAAGCGACCAGCTAGGTACAGAATACATGACATTGTAATATTGTTCAGTTCGATTAGTAGTACAGCTTTAGTAAAAAATTCAATCCAGGCATCAATTTTAGGCTGTGATGATGATAACAAATTCCCTATTTGACAGAATTTATGCTTTGATGCTTTTTGACATGACATTTTAATTAATCAATATAAGTGCTAATGAAATAATGAAGTGGTTCGAACTATAGAAAATAACTATTGTCTGCTAAGTACTATGTGAGAAACAATAGCAGGAGTTATCAGATGGATGCATAAATTAATGTGGCTTCCCTGAGTTTATGGTTTCCAGCTTCTTTAATTCTGTGTTTCCATTTGTCCTTGGAATGTGTCACAAAATGAAGTAACATACAGCATGAATCCAGTGCAGAAAGTTAATGCTTGTGTAATTGCAGTCAGTAAAGGATGTGATTTATAAATATAATTAGTTCTTACTGAACAGTCTTCCACTGTGCCTTGAAATGGGAGTCTAGTCCAAAAATGAATAAAGATGAGAACCTACACAAGGTGTAGCCTTTTGATTCAGTCATGGCTTTGAGAAACTGAGGAGATGAATTATGTGGCTTTTCATGATATGCAGGGCTTCCAGTCTCAGTCAGTCTCAGAAGCAAAGCTGGAACCACAGGCATTCCTCCCTCAGTCAATGACTGATCTCCATTTGTTGCAGTCAAGTTGGTGCCTTTTTACCAGTCCCCATGAATCTGGCAGTGTTGGCTGTTTGCTTCTGGTAGGCTCCACTTGAGTGCAAGCACTGTCTAATTAGACGTGAAGAGATTTGTTGTATTATATTCCCTTTGCTCACTCGGTCGATGCTCCGAGCATGAATCTTTTAGCAGATACTGATGCTGACTCATGGGACTCCAGCTGATGAGGGAGAGGGTTGTGCATCTGCTGCACTCAAGGTCATGTCATAGGCTCATGTGTTTGTGGGAAAGCACAGAGCTGCAGGCAGCTGCCCGGAAAATGTGCACTGCTGCCACATCTGCTCCTTCTGAAACACCATGAGCAGGGCACAGCAAAGATCTAGGGGAGAATCCCAGAATCCCATGCAAATACATGGAATGCAGACTGAGGCAGAAGTGTGAAGGTGCAGAGGCTGAGGTCTGATTGAGTGAGTCATCGACTCAGAGCAATGAGACCTGCCAGTCCAAGTGAGGAAAGGCCCGGAGGGGCGCTTCAGAGAAAGAACACTATTGCTGCCACAGTTCAGTTCCTTGTCAGCCTCTGCTAGAGCTGCAGCCTAGCCTTGAAACTATGACTTGCAAATGCTTGCAAAATATCAACTGCAATAGAAATTCATACTTTTTGTATGAATTTTTTAGCTCTGAATCTCTTGACTGAGCATTGTCTTTGCAGGAGTTTGATCTTGCTGCAGTATATTTCTATTTCACAGCAAACAGGACTTTAAGGTAAAAGCAAGTTGCCAGATTCTGCCTCTGGAATGAGTGCATGGTGCCTTTCAGATCCTGTGGGAGCTGCTGGAGTTGAGGTGAGGGCTGAATATTTGGGCTTGATCCTGAAAAACAATTTCAAGTCCAGCTGTTTTATTCATTAGGACATAATCTAGATACACAGGATTTGCAGAGGATTTTATTTTTTATTTCATGTGAGATTCTTTAGGATGTATTTTATATTTGGTAAAATAGTTTTTTGAAAAATGATGTGTAACACAAATACCATTTCTGAATTTGGCTCCAGCTGAGGAAGACACATGCAGAGGAGATGGAAAAAGATGCATAATGATAAATTTGACCTTAACCTACTGCCTTGCCCGGCTCATGCTCTTTAACACAAGAGATACTCATAAGTAACAGAATTTTTGCAACATTTAACTTGTATTATTTTAAGCACTTAACTTAAATGACCAATGCATTTAAATAAATATGTTTATAAATGTAAAAGAACATTTCTTTTCAACTAACAACTGCCATGGTGTTTGGTTCCTCTACACTGCTGTTGAAGCAATTGCAGGCTAATTTATTGTACACCTACCTGAGCCTTGTCAGTTCTGAGTAGTCAAGCAAGTCGACAGCTTAGTTTTACTTCTTTCCTGTCACTGAGGCGGAGAAATAGCCCTGCTACTGGTCTTGTTCAAAGATGAAGTTGCTCTGGAGTCTCATTAATATAGTGAATCAATATGTTCTCCTGAGCTGGCATGTTTTATGTACTTAGTCTCTCCTCCCTAGGAAGACACTATTATTTAGGAATCAAGCTATCCAGCAAACTAAAATTAAGTAATTTTCCCTTCCTCCCTCCCTTAATACATTTTTCTAGCTAAAAAGTATTCCAAGCAGCATTCTAAATTATTCAGAACTCTGTAGTCTGTGGAATTTTCAATCTGATGGAAACAGCTGAAAAATAAAAACCACATGCTTCACTGGCTCTGCATACAAAAGTCTGCATTTTAATCCAGGGCTGCTGCATACTCTGTAGCATGTGCCTCTATCATTTGGTGTTGACATCTGCATTATGATGAGGGGAATTATTCAAAGCCAAATTACTATTCAGGGTGGCAGTGTGAAACAACGAAAATGAGATTGCTAGAGGGGAAAATATATGCAACAGTTTGTATAGATAGGGAAGAAAATTGGATTCATTTGCTGAAGAACTGCTTTCCTCTTTAGCAGAGTTTAACCCCTTTACAACAGCTAAAATAAAGCTGTGACATGTTTCATGACAAAATTCAAGTACTTTTTCAATGGATATAGTTGTAATATCTATGGACCTAACCAGAAAATGTCCTATAATGCAGTAAATACTTTGTTTAGACAGACATCTACACTTCGTTGGAACAGTGGGAATAATTTGCATCAAAAAGTAAAATACAACCAAAGAATTACCACTTTCCTTTAATTAAGCTGTGAATGCACTGATTTTCCTTTTTTTATTGCAAATGGAAAAGCTTTTCCTTCAATAAATGCATCTGGATCTCTAGTGAACTGGGCCCATGCATTGTGAATATTCTGCCATGTCCTGTATTGGTGAGCTTCACAGCTCAGGAGGTTAATTTCTGTCCCTAAAATAATTTTCTTCCTTAGCTAACCAAGACAGTCTGACTAATAAATACTGAAATACAGTATTAGAAGTAGCATTTGGTTTCTACAAGCCTGTACTGGTCTGTATTTCTTTTAGAAGTAGAGTCCCAACAGTCTTCAGCTACCCAACTATTTAGAAGTCCTAATAAAACCCCTGGAAAGTCATCCTTGCCCTGTACTCTACTTCTGCAGAGAGGTTATGGATTACTTCCTATACTTAAAAATTATCTGCAATAGCCATAAATTAAAGAGTTTCTCTGTAAATTATGGTCAGAATTCCAGGCTTGCCCGAAACAAGATATATAGAGCACACCATTGTTTTATAACTCCTTGGCAGAGCAAAATTTCCACCCATTCTTGAAAAGTTTATGGCAAAGTGTGGCTTTAGCTTAATTTCTGCCTCAGAGTCCCCCCTTCTTTTTCTTACATTGTCTGTCCAGATATTTTACAAAGGACTTCAGTACCTCAGGTCTGGAAGGTGACAGTGTTCCCATTTAATTTATTTACTTCTTGAACTGCGTGCCAGACCAAACACTGGCAAATGGACACGTTTGAACGGGTTGCTAAATAAGCCATAGACACCTGCCTTCCTCCTTGAGGGCTGTTAGCCTACCTGCAGTTTGATTTCACTTATGTGTCTTCTAACTGGTTGCAGAAACATCCTTTACGTGTGATTACAAGATCTCACAAAATTCCTTATTGACCAAAGAGTTAATTCAAAAGAGATAATAAAGAACTGGAAATTCAGATTTAAGACCTGGGACAAACTGAATAATGGTTTTAAGGCTGGCTTTACTTTTATTAAGGCTTGATTTTTTAATGTTTTGAGTCTTCATTCACAAACATAACCCCCTGAACGGAGTTTTTTCTTTTCCAGCAAGATGATGTGTTTTATGTTACAATGTTCTGATTACTTGAGAAAGAATTATAATAANAGTAAATAACCAGATTTTTTAAAATCTTCTATTCATACTGTGTAGCACCTTTCCTTCTAGTGGAATTCTGCACTTTCCTTGGAATTTTGCAGCTTCCTTGCAAGGGGAGGCAGAAGGACAGGCACCAATCTCTTCTCTCTGGTTGCCAGTGATGAGGCAGTGGCATGAAATTGTGTCAGGAGAAGTTTGGGCTGGATATTAGGGAAAGGTTCTTCACCCAGAGGGTGGCTGGGCTGGAACAGACTCTCTAGGACAACAGTCACAGCACCAAACCTGCCAAAGAAGTGCTTAGACAATGCTCTCAGGCACGTGGTGTGGTTGTTGGTGCTGTCCTGTGCAGGGCCAAGAGCTGGACTTTGATGTTCCTTGCAGGTCCCTTCCAACTCAAGATATTCTGTAATTATAGTAAGAAAGTCTATTCTATTTATTTGCATGATATGCCTCTTAATGTAAGGTAGACATACTTACCCAGTGAATAGAGAAATGTTGCAACTGCTAAAACCTATTTTTAGAGATGACAAAGACAGAATCAGAAGGGGAACACACAAGTTAGAGTAGGTTCTGTGGGTAGAGTAGGTTCTGTGGGTAGAGTAGGTAGGTGAAGAGACCAGGAGTACACTCCAAAGAGTGCAGGAAATACACCCCTGGCTCTTTTAGTGTCTAACTGCTCTTAGACTGAACATCTGATACTGAGATTTGAGCTCTGAATGTCTGATAGCTGAAGAGCGATGTATCTGCACTGTGTTCCAAAAGATCTGAAGAAGTTATCAGCTATGTCTGTGCTTTGAAAGGCCCCGTAAGCTTTGGTCTCAAAGAGTTAAAAAACCAGGAGCTGTGCACGATGAAAGACACTGATAGAAGAATTAATTTATGGAAGCCAATAAGTGTGTGTTGCACTCAGGTGCAGAATTCTGTTTTCATACATAGGCTAGAAGACATCAGTTCTCTGGACCCTGTTCATCCCAGCAGCACATGTTAAATATCTCCCATTGCTGTGGCTTTAGTACCCTTCCTGCAGATGCTGGAAGGCTGCCACGCAGAATGCAGCCTGGGCAGTAACAGTAGGAGCTTCTTCATTAAACTCCCTTCTTCAGCAGGGCCTGGGAATGACAGCTACTTAATTCCCATCTTTTGCATGAGAGGGATCTTTCCTGTGTAATGCAATCTTGCGTTTATGTAGCATATGTTAATAGGTCACATGAATCTTGTTGAGGAATTGATTACTGGACTGTTAGCTTTCATTTAATTCATAACTGAATGTCCTAGAAAGATTTTTTCTATGCTGAGTTATCTTCACATTCTCAGCTAGAATTTATCATTTTAAGAAAAGAAAAAAAAAAGTCTTTACTTATCCTTGGCATTTAAATCACCGATTTTTGCAAAAGTTATCAATTCTAGAAATAATTTTTGAAATCAATGAAGATTATGACAATTTTTACCTCCTCCTTTAACTTTTGAATCAATACTGATTGCCACAGCTTAATCTTATTTGCTGTCAGAACGTAGTACATCATATACATGTAGCAGAAATAACTCTAAAAGGAATGGAGGATTTGGCATCATTTTAGAACTTAAGTGATCCATTAGGAAGATCAATAGTAACCTAGAAACTGGGTAATTTTTATGTGCTGTGCTCTTGTAATACTCTAAAAGAGTAAGTAACAAACCTATTTAAATGTTACAAAGCCTGTTTCTAATGAGTGAGTAATTTGTGAGAAACGTGGAATATCTCAGCATTCTGACTGATGTCATGTTTGTTTGCCATCTGCAGAATGAGATGAAATAAGTGTTGAGTTTTGTTCTTTTGCTTGTTTAAGCAATATTGAGTTCTGCTCATATGTCAGGAGTAAAATAACCTTTACAGTACTCTTTAATGGAATGATGAATTAGGATTTTTCATCTTTGCCATGTATTTTATATTTCTTAAACATGTGTTAATTTGATAATTCAGATCCTGAAAAAGTGTCTTAATCTTACAAATTTCCAGTCACAGATTCTTTTAAGGGTTTCTTGTTTCCAAGGTTCAGAATGAGAATGTTTGGGTCATGGGCTTCCTAAAATTTGGTGACAAGTGATAACACAAATCAGGCAAAGGTAGCAAAGGGATGTGCAGACTTATTTGTTAAACATGGTCAAGTGCTTTCTGGCTGGATGCTCTGCTAATCTTTGTGTTACACCTATTTTGATATTATAATGTCATTTTTACTTTCAGAATGGGACAACTTCTTGAGCAAATTCATAAGATTTGTCATTTTATCTGCGTGTT
>VXAC01001016.1:2323119-2340219 GCA_013399225.1 Rhipidura dahli
CGCGAGGCGCGGGCGCCCCCAGCGGAGCCGGCGCGAGGCGCGGGCGCGGGAGGAGATGCTCCCGGCGAATGCTCGCAAGCGGCAGCAGTTGGTGAGCACGTTTTAATGACCCAGCGCTTTAGAGCGGCTCAGAGAGGATCACTGTCAGCGCTCCCACTTAACACAATTATAACTGTTACCCTTCTTAGGTAAGATTTAGTATTGCCGCGTTTGCTTGTACTTTGTGTGCCAGTTTATCTTTGCCTGGGCTATTTCAGTCTAACTCGTGCTTTATTGGAGGAAAACGGTTATGTGGTGTACTGCGCTTTTGCAGGTGCTTCTTAAACACTTTTCCCGCTGTTTCCACGACTTCCTGTGAACGTGACATGAAATAACTTGTTTTTGTTTGGTTTGGTTTGGTTTTGGTTTTGGTTATGAGGAGTTTGGGGTTTGTTTGTTTGGTTGGTTGATTGGTTTTTGTTCACGAAGTAACTGCCTTTGTTGTGGCAAGGGGTTCTCAGAAGGACAGCGTTCTGGCTATTCTGCTGCTGTACAGGGTGCTAGCATTACCTGAAGTCTGGGCAGATCAGGAAAATGCAGGATTACAAATGTCAGTGGGGAATCACAGCCTTGTGTGGCAAGATCACAGTTAGAAGTGCCGGGTTATATACGTAAATGGCTGAGTAACTACTGTTTATCCCATGCTCACCTTTTTATAAGTACTGGGGTAGAAGGGGGGCAAAGGTTATGCTATAAATAAAAACACTTCACTGTGATTTACGTGCTCGGTGAAATGGCTGTACATTGGCTGCGAGCGACCACATCTNGTCTTTACTTATCCTTGGCATTTAAATCACCGATTTTTGCAAAAGTTATCAATTCTAGAAATAATTTTTGAAATCAATGAAGATTATGACAATTTTTACCTCCTCCTTTAACTTTTGAATCAATACTGATTGCCACAGCTTAATCTTATTTGCTGTCAGAACGTAGTACATCATATACATGTAGCAGAAATAACTCTAAAAGGAATGGAGGATTTGGCATCATTTTAGAACTTAAGTGATCCATTAGGAAGATCAATAGTAACCTAGAAACTGGGTAATTTTTATGTGCTGTGCTCTTGTAATACTCTAAAAGAGTAAGTAACAAACCTATTTAAATGTTACAAAGCCTGTTTCTAATGAGTGAGTAATTTGTGAGAAACGTGGAATATCTCAGCATTCTGACTGATGTCATGTTTGTTTGCCATCTGCAGAATGAGATGAAATAAGTGTTGAGTTTTGTTCTTTTGCTTGTTTAAGCAATATTGAGTTCTGCTCATATGTCAGGAGTAAAATAACCTTTACAGTACTCTTTAATGGAATGATGAATTAGGATTTTTCATCTTTGCCATGTATTTTATATTTCTTAAACATGTGTTAATTTGATAATTCAGATCCTGAAAAAGTGTCTTAATCTTACAAATTTCCAGTCACAGATTCTTTTAAGGGTTTCTTGTTTCCAAGGTTCAGAATGAGAATGTTTGGGTCATGGGCTTCCTAAAATTTGGTGACAAGTGATAACACAAATCAGGCAAAGGTAGCAAAGGGATGTGCAGACTTATTTGTTAAACATGGTCAAGTGCTTTCTGGCTGGATGCTCTGCTAATCTTTGTGTTACACCTATTTTGATATTATAATGTCATTTTTACTTTCAGAATGGGACAACTTCTTGAGCAAATTCATAAGATTTGTCATTTTATCTGCGTGTTGATGCCTGAATAGATCACAATAATTAGTCAATGTAAGATCAGTTGTGTTTTGAAAATGTTGGTGCAGCTTCTGATGGCAGCACATTGTCAGAAATCACTTGACCGTACTTTGCTTCCCTGCCTGAACATGTCAGATGTGAAGATCCATGAAAAGTAAATTATAAACAAACTTTTGCCTATTACCTGAGTGTGTTTGCATTACCTTAAGAAAGCAGTTAAGGACTGAGTAGAAACTTTGTGGGTGTTGTCTTGAAGTTAAAACTAGAAACATCCTAAACCCAAGAGATGAAACCAGTTCAAGGCAAATTGCGCTATATTGATCTAACTCGGGTACAGCAAAGTACTTGTCTTTGTTTTTGTGTAGCATGTGACAGAAGCGGTCTGGAGAAGAGTCAGCATCTCTCAGGCCAGAGCAGCGAGTTGGTTCATATGGCCACCCGGCCTGAAGTTAGTATTCTTAAAACATTATGGAAATTACTATTTTCATAAGCGAGTGTCACAGCTTCCTACTACTGCGAGGTGCCCGGGGTGTCCCTTGGGGAAGACTCCATCCCCTCTCCAGGGGGTTTGTATGACAACACGCTTGTCATGCAAGCTCGGCTCTGTCCTCGCACGCTCCGCCGGCCGGGGGCTTCCTGCCCCCGNCCTGTGAACGTGACATGAAATAACTTGTTTTTGTTTGGTTTGGTTTGGTTTTGGTTTTGGTTATGAGGAGTTTGGGGTTTGTTTGTTTGGTTGGTTGATTGGTTTTTGTTCACGAAGTAACTGCCTTTGTTGTGGCAAGGGGTTCTCAGAAGGACAGCGTTCTGGCTATTCTGCTGCTGTACAGGGTGCTAGCATTACCTGAAGTCTGGGCAGATCAGGAAAATGCAGGATTACAAATGTCAGTGGGGAATCACAGCCTTGTGTGGCAAGATCACAGTTAGAAGTGCCGGGTTATATACGTAAATGGCTGAGTAACTACTGTTTATCCCATGCTCACCTTTTTATAAGTACTGGGGTAGAAGGGGGGCAAAGGTTATGCTATAAATAAAAACACTTCACTGTGATTTACGTGCTCGGTGAAATGGCTGTACATTGGCTGCGAGCGACCACATCTCCTTTTCCGAGGCTGCTCTCCCATCTAGCGGCAGATCTGTGCCTTGGCTGCCGGGAGCGGGATGGAGATGCGCCTCTCTGCCCGCCTTAGGCACATGGCTTAAACACGGATTTGAACAAAAGCAAGTGCGGCCCATCAAAGTCGGGAGTGTATCTAGACCAATCAATAAAAGACATACTTACTTTTTCTTCAGATGTTCATAAAAGTTTTAATAGAGAAGAATGGGATTTAAATCAGGGAAGCTGGTTTAAGGGAAGATTTAATGGAAACTGCCTTGTCTGCTGGGAGCTTTGTAGGTGTGAGATTATTTCATGTAAAATGAGAGATGAGGCTGCCCTAAACACATAGTATTAAATCTGGAGATAAGAATTCAATCATTCTTGTAGTTCATTCAGTATTAAAAGTGTGCTTCTCAGTGCTATATTTATGTTCTCCCTTTAAAACTGTATTTCACTAATAGCTTACAAGTTTCCAAATTGATCTGATTACCCATATCTTTGAGCTGAAGACCTTTACATATCTCTTCTGTTGCTTAATCTGTAAAACTTAATGTGTAAAGCCTGTCTAGATACATCTTTGTTTCCATACCAAGATTCTGTAACTAAAAATACAAGACTAGAAGTTCTGTTTGGCAGTGGGTTTGTTATTAGTAAAAATTAGCCATTGGCTCCCGTGCAGTGATACCAACAACATGGTTGGGTTACTGGTAACCTTCTATGAGAAAAAGCTCCCACAGAAATGCTCTTTGCCACTGGAAGAGCCTAGAGACTATAATTTTAATTGTAATGTCCAGACAAGTTTAACAGATACCAGACAAAGAAAAACCAGTAATTAAATAGCATCTAGTCTTGATTGTCCCTATAGAAACTAGAATATACCGGCAGATACAGCTATTTTCTCATTCAGGTTGAAGGCAGGAGCTCACATGCTGGAGATTTGTAGGATCCTTTGAGATTAAGTCAATAAAATACATTACATATATATAAAAGCTGCAGTATTTTCATGAATGTTTAGTGGGAAAAAGCATAGCAGAAAATCTCTGGTATTTGTGAAATTTGAGCCTTGTTACCACAGTTTTTGTAGCTGTAAAATTATCAGTCGGGCAAAGATAATTAACTTGTTTAAACAAATGTAGTGAAAACTATAAAATCTCATTATACCTGTGTAGCTGTCTCTTCTGTTATACTGACACAAAGCCTATCAGTGTAGGTGCCAGCACAGGTATGTACAGCCTGGCCCTGTAGTCTGGGATATTTTCAATGAGATTCCATATCTAGTTCCAGAGAGTTCTTTAAACATGTCTGCCTCCTGACATTTCCAATGCTGCAATTAATAATGCATCTTTTTATTATTATTGCAGGTTTGTTGATCTAAAATACTGCTGACATAGATCACAGTCAGGTGACAAACTTTGTTTTTAGGCTTTGAAGTTCAAAGCACTCATAAGCTAGCATCCTTGGGAGGCTGAAATCCACTCTATCTTCTTCTACCACTTATCATCTTATATGTTTGACAGCTCTGTTGCCTCTGAACAGTCAGTATTTTTCCTGGCCATATGATTGTTTTCATGCTTTAGGAGGACGGATGTGTATTTATGTCTAGAATAGGACTGTAGAAGTAAAAACTTCCAAATTTTTAAGACTGAAGCTAGTAGCTGATATAATTTTCCCTCTGAATGTTTTAAAATCCGTTTAATGTAGTTTTAATGAGTCGAGTTGACCATCAGAAAACATTTCTGTAACCTGATTTCAGCTACAGAATGTAAAAACATTCTCTGATTTGTCTCTCCAGGTAATAAACAAAAGATTGCATGATGCTGTGTATATTAAAACAAGCCCATTGTAAATAGAGGATACAGTTAATGTAAGACTGAGCATTATCAGAGGGCAAAAGATTTAATATGTAAGATAAATCTAATCACAGTTATTTTAGATTGAACTTGGTTGTTGTGGAAAATATTTTGAATTTATCTGTGTATGTCTAGTTTGAAATTAAATTAGCAATTGCTTTTTCTATAAGAGGATACATACAATGTCATACACCTGATCCCAAATGCACAGTGTCTAAGGAAAAGAATTTTTGAGACAAATCTATTCAATTTTGAATGACAGCTACTTAAAGCCCCTTTCTGTCCTGCAATTTTGGCTCAGGTACTGTCTAGCAAGTTCTAGAGCAGAATTTGACTGAGATGGTCAGAGCTACCTGTTAAGGCAGTCCTTCATGTGGCTGGGGCTGCTGTTAATGTAGCACATAAGCATGTTTAAAAATAAAAATGCTATTCAACCACACAAACTTGGAATATGTCAGACTTTGCAGGTGCATTTGAAGATGAAGGAGTTGGAACATTAGTGAAGATGTTTTTATCATGGGTGCTAACATGCTGCATTAATGCCAAGTACATGCTGTGATCTTGATGGAACAGCTGCAATTTCAACAGCTGTAGTGATGTTCTTGTTTATGTCACTTGAGGATGCTTTGTTTTAACTTAGGCTAAAGTTTTGTGCCATGAGGCAAGAAAATTTAGGGAAGAATCAGTGGTAAGTAATTCTTAACTACTACTGTTGATGTTATGAATTTACTGCACTTAGAACATCCCAGTTGTGACTAGCAGAGATACTTTAGTTCACTTCTAATAAATATGAAACTGCCTGTGGATGTGTAAATGTGTCCATCTGGTTTTCTGGAATTATACTGTCACCAAACAGGCATCAAATCCCAAAATACACAAGTCTGTGACTGGCAAAGTCTCATGGCTGCCTGCGATTTTCATCTTCTTTCAGGATTGCCTCCTTGCAATAATACTGAGCTTTGGGAGATTTTATCACACACCCAGAGGCCTCCAGCTCAAAGTGTACTGGGGTAATTAATGTGTATGATGCCAAGTCAAAGCATTACATAGAAACCACTTTTCAGTTACTCAGTAGAAAAATAGCATTTCCACTATCCAATGGGGGATAATAATTTTACTCTCTTGCCAGTTGCACATTATTCATTGACATTATTTTGCACAGTGGGACATGGAAACAATTAATCTGATTCTAGTCCTTTCTAGAATGTTATTTTGTGAAGAGTCACTGAAAGGTTTGCTCAAAACTCTTTATAGTTATTAGTCTACCATTAAGAGGTTTGTCCTTAATTATTAATTCAGAAATCCAGACTACTTTCTCTCACAGGACCCCTTTCTTAAAGCCACTTTAAAAAAGATGGGTAAAATTGTGTAATATTATTTCTAAATTTCCCTGTAATGTCTGTATTTTCATGTAGTCATCTCAGTTACTGAGCATGTTCATTGATTTCATAATAAAACAGGGAACCTGAGGTTAGATGATTTCTCAAAATACCTTTCAGTTGCATTGCAAGAGCCCAAACCAACTATTTTATTTCTATTTAAATTTTTCTGAAAGATTCCAGTGGATGAGGCTCAACACAAGTCAGTTCCATTTATTTCATGCTTCACTACTCTTACCAGTAGGGTAATTTCATAATATTTCAGTTCAGGTTTCCCTCCTGCAACCAAGATTATTGCTTTTCACCCCATCTGCGGAAGACGCAGAGAACAGTTTATTCCCTTCTCTGCTTCGGTCTTTTCCCTTTTGAAGAAAATGTCCCCTGTAAATTTTGTTTCTCTGGATAAAATAAACTAAATCTTTTCAGTCTTTTCTCCTTGTCATGTTCTGGACCACTGATTACTGTTGTCTTTTCATCAAGAAGAATGACACAAAACAAAACACAGCTGAGTGTTTGCCTTGTCCTGAGGTTTACAAACTGTGCTCTGATGTGTGTTTCAGTATGTTTATGGTTTTTTACTCAATACTGTTGACTTAAATCCAGCCTATGGTCTGCAGTGTCTTCTGGATCTGTTTTAATACCAGTTATCACTCATCTGCTTCTGTGTGTTTGGTTATTCCTGTTTGTCTTCGTTAGCTTGTTCATTATCAATGACTGTGGATTGCTGCACACACTCTGGATTCTGTTTGGATGCTGGTATTGCCACAGCCCTTTCCAGCTTCAAAGATCAGTAGTGTGTCCTACCAGGCAGGTGCAGCCTAAATCTGAATGAGTCAACTTGTTGGCTGTAGCTATGGAACTGGACATAGGAACTGAGCATACTGCTCGTGTGGGTCTGCACCTCATTTTGCTGTTCATCAAGTACATAGTCCTCGTTCCTTCAAATTCATGCATTTCCACTTCTTACAGTTCCATTTCATTCACTTGCCAAAAGGTGAAACAACACAACCCAAATTCTGTTCCGACTGTCCATTTGTATACTGTGTATACTGTGTGATGGATTTGGAAGGGTTATGCCAGAGCAAGTTTGAACCCAGATTTTTTCTTAAATGAAGATGTAGTGTACTTCAGCTTAAGATGGAGGTATCTGAAACTTGAAATTACAAGATTGATGAATGCAGAAAGGTTTGATTCTCTTTTTATGGATAAGGTCTGTACTCATAGGCCTAAAGCAAGAGCTGTGGTCAGGTGTCAGAAGTGAGCCAAAGGTTTCGTGACCAAATAGTCATGGTGGCTTTTTAGTTCAGTTTTCAATATATACAAGCAAAATCCTCTCATGCATACAAAGCCACATGGAAGTGGTGTAACAAATAGATGATGATATATTACATTTCCTCATCCTTTAGTTTATTTTAAACAGATTTTAAGTACTTTGAGTCACATTTTAGTTTCACTTCCATGAAGAAAACTTCAGCTATATAAGGTCAAGTGGTCTGTTCATCCAGGATGCATCATATCCTTCTATGAGCTGACAGGTTAAACAAGCTTCCTGTGTGCTCTGCTCATATCAGATACTGCTTTGTCCTTCTTTTCTTGATATGTTTCTTCTGTGGAAGTAATGCAGATAAGTAGGAACTTGAGTTCAGGTTAGTCATGCTTCTAAGGCTTCTGAGAGTATGATCTCTTCACTTGGGCTGATGCCCACTCTCAGCTGTTTCTAAATACTTGTTGGACTCCTATTCTACTTTCTGTTGCCAGCAAATACCTGAAATTAATCAGCTATGTTAATTACAAGTAGCTTTATGATATCAGATTTTATCTTGCATGTATATTAGTGTATATATATATATATATATATAGTATGTATATGCCAGTTGATATCTAATATCTTCCAAAATCATCTTCTTTGGTCATTGTGCAGAGGTGTTTGGCAGCCTCCATGCACCATTCTCGAGGTTGTTTCTCTCCATCTTCACAAGCACCTCAACCTGGGTCAACACCTGCTCACTCTCTAACAGGGAAAGAGAATGTTTGCTGTGGATTCTGTTGCAGGAAGAGGAAATTTTCCAAAATTGTGCTCTCATCTTTGAGCTTCAGATCTGCCAGGCAGATGATAGTGTAGCTGTGGGGCCAAAGTTGTGCAGACAGCATTGAAAGGAACTATATAAAATTGTATAGCAGCCAGAGGTGTATGTAGAGTTGTGCTTGTCTAAAGACTTAATTTTTGTTGGAACAGCTTATCCAATATAAGCTAAAGAACAAATAAGAATGCACACCCAACAGCATCTAAATGCCCTCTGCCTTCAAGATCCTGTCTTTATTTATACTTTGCCCAGAGCTTCCCTGACTTGAAACTGTGGGAGATTTAAGTGCAAGGTTTATTCATCACTCCTTTTTCCACTCTTACTTATATTCATAATGATGGAAAGAAGTTGAAACTTAAATTATATTGACTCTCTGCCTAGAAAAAGCAAAGAAAAGTCAATGATAGATGTGCTGTTAATTGTAATGAAAAGCATGTGTAATGGCCCTGAAGGTATTAATATGCCCCACCTGCTGGAGATTTATTGATTTAAGTATTTTAATAAGTGTTAAAGTGGAATGCAGAAGTGAGAAATTTGTAACATGCCAAAAGATACACTAAAAATCTAGCATATTTTTGTCTAAAACTGGATTACCATTGCTTACTTTGGGCATGAAGTATTCTGCCAGCACTGGTCAAACTGCCCAGGTAGTTGCTGTCAAAAGAAGTAGTGAGGAGGTGCTTTCCTTCTCACACAGTCTCCAGTCTCTCCCCTGAGATCTCTAACTCATTCTCCAGAACCTCTGCAACTGTAACCAACACCCTGCACTAACTTTAATCAGGAGTCCACAAATTTGCCCCAAATCACTCTAGCAGATGCAGTGGTTAACTCTGCTGATAACTTTGTTTGCAGATCCCAACCACAAGTTGTATCGCCCAAGAGCTTGCAGTCCAGCAGGGTCAGTAATCAGTTTGTGTTTAAGTAGGGCTTGGTGTCCCTGTCCGCAACAGGGATGTCAGGGCATTAGTCACAGCATAGTCACACAGCTGTCAACTCTCACTCCTGACAACTCAGAGCCAGAAAAGCTGTGGGAAAAGGGAAGCAGTGTCCCACCCATTTTATAGAAAGGGCACTGAAGTATAAGGACACATGACCCAATAACAGCACTGCAAAGAGTGGGCATGTCACCTAGTTCAGACTCGAGGACAAAACTTCATCAAGAGTCTTCTTCCTATCATTCCACCACCAGTGTGCAAGGTCCATGGAGCCAGACTACACTAAGCTACACCTGGAATATGCTTTACATAAACACCCATGTGCTTTTTAGAAAGAGAAAACTTAGTTTATGCATATCAAATACTTCAGTAATCTGGAAGTTCAAATATTTGTGTTTTACTAAGGAAGATTACAGTCAGATTAGAACTTAAAGACAATTCTATTTTGAGTCATACCCATCCATTTTCCAGAGAGGAAAAACAAACATAAGAAGAAGGGTTTTTTTAATGATATTTAACATCCATAATACAAACAATAAGTTAAACACAGTAAAAACAATTAAATAAAGCTTGAGGTTCCAGCCCTCATACAAATAATTAAAATCCATAAAATAATTCAGATCTACAAAACAAAGACAAGTTTAAAAAAAAAAAAAACAGAATAAGTCTTGGGGAGGAAAAAAAAAAATCACTTCCATATAATATCAGTTAAATGATTGGAAATAAATTCCTGACTTTTGACACCTGCAGCATTCAGCGAATGTCAAGTCCTTCGATCTTCTTGTGGGTACATACATACATGTAGAGAGGTTGCATAATCAGATTTTCCAGGGTACCCAGACACCTTCACGTGTGACCTGAAGTCCAGCAAGTTTGCAATTTGCCTTCTTGCAGCACAGTTCTTAAGTGAAATACATTACAAGTTTGTAATGCTGACTCAGTTACTACTTTTTTTTTCCCTCCACTTTGCTGCCAAGTCTGATCACTCTCTCAGTACTCATCTCAACAGGTTAGGTTTGTGGGACTTGAGTCTTAGCATTATTCAGTACAATGAGGGGAGATTTTAGACTCAGGTCATGTATAAAATGAATACATAAGTAAGTTGAAACTGTATCAGTATTTCCAGAACAAATGCTGGTTCATAAATGAAGTAGACAGATAACTTGCTATGCATAGTATTGTGCATGGGAATACTCATTTAAATGTTAAATATTTTAGCTTCCCATTGAGTGGTTTCCAGGTAATTCAGAGTAGTAAGATAATATATCAGCCATCTCTCTGCCTCATGCCTCAGGAACACTGATGTGAGTGACTGACCACACAAGCATTTAAAAGGAAATGCCTCTTATGACATTCAGGTCTTCACTGTCCTGCTGTCAGTTATAGGCTGAATCTTGTTCATTTCAGTCCAGCTGTAGAAAGAAGGTCACTTTGGTTCAGGAAGAAAACGACTCTTGGCAAGTAACCCATTCATGTTGGAGTCAATCCAGTTAAGGTATTGAGTAACTCTGGTGTAAACACCAGGCTTGTTTTCCTTTGCACAGCCATCTCCCCAGCTGACAATCCCATAAACCATCATCCTGCCATTGTGCTCACAGACCATGGGGCCACCGGAATCTCCCTGACAACAAAAAAAGAACATATTACATCATTTTCTACAGATGGAGCCTGTGATTGTTTTTCTAGAGTTAAACAAGCTAGCAGGGACCTCTGAGCTAAAGCTCTGATCTTTGAGAACATTGCTTAGATGGAACAGAAGGCTTGGCATGTGCTGTGATTTGAATAGTCTCTGAAGATAAGTTCTCTAGTTCCCCCTTTCAGGATACTGGGAGAACACTTACCTTGGAAAACAATCCTCCCTCCCCATCCTAAGTTTATAATCACAGATATTAGACTAGTGATACAAGGTCAAAGCATGCCAAATTCTTCATCACAGATACTGCACTTCTTGCACCTCCAAAAGAAGGCCTGGAGGGGATAAAACCTAACTCTGGGTTCCAACTTTATTCCAGATGTTTGGCCACACTACAGGCCAACCCCACTTGATATACTAATTTCCAGTTACATAAGAGACTCTTGTGACTAGGAGAATTACAAGATGCCACCCACTGATCCATACAGCATACATGCATCTGAAGTTATTTTGAAAATAAACCAAACCAATTTTACCTTGCAGGCATCAATCTGCCATGTGGGATCCCCAGCACAGACCATGTTGTCAGTAACTCTAATAGTGTCATAGTATTCATATTTGCATTTTCTCTGCGATATTAAGCTCACAGTGGCTGACATCAGTCTTTGTGCATAGAAGATGTCATCTGCAAACAAAAGAGTATTTCATTATTTTCACCATGCAAGACAAAAAAAAGAAGGCAAGAAACCCTCCACAACACAATTTCTTCTCTTAAATTAGCATAGCCATTCCAGTTCTGCATTAAAGTTCTTATTTCCCTCTTATGAAGTATTGCTTTGCTTTTACTGTTAATAAGTAAGTTTCAAAGAAAAAAACAAATGTTCCAAACATAAAATATAGAGTTTAGTCTTTAGAGAGAGAATTGAATAACTTTTGATGGAAATTCTGCACAAATGCAATCCATTGCTAATCCTCCCACACAGCTTTAATTTTTTTCTGCTTCTCATCACATCAGGAAAAATAAAAATTATGGTATACATCTGGGCCTACTTTGTATGGTTGACGAGTGAGAGAAGCATCAGATGGAAAATACCACAGACAACTAGAGAAGATGATAGCAAAGATCATCTTCAAGAGTTGCATGTGGAATACATACAATAAAAAGGAATCTTTTTATAATATTTCAGAGATCATGATGTAAAAATCATCACATTCCTACATTGAAGGCCAACTTCAGAAAGAGAACTCATTCACTTACAAAAATCTTGTTTTCCATAGCCAGCTATTTCACAAGGGGTATTTTCTTGTAAGTAAAGGTTTCTCTCTGGCAAGCAGACTGTTCTGACATACTTGGATTCTACTGCACACTGTCCAGAAGTTGTCCTTATCCTTATCAGAGCTATGAAACAAATCAGAAAAGACACAGTTAGATTTGTAAAGCAAGTTTTTCCCCTCAAGTTCTGACAATATAAGTATTTGGTACAGATAATGGGAATAGTTGCAATTATATTTAGCTCTGGTCACTCATGCCTCCCCTCATTGCTTTTAGAATGACAGTCATTACTTAAGAACAACAATAATTTCCCAACACTAAAATTGACAAGGGTTCCAACTTGAACTTGCATCCTTAAAGGATGGGGGCTAATAGCTCAGGCAAGAGGGTCTTCTGCAAGAGTATCTTTAGATGTTTTAAAAGATCAACTTTCTGACTGGCTGTAGAGGGTGGCACCCACTACCCTGAATGGATTACAAAGCTTTCCTTGGATTTTCTTTACTTTAGCAGTAGCAACCTGGAAGGGGTGGTAGAGCTCTAAGAGTGGCAAGTCTGTTCTGTGCAAGTTGCAAAAACCCATCTCTGACACTGCTGCTTTAGGATTAGGCTTGTGCAACCCAGACTTTCGTAGAAGTCTGAATTGATTCAGGATAACCTTCAGCTAATGCAGTGCCTGATATGCCATTCCCATGCTATATGATGAAACCTACTGTGCGTGCATTGTTTCATCATTTACTGGACATACAGTGTGATCTCTCTAGACACAGAATAAAATGGCAGCCATGGAAAGCTGCCACCAGTGCTTATGGAAAAGCAGTGTCTTCCACCAGTCCAGAGACTGCCTGCCAAGTAATGTACCTGGTATGTGCCACAACCAAAACTTACACAAGTGCAAAAACTGTCAGCACAGGCCTAGTTTTCAGACTGCTCCTGTTCCCCTTCTTCCCATCTGTGGTTTTACTTCTTTTAGAAGATGTATGCCACACTTACATAGCCTTCACCTATCCCAGTGTTTTAAAAGCTCATGTTAAGATGACACTTACCAATATCATTCTCATTGCCACCTGTGTCATCTGTAAAGTCAGGGTGAGAGATGATCTCATCAACCATGAATACTTGTTCTTTATCATCAGTAACATTCAGTATGGACTTTCCAAGAAACACTTTGTAGACAGATTTGTTTATTGGTCTTCTTGACCTGATTGAGAGCAGAGAGATTGATTAAGACTACTGATTTCTGAGAGTAAGGTCAACAGCTGAGATCCAGTCCCAGTTCTGTTTCATATTTATTTTGATGATCATAAGAAAAGGTAAAAATTATCAGCTTTGAAAATTGATCCAATATTCTGAAGGAAGGCATCCTAATTTTCCATTTGAAGGGATTAGGATAGATATTCAGACATTTTGAGCTATGTCTAGCTAGTTGCTACTAATACAAGGCATTGGCATTAAGAATCCTCTGCAGGATGCTAGAAGGCTCAGCTTTCCACAGAAAAGACAAGAAAAAACACCCACAGATGTATTACACAGCTCATTACCATCAGTACAGTTATTAAGTTTTGGGAATGGCTTAGGAAAAAATGAAATCCTGGCACCAGTATACACTAAATAGTTTAAATTGCATCCCACCCAACCTGTCCACATCTCGCTAGTTTGTTCTGCTAGATGCACACTCCCAGAGGCTTAATGTTTCTCTGGCTGCTCTTCTTGCTTTGTTCAATCAAAGGAACATTCTTACTGTGGTGCATTCTGAAGGCTGCACAGTGAGCATTGCACAAAGAAATCAGATGAAGAAAGTTGCAAATAAGAAGCCCCTGGAACCGGAAACGTACGGAGTATGGAAGCAGTGCGCTGCTGTGAGCACCCAGCAAGGGTCGATGAGGCTGCCCCCACACAGGAAGTGGTCCATGCCTCGTATGGTTTGGAAGATGCCAGCTATCCAAGGCTGAGACTCAACCTCTGCCTGCCTTCCACCAACTATCTTGAAGTTCTTGCTGATGCTCCTTTGACCACACACAGGCCCTGTGAAAAGAAAGATTTTGTTCAGATGTTCTTACAAATTAATTCCAATCTTGTGCTATTGAAAGGAAAATTAGCAAACCAAACCCAAATTGTGTTGAAACTAATATTACTTACCACACTTCTGGATGTTGCAAGGGGTTTCTTGAATGGCAGATCCCCTTCTGGTGTAACACCAGGGCCTGCTTCTTCCATTAGGGTTTCTAAAAGATTTTAAAAAAAGTGTTTTCATAAAGACAGTTTTAAAAAGTCATAGTATCTTAAAATTCCAAGTGTTCTGAAAAAAAAAATACTTTGCTGTAAGATATGCTAGGGAAAATAATGCTTCAGAAAGCCACATTCCAAATAACTTTAGTTAATTATTCAGGTCTGTAATGTTATTATTTAAAAACATGTTTCTCATTGAAGCACCTCCGGGGCTGTGATAATAGAAATCATCATAGGAAGCGTGATGCTTTTCTTACCTGCAGTAGCTGTGTTTGCCCAGCCCAAGCTGCAAAGCATTCTCTGAGTAAGCATGATAACGACCCCTCCTGATAAGTGAGGGCGAGTTCCATGGTAGACATTTGTCTTCTGTTGCCATCCCTCTGTAGTCCTCCCCATTTTCAGTATAGCACGTGCTGTCAGTGTCTGTAAAAAGTATTTTATTAGCAGCATGATCTTGTTTATAATTATTCTGTGACAGACGTGGACAAATCATTCTAACGAGGAAAAAAAGTTCTTGCAGTACACTCAAAACCAGATGCAAAATCTAGACTGACTACATATTGTTACTAAATTTGCTCTATATGAATTTTGAGCATATAATATAATGAAACCTACTGTGCATGCATTGTTTCATCATTTACTGGACATACAGTGTGATCAAGGATCTTACACTTCAAAGCATGCATATTAATTCTTCAACAGTTTAAGTGAACTTCACAACCTAATAAGTTCTTCTGCTTCTGAACACTCACAAACTAGTTAATTTTTTCCACCCCAAAGTAATAGTAGGGTGAGGTAAGCAACCTTAGTGAGGAGGCAGGGACAAGAGAAGTCAGAGATTCTGATTTTGCACCAACATTTACTTGTTTCTCCTCATTTAGTCCTGTTACCCTAAGCTGCTAAAGGCTATCCAGTCATGTTTCTGGGTAATACTTTCACATGGCATTTCATATTGATTCTCTGATTATCTTTTAGACCTTCCCAATCATTTTAGGTAGCATTAAGGAAGACAGATACTCTACCTAGTTCACAGTGAATCCCAGTGTATCCATCTGGACATATGCAACGACCAATTCCACTGAAGAGGTAATAGGTAATGCATGTTCCTCCATTGAAACAAGGGCATTCTGTAAGTAAAACATATCATTCATTATAGGCAAAACATTTGAATGCAGAGGTGAAATGTAATTGCAAATTAAGTTTTAGGTGTTTCAGTATCATTAGGGGCTTTCTTCCTTGTATGAAGGTATAATTAAAGGATAATAAGTTCTTTTTAGGTTTAAATAGAACAGGCAGATGCTTACCCTTGTATTCTGATCTGCGTTTATACAGCTTGTAGTACTTCCAGCTATAAATCTATGGGGGGAAAAAAAAGGACTTTTAAGGAGGCAGTTCCTTTTCTGTGGCTTGATCATCTTTTATAGGCCCAAACTCTGTTCCCTACTGCATACGTTCAACAGTTCAGGTTTTTGCATGTAGCTACCAGCTGAACCTGCTCTGTGGAAGCTGGATATGAATAAGAAGTGGAGCTCTAATTAAGCAAAGCAGAATGGGGAAGGAAAACCAATCCCATGTCATGCAAACAAAAACCACCAAAAAACCCAAGCTCAGAAAAGCCCCACTGAGCTTTGCCACTGCCTCAGGTCAACTTTGCAATTATTTATGCTGCAAGATCCTAAGCAGCTCTTAATGGCCACTGTCCCTAAAACAGGGAAGGAAACTTCACCTTCTCCACCAAGCAGTGCAGCAAAGATGCAACATTCATCAGTTGCCCCTGTCATTTTGGTGACCTTGGTGCTTCACATTTGTACCATAGAATAAAAGCCAGAAAATTTATTCAACAATGGATTCTTGTTCTGCCCTTCAAGGTACTCCCTCTGCTTTGCAGGCTGGGTATGCCTTTCTCCATGAAATAAGATCAGGCTTTTGATATACTTTAAAACTTACAGACTCTATTCCTGTGACAAGTGTGCCCAAGGTTACTGTGAGGAAGATGAGTAACTTCATGTTGGCAGTTAACTTCTCCCTTTTTTCTTCTTCTATCTGTATTATTTGATTCTGAAAATAAAAGAGGAATTTAGTGTCATGCTGTAGCTTGCAGTGTCAGCTTTCTTGCTTCTGTTGTCTTTAGTTGGTTTCAGATAAATTACAACATAACTGATGAAGAATTAAGCATTTACTTGTAGTGGGATATCTGCTTATTATTACCATATATTAAATTAGAGGTTATACTTTGAAGCTCTTTTTTTTTTTTTGTGCAGTCAGCAATACAACCAGATTTTTTTTTTCCTAAGAGTGTGAAGCAGGGAGTAAGAAACTGAAAAACCCATACTCCATATTTGCAGTGTGGACTAAAACCTGGAAATTGGCAGATGTATTTAGCTGCTGTCCAACTGTTTTTACCTATTTAAGCAACCATTGCTACCTTCAGCGAAAGCATTGAGCATGCAACTTAAGGATATGATCCTTTTATCAGTACCTCTGTAGTTATCAGCTGCACCTTGTTGATGCTCAGAACTTAGGTAAGCCTGGCCACCTCACTGAAGCCTCTAACCACTGCCAACTCTGGAAAGTCTGCTGGTGATGTTGCCTCACTTACTTACAGTATTAGAGGCTTGCAACATATTCTGTCTTGATTTCTTACATGCACCTGGATCTCACAGCCAAACATGTATAGCTGCCTTACCAATAGTAAGTAGTTATCTTGTAACAAAAAGGGGGATAAAATAAAGTTCCCTATGTCTTTTTCTCTTCTTTAAATTGCAGTGCAAGTCATAGGTTGTTTTTTTTTTTTAAAGCATTCTCACCTTTAGAAAACTGTAAAACTTGATTTTTAAAATATTTCATGGGAATCTCAGTTATAATTACATTAGCCAAAAAAAAAAAAAAA
>VXAC01001016.1:2340224-2412140 GCA_013399225.1 Rhipidura dahli
TTAAAATTAATATAGCAAAAAAAAAAAAAAAAAAAAAAAAAAAAAAATTATAAAAAAGCAACGCAGTAGAAGCTGATGCTGAAGACCTGCTCCACACTGTACCTGCTTCAGGTTTCTACACTGGACTAATTCCAGTTCGGTCCTGCAGATATGTGGATTGCACCCTCTAGTTTGGCTTTATTTGGAAGAAATGGAGTGCAAGTACTCTATAGCTCATTATCAAACACTCCTAACACACATTAAGTTTACATGCTCAGTGGTGCAAACCAAAACAGGGGATACAGAGAAGATCACTGGATTCATTAGGAAAATAGACATTATTGGACAGTAGACAAATCAAAATGCTGATAGAGCTGCAACCATTGCTTATAAGCAGGAGTCATAATGCAAGAATACAAACCATGCCTCAGTTACTTGGTTGTGCATGCTTTTCAGGTTCAGATGAGATTTCAGCAGATATAATTCCCTTAAAAATTATTAAGACAATTATTTCTAGCGTTTTTGGCAGCAATGCAAGTAATTTATTCTTTGTTGCCATAATTAATTTCTCAGGCCCAGCCGCCGCATCACAAACAGCAGTACTGCTGATTCCCTTAAAAATTCAGACACACTGTAGCAAGTGGAACTGACCTTCCCCACCGCGATACCGCGTTACAGTAGCTTTTTCTTTTTTTTTTTTTGGTTTTTTCAAAGTCAGTGCAATTTAAAGAGCAATGGTTTCACCCCGAGCGAGTCGGACGCGGTGCTTTGAGGTGCCGGGGGGGTTCCGAGGCACGGCACTTACCAGCGGCGGAGCGGCGGTGCAGGTCCCAGCGCTGCAGCAGCTGCCGGCGCAGCGCCGCGAGGGGCCTATAAAGGCCGGCCCGGGGCGGGGCCGCCGCCGCTGCCGCCCTGGGGCGGCTCCGCACCGCCCCCTCGGCTCCACCGCGCCGCAAACAAAGCTGCCCAGTGACTCAAGGGGGAAATTTCTGTATGCTGCTTTTTAGTTTCGGGGAACGGGGGGTACGCTCAAGGCGAGCAAACAGCTTTGTACGGGATAAGATTTCTGGAAGGGGCTCCTTGGCTTCCCCGCGGCAGTCAGCAATTCCTCAGGGGCGTTTGTAAAAACAAAAGAGAAATGTGAGGGAGAGCTATGAAAGGAATGACTGGATACGTGCCTGGAGATACATGACAGAATGATAACATGTATGTATATCCATTAGCAATAAACACAGAATGACTGTGAAGCGTGCCTGGAGATACAAAACAATGCGGTGTATTTTATTCATAAGTTGCTACCCATAATGAGAGAAGCACAAGTGATTTATTAATTGAGGATTAAATTCTTTCAGGTGTGGGTTAAACATAGCCCGCTGGGAGGGAGTATTGGGCCAGAATGTGCGCTTGAAGCACTGGGTGTGTTTTCTGAGAGCTGTCTTCAGCTGAAATGCAGGACATTGGGGCCAGTAGGGTGCAGTTCTCATGCCAGCTGGAATCTGTTAGGACACGAGGTTTGCAGCAGGTGCTAAACTCATCTTCTCCAAATTACTTACAGCTTCCTTGGCCCTGAGCAATCTTCTGTTCGTGAGAAATTGGTCATGGTTTTCTTATCATTTCTGTCTTCCAAAGAAGTATTCAAAGCAGTTCATTTCATTAGATGAGGATGGAGATGTGAAGTGACAGATGTCTAAGAATGCAGATTCAGCCCAACAGATAGTCTTTCCTGGCCCAGTTAAATGTGATTTTTTTTCACATCATGCTGTGATGTTATAGCAATGCAGTGAATAACAGCAAACCAGTTCATAATATTTGTGGGTGTATTCATAGGGTTTAGCTTCACGTAGTGCAAGTGACTAAGGTGAGGTAGGTCTCCACAGGCTGTATAGATGATGAAAAGCAGTTTCTTTAGAGGTCAGGTCAGAGAAGGATTTGACCTGAAATTCCCTCAAGAGAAATGTTTTCACAACTTGGTAATTCTGAGTTTAAGGAGACTACCTTTCTGTGTTTGCCATGTAACAACTGGTATGAGTATGGCTCAGCTTTCTTCTTCCATCTGTGTCAAATCTGGGGTATAACCATACCTTTATTTAGGTACTGTCTGCTTACATTCTCTATTCCTTTCTGTTCAGATCTTCAGGCTCACATCAGAAGAGATCTGACGTTTGCTGAAAGCACGCTGAGTTCACTTCACTGAATGGCAGGAACTGAGTGGCTATCAGGTAAACTTATCCTAAGGAATCAATTCAGGAGAGGGGGAATAATCCAGATTTTAAAAGAAGTCTGGAACATTTACTGAATTAATTTTAATACACCAACCTTACACATAATAAATGAAGAATAGGTGATTTGATTCAGCAGGGAGAGCAGGGAAGAGCCTGGATGCAGGAAGAGGAGGGCTCCTCAGGCCTGGACAGCACCTCTCCTTCCTCCTCCATGCTCCCAAGGAAGAGACTCTAGGCCTTCCTCAAACTCTCCTTCTGGAAAAAGAGTCAACTGTAGAGCAACTATGTTTCCTCTTTCATATTTGTTGTTCCCTGAAGTGTCATCAGTTCTCACTGAACCTCTTGCTGAACCTTTGACCAAGCTGAGCAGATGCCCCGTTCTTCATTTTTCTCCCTAAAACCTCAAGGTTCATACTTGTTTTCTAGATCCAAGAACCAAAAACTTTTGTTGTCTTCACTCTAACACAAGATACAGCAAGATTCAAATCTCCCTTTTCCTACCATTTGTCATATACTCAGGTTTTACTGTACATCTTCTTAAGTACATCTAGGAGGCCCCCAGTAGAAGTGACTTGGGCTGTGCTGTCACTCTGTGACTGGTGACTGCTACTGATCAGACTGGCAGCTACTGACATGTTTGCAGTGCTGATTTAAAGCTATCAAATTCCTTTGGTCTAAATATTTGTACTACCTAGATAGGTAAATGATTTATAGTTGAAACTGGACTGGACTGAACTGAAAATGTGGTTTAGTAGAAAGATATTCAAGCCAGCTGCAAATAAGTTTGTTTTGGTATTCCAAGTAATATCACAGCTGCATCATCTCTATGAGCATTGAATGGCTCTTAGGGAAGCAAAAACGCATGAGATAATTCCCAGTGCCTGGATTCACTGAGCTGGCCGATGTCTGGCACAACAAGCTCTGAAGTGAAGTTTAAGGTAAAATAAGGCCTTGGAACCTTGTTACATGCCCCATTTTAAGAAGGAGACTTTGGAAAATATGTAGCATGGCACTTCTGCCATGTCCTCTGTCTGACCTCAGAGTTGGACCTGCCTGCACAGATGGGAAGCGCACAGGCTCAGGGAGTGGGAGGGATGAAACAGGACCGGTTCTGCTACCAAGGGATTTTCAGTAGCTTCAGGGTCAGCATTTGTTCTCTATTGCATGTCTCAAGAGTTTAGAAGGGCCTTGTTACAGGCCATGTCTTCTCTCCAGAATGAGATTGTGATAGGACAGAGGAAAAGATGGTCTTTTTAACTCAAAATCAAAGTTGTTTGGGAAGAACAGTGAATAAATTAAATGCCTACTGCAAGACTCTCACTGGAAGTGGAACTTACTTGCCCAGTAGATACTGATTATGAGAAGTTCTGAGACTTAAGAGAAAAATGCATGTACGGACTCACGAACAAGTTTTTGAGAGCCACACGGTGCTTTCCACAGTTTATTTCCTTTTCCTTATACGTGCCTGTGGTTTCATCACTTTGGTCTCTTACCAAAATTTGGCACAGGTGTAGGCAGGATTGAAGGGGGAAAGACTTCTGAATAAGGAGAGGTTGTACAGGAAGTGCTAGAGTGAGCTTGTAGAAGACACTTTACCTGCTTAGTAGGAGTACAGCATCTACATGGGAGAATACTATTCACAAAATGTCTCTCATTTTTGTAGTCAGGGCTATTAATAATAGGGTTTTATATATTTCTCTTGTTTGCACATGGATTATAGCACAGAGTAAAGAAAATTTATACACCTGTTATGAGCTGCTCATGTGATCTGAGTCTGCAGTCAGATAGCACTTCTCTTAAACAGAAGTCAGATGCAGTGGATCTAACCCTGGAGAGCAAGTAGCATCAGACCCACAGCCAGGCAGTTCTTGGGTTACTGTGATTTAGTGTTTTAGTTTTCAGTTCCAAATAAAAATCTTGCTGATTCTTTCAAATTGTTGTTGAAGTAACTTGAATGTTTCAGACTAATCAGCCAGCCTGACTTAGCAAATTTAGGAAAGAAAACATTCCATTCCAGCTAGATGAAAACACTGACCCTCAGAGAAATACAGGAGTTTTATCTCATGGTGGTGCACTGAAAATGATTGTGAGGTTTGCAATGTTCTGCAGAAGTTGCTGGGGTGGAGGTATTATTGGTTACAGTGTTCATTTTCACATCTGATGATAAAATATTAAAACTCCAGAGAAATACCATCCACCATACATCGACTCTGTCCATCAGTAAACCCCAAAAGGCTAGAACTCCCAGGGAGTTAAATAACTCAATACATATTAATGCCAAGAACTGCTGCAGAAGTGCTGTTCCACAAGGAAACTTTAGGTCTGAGGCTTTGTATTGCCTTAAGTCTGATGGTCATGTGGTGCATGTTCTGGTTTGTATCAAGTCTAAGTAATATCAGAGTTAGTCCTTTGACTAGTAAAATGTCTGGTTTGCCAACATAACTTACCATGAAATAGAAAAATCATTTTCAAGTCCTCTCTACTCATGGTACATTATGAATGGAGAAGTTTAAATTTGCATATGAGCAGTTATGTGTGCTTAAGCCTCTGTCATCTCAAATGAAAGAGCAGGGTTAAGCCACACATTGAGTATTTGGTTAGTGATTAAGAATATAAAAACTAAGAAAACACCTAGAAGTCATGCCAAAAGATTGACATGACCTGTCACCTCTATAATGATAATAGCTTGCTGTTGTCTGTGTTTTTAAAAAAATTAGTTTGTCACTGGATTAAGTAGCACCAGCTATGGGTATAGAATTTAAAGAATATGGTTATATTTACAATTGCTTTGTGTATTGGAATGTAGCTTCAAACTCAAACTGTATTGGGTTACAATTAATTTTGCATTATGGCAAGAAAAGATTTTAAGGCAGTCAGAAAGTGTGTTACAAGTTTAAGGGAAATTTTCCAGTATAAAGTTGATTTAGATATTTTATCTTCATCTTGAAAAACATGGGTACTTTCACAGAAGAACATTTTGTATTCTCTCTCTGATGTTATCCAAGTTGAATTTTTTAATCAGTTTACTTCTAGCTCTTGAGATAATAACTGGAATTACTGAATAAACCATTAGATTTTGAAATGTAAACAAATAGATTTTAAATGTTATATTATCACTATTCATAAAGTTAAAAATATAAAGTTCAGTCTTTAATCTTATTTTCTCAAATTACAGTTTGTATGAGTCCCAGGAATTTCCAGAGAAGCTGATTTTAAGATGAATGTGATTCATAAAAATTCTTGTACTTTAATGACTCTTGATTACTTGTCAGTTGTTTGTGGTTGGAATCTGAAGCAAAGGGTGATCTCATTTCCTTTAGGTACAATTCAGCTACTCAGGTTTCTTTATTTATTTTTTTTCCTTTTCCTTGCTGCCTACTGCTTTTCCTCTTATCTCTGTTATCTGTGTGCGTAGAAGCAGCAGAGCTTTCTCACTTGAAGGCCACTGGACTGTCTCAGACACTTGTGGGCACTATTTGTGACTTTGCCAGCAGCAGGAGTAGCCAGGCTTTATTTCTGAGCTAAGCCAGTGTCACCTTGAGTGCCTGTGAAATCCCCGGCCACTGGGCCTCGTTCATTCATGCGTAGAGAGCAGCTACCCACACGAGTGTTCTTGCTCTTGTATACAATCATCTGTTGTGTCAGTGAGCTGTCCGGATACGGATATTTTTCCGAACAGCCATGATCACATCTGAGGATTTCTTCACCAGCTTGATGTACACCTGCTTTTAAACTATGCTTCATATCTTGTTTAGCATTTATGAAAATGCATTGATTCTAAAAATCAGCAGTTGCGTTGAGATTTGTTCAAATTGCTCATTTGAGACAGCTAATATCTAAAATCTAAGATTAGTTGAGCTACAGGTCTTGCATCCAGATCGTGAATAGATGAAAATTGTGTTTGTGTTTAGGTCTAGGCCTGTCTTTAGTTGAAATCGAAGTGCTGATAGCACTGAGGGAAATACAAGAAAGATTTCTAAGCCTGAAAGCAGAAGGCAGAAAACAAATACCAAGGGTTTTTAGGAATTCAGCTGTGCTTCATTTGGTGATCTTAAATCCCAAAGTAGAATATTTTTCAAGGGAATCCTTTTTCTACTTTACCATTTACTGGTCTGGAATAGCACATTGTAATCCAACATTGGAAATTTATTATTTCTGCAGTGCGTCAGTCAATCAGATGCACATTCCACAGGAAACCCAACAAACTGAAAACACACCAGTTTGCATATTTCTGGAGAAAAAAGATTTGCTTTGATTGGAAGAAAGCACATTTTGGGGATTGACCTCTGCAAGCTGTGTCCCAGTGATGGCGTATCCAAGGAAGCAGCATACCCTAAACCCCCTGTGCAATACAGCGCAGGTGAGAAAGTTGGCACTGTTCATCTCTGGGAAGGCTGTCTGGGAAGATCATTTAGGATTCCACTCCTTCAAAAGCATTAATACATAAATGCATAAATATAATAATACATAATAAAAGCATTAATACATTAATGCGTAAATACAAGCTACAGGAAAAAGAACTCTTAAATCTTGACATTTAATGACATTAGTAATGGACTGTTCCATGAAGTACTGAAGAAGCTCTGAAGAGAAAAAGGCACCTCTGTGAATTTATAGTTGAAGGAAAAGGCTACCAAATGCAGAAATGTGGTAAAGAGCCCATAAAGCAGCACTGCCCAGTGTGTCAGGCAGTCTCAATAGACTTGCAAGTGATCAGCTGTTGAACAATTCCGAGGATAAAGAGTTTTAAGGAGAAAAAATGAGTTGCTTCCTGGGTGCTGTCTATGCATTCTTCCTGCATAAGCTCATAAAGAAACTGTGCTGAGAAGAAAGAAGAAACAGAATTAACTTGGATACTCTTGGCTAATAATAGTTTGTATCTTGGGTGCTCTAATAATAGTACTTATCTTCCCCCCGCCACCGCTCCTTTGGATGTTTTGGCTGCAATCTTCCTTTTTTTTTAGTTTGCTTCCTGTAATTTATTTCTAGTATGGACACTGTGCTACTTTCTCTAATCTTTGCTGATTGTTGTTTCAATTTTATAGGCTCTAAGTAAATAGCTCTCTAAAGAAAGTTTGCTAGCTCCCCTTATCCTGTCTATAGCAGTTGCAGATTTTAGGACAAAAAAAAAAAAAAAAAAAAACAAAAAAAAGGGAGATTGCAGAGCCTTCTCACGTATCATAAGCCAACAAAAAACCAAAACTTTAAAAAATGTGTTTTGTTTGCAAAATAGGTCTTTTTTCATCTTTGTGCAAAGTCTTCCAGAGGGAGGTTCTGGCACAGAGTGCCCTATCATCAGTACCACCAGGAGTATTCCTGCCAGAAAACAGAAATACTTACTTTGTGTCTCCCTGCTCTGTTTGCATGGCTTTTTCTTTGCTATACTGACTACTTATGCCATTCTGTGATTTTGGTTAAAATGTTGGAAATTACGATGTTTTCTTTCTTCTGAAACATAAGTGTGTTTCTGACCAAAATATTTCAAATTGAGATACAACAAAGTCTCCATCATGGGGAGTTTTTGGAGTGTGTCTTCCCATTGTTCCCCAAGAGGTGTCAGGAATATGCTCGCTTCTTTCTAGGGACCAAGCAGTGAGGGAGGCTGTCATTTACAGGGGAGATGAAGGCAAGGTGGAGAGCAGATTCCATGCTAATAAATCTATCAGGCTCAGCATTTTGGCTGGAAGCCACTACTGTTGTAGTCATGATCAGAAAGGTAGGGAGGGAAGTGGGGGGATGGGGGAAGCGGCAGTGTTAAATGTCACTTGCAGGGAGAAATAAGAAAAGAGTAGTTTTGTCAGAAATGGAAGAAGAACACGCTGCTGGAAGAAGTTGAAAAATACTTTATCCATGGACTTAATATCAGAAAAAATTACCATGTGGACAATGTTGGTTGGCCACAAGAGTTATTCAGGAGGACTCAGCATCCTAAGGATGAATGTGAGAGGATAGGCCTAGAGGACATAAGTCATAAGGTGCTCTGAGAGTGAAAACATGTATAGTTGGCTCAGTGAATAACAGGCAGAAGATACAGGATGACTTGATCAGAGAGAATTCCACTGGAGATGCCTTTGCAAGAGCTTATCTGAGTGCAGACAAGAGAAGCCTAATTGCAGTTTTCAAAGCTTCTGTCAGGCAGAAAAGTTGCATTGCTTTCAGTGACAGCCAAAGAAAGTGGAGGATGGTTGTTTTGGACTCAAAAGGACTAGGAAAGATGGAGCTCTGTTATAACTGAGTTAGATCTTATGGAAGGTCCTACAGAAAGGTGATACCAGAGAGATGTTTGAATTTACTCTTTGACAGAGTTTACAGAAAGTTTATAGTAGAGATGGAACATCACCCACACAGAGATGGCAAATTAGTTTGTGTTTGCAGGTGAAAAATAGGAAACCAGAAGAGAGCCATTTCAAAGTAAAAAATGTTGTGTTCACATATGAAGAGATTCAGTGAAGAAGAGAATTGTGGAATGTGGTCAGTGACGTGTAAAGGAAGCTTCTTAAACCCAGAAAAATAAGGAGAGAACTCTGCCTCTGAGCAGTTCTGGTGAGAATAGCTTGCACTCCATGCAGAGGACAGGTGAAGATTGGAGGAAGCCTAAACTGGAGTTTGAGGAGAAACTCCACTGTTAAGTTTGTATTTGGTGAGCTCTAAAGAGATCACTATGTGCAGAAGTTGCAGGTACAACTGCAACTGGGATATTGTTAAGGTAAGACTTAATATAGGAAAGAACTGGATTTTCCCTCATGGCACCTGGTGATGAACATTCATGTTGCCATCCAATAGCTTTTGTCGCCCATGTGAATTCCCCTGAGATAAATGGAAATTTCTAACATAGTCTGTGTAATACAATTCATTATATGGAACTACTTCTATGAATAAGCATTACTCAGTGGGAGTAAGGAACATCAGGACAAATCCTAGGCTACTGTGTTAGGCTGTAATGAATATTACTTAAAATCACCTTGCGCTGCACTGAATATTATTTAATATAAAAATAGCTTAGGGAGATGCTAATTTTCTGTTCATTTCAATGGAATAGGTCCAAAATGCCTACTGAACCAGAGACCTGGGCTCTTTTCTGAAACATGTCTATAAGCTCAATTGCTCCATAACAGCTTTATACTACTCTAACAGGCATTTGACCTGTTATAACTCATGACTCTTTTCTTGTATCCACAAATTATAGAAAAAGCCCATTGTAGAACATAGGTTCCAGTGGAACAGCTTTTCCTGAAAACTACCTGGTTATTCACCGTCTCTTGGCCCTCAGATCTGTTTCTCTCTCTGCAGAGTCTTAGCAGAAAAAGGTGGAGATTGACTCCTTTTCACAAAACCTAGAAATTCATGCCTTAGACTGACAAGAGCCTGGAATCCAAATCTTTCCTTTCAGGGTAACTGCAAAAAGTGGGTGCTGCTACTACTGGCTCTTTTGTCAAGCTCCTGATCTTAGAAGATGACTTCATATGCCTCAAGAGGAGGAAGGGTGTTTCTAGTGCAGGCACTGAATGCAATCATTTTACAAATATACCAAAGGACCTGTTTAATGTTTTCAGGGGGTGATCCCATGGGACATAAAGACATCAAATACCTACTTTAGGCATTCTGAACCAGGTCAAGCAACGTTTTTTTTAGTGTTTCTATGTCTAAGTTTGATACATGTGGAAGTTAAGCTTGTAAGAGTGATGATTTTCAAGCTAAATTCCAATAAAGACAATGTAGGCTACTAGGTCACTTGCTTCATATAGTTTTAGGTGATTAATTGCTATTCCTCTGCCTTTCATTCTTCCCCCAGTGTGATTCATAATGAAAAAGGGATTTATCTTGTCTTTCACAGTATGGTGATACATTAGTAGGTGATTCCACAATGGTATTCAGTGTCAGGCAGAGGTGTTTCCTTTGATCCCCAAAGCATGTCACCACATTAACATGAGAGAATTCCTCAAACTGAGGTTCATTAAACTCACACTGCTGCCCAGTTATGATTTCACAACTCTCAGTTCTGGAGCAAGATAATTTGGCACCCTTGGACCTCTGTGTTTCTGTGTATGACTTCTATAGGCATGTTTGACATTTTTTCTCTAGCTGTGGAGACTGATTCCTAAAAAAAAAAAAAAAAAAAGAAAAGAGGAAAGACACAATTATTTAAGGAACATAAGAAAACCACAGTCTGAGCATGTGACATTCAAGTCTGTGCCAGCATATATCAAGTACTAAAAATTGAAACAGTTTGTGTAAGTAACTTCACACTAGACAATTGCAAACTTTCCCTTAAGCATCTTCAAAAAAACCCTATTAAAATATAAGTTCTAATACATATGTATGTAGTATAGACAATTCAAAAGGCAAGAGAAATAGTATAAGCTATATTTTCATTGTTAACGAATGGCACGGACATTTTACAGCAATTTCATAAAAGTGAAAATAAGAGTAGATACCTAAACATCTGGTGCAACTCATTTATGAGATGATTTATTCAGATGTTAATTGGACCAATGCTATTGAAGCCAGCAGAGTCCAGGAGCTGTGACTCATAGGGAGTGCTGAGAAACCTTTGATTTGACAGGTAGTTCTCTGAATCCTGGCATGAAAATTACCTTCTGAAACAATGGTAACACTTCTTTTAAAGAACTCTCTCTAGGAAAAGAAGGAGGCAAAAAGCTGGGCAGCTGGAAGTCAACATAATATTTTATTTTTAGCTCTTGATATAATAAGTATTTCTAAGCACTGCTTTTAAACAGGTGATTAACAATAGGAGTGTGTCGTTATCTGTTACTCTATTTCAAAGCCTTAGAATGGTAGGTCTTACGAATGACTGAAGGAAACAACGAACTCCCGACTTCTTGTAGAGTATGATCGTCATCTCATCTCTACAGAATTGCCCTACTTTTCACAGCAGGGCAATTATTTTCAGCACAATATTAGGTTGTGGCTATGGGAAATGTAAATACTTAAAAGCTACAGGTTTAGATGTATAGGAATACTGGGAATGCTGTGATCTGTTTGGGCTGCCTGTATAAGCTCAAATTGTATTAAATGGGAAAGATTCGGTTCAACTCTCAGTGCCTGGCACATATGCAGCCCATCTTAGGTCATCTGACAATTTCTGATTTGAAATTTCAAGTTTGCCAATGGTTCCTACTTTCATCATTCGGGTATGGAATAAGGTGTCAGCGCTGTTACTCCGCTGGCAAAAATAATGTCCTAATTCCTTGTGCACTAAAGTTCAGAAAGAAATTTGAATGTGTTAGGGATTCATGGCTAGGTTTATACAGTTGCCTTCTCATTCCACTACTCTCCTTTTGGACAAGCTTCTTCAGAAATCTGGTAGTTAATTGAGGCTCAAGACTAGTTAAGTCTTTGGTCCCTTTTAGAAGGAGAAGTGACTTACTGCCAATTAAAGAAGGTGTGAAATATTGCCTGCTTTGGCAGACATGCAAGTAAGTCAGATATATTTGAAATAAGCTGTCAAAGGAGAACTTAGAGCTGGGCTAACAATGAGAAATCTAAACAGAAGTATCCATTACTTACTTAATCAGCCTTATTTCATGCATATTCTTAGGACTTGACAAACATCTAAGCACAACTTGCCAAAACCTCTGCTAATGGAAATCATAGCAGGAGATTCACAAAACTGTAGGAGAGTGCCTAGGCTTTGCAGGGTTGCAGAAACAGCTCTGCTGTCCAATGCACAGCTGAAGTGGTTTGGGCTGGCAAACAGGCATGACCTCATGATAAACTCACTGATCATCACTAGGAATTAATCATTTGACTAATTGCAGCCAGCAGTCTATCACTAAGAGGAAGAGACTGCTGTCTTCCTTTTGCATATCATAAGGGCAAGTACATTTATCAGCATTATTGACCAGAGACTTCGCAATGCATTTACGAGCTGATTTCTGTAATTTCTGATAATAGTACCATGTAAAATTTCCCCACTAGTAATTTATTTGTTTTAAAGATGTGTAATGTTACAGTGACCTAAGAGTTGCTTGGTTTGGTTTTGTCTCTTTCTGAAAGTGTTGTTCAGCCAAAGATATGGAACTCTGGCTCTCAGAGAGTTTGAGCTATCATGACTTCCTGATAAGGAAAAATTACCCTACTCCATAAGCAGTACGTTCTGTTATAATGGTAAGCTTTGCTGTGCCATTGAAGAAGGACATAAAGCAAGAGAAACATAAAGATCGACATGTTTTCTCAGGATTCTTTTGAAATAAACCCCTTATTTTATCTTCCTAAGAAAAAATAACTTACTAAATGTTACTGCATTTTAATAACCTCATTCAAAGATTATGGGATGCAATAGTGTATTTTGAACAAATGCTATACAAACTGTGTGTATTCTGCCACGTTATTGTCTTCAGTTGTGAGCTGATTTTCAGCTAACCAGCCAAGCAATCCTTGGAAATTCTACAGGCAGCAAGAGTCCCGCAGGAAGTGGTATTTGTGATTCAGTCAGCGGCACCTTGCCCACTGAGTCAGTGTTGAGCCAGGGTCCAAATGTGTTTCTAGCGTGTGGAATATAAAACTGAAGTCATGATTGCTGCAGCCACTGGGAAATTCACTGAACTATTGACGAGAATGGGGATATCAACCACAACATCTCAGATTCCAGACAGGGATAATTACAACCTTCCCCTACTTACTTCACTGGGAGAATAATTCTAATTTTCTCTAAGTCTTGTACTTTTTTTTCTGTACTTAACAGATCACCATCCTCTAGGCATGTGGGAAGTATGAGTGCCACAATTCAAATGTGCAGGTCTGTTTTTCTGTGAGCTATGCTGGAAATGCCAGGTGTGGCACCTGCTGTTTTGCAATTCCATTATTTATCCCACTTGGAGAAGTCAATGGACACCTCCACTGTAACCCACCTGAGCTTTTACAGTTAGTTCAGTTTTGTATCTGAAGGGATGTGCTGAAGCATTTGCAGTTCAATTCCTCTCCAGGCTCATGACCCAGTAGATGTGCACAGTGACTCAGAACAGCCTTTTCTAAACAAGGTCTTAATTCATGGATAGGAATTGAACAAACCTCAGCTAAGTTCAAACTGAAGATACTCTGCATAGGTGATCTTTCCTACTGGGTTCCGCATGTCCAGTACAGAATTGTTCTCTAGTCATTAGGTTTTCTGCCGCTTTGTCTTTTTTTAACCCAGTTGTTATATATACTTTAAAATTTAACAAAAATTAGTCATAAAAAAAGATGTTTAATGTCATTCATCTACATGCTAATTTATGTGAAGGTTTGTGGCAGCAAATTTTGGCATCCAGATTTCTCAAAATAATGACAGAAGCTGCTTTAAAAAATCACAGCTACAGATCTGAAGTTGTCCAACAGACAGTCTAAGTGCTGTGACCCTGCATGTAGTTGATGACATAATGCTTAGAATCTTAAATATTTTTCATGTCAATTGTTCACAGAAATATTTGTATCCTTTTCCCGATTTTCATTTTTTGTAATTTTGTATCTATCTGCATTTGACTTTAAATTTAGAGAAAAAGTAGTAAGACTTTTGGTAATGCTTGTTTTGGACCTGCTAACATTTTGGTTAGAGACATTACTAGCTACATATAAATGGGTTGAATTTTGTAGCAGGCAGATGTGGTTTGGACCATTTTGTTAGACTCTGTAATCTGGCTAACTGATTTCAGGGTTATGGAACATACTAAATTTTAGGTAGCCCATTTAGCAGGGGGATAAGTTTGTCAACATGTGAGTTTCTCCACTGATGTTGGGAATAGGTTTAAATGTTACAGGCAACATATTGGCTAGAAGGGGTTCATCACTGGGTGGTGCAGTAGCTTCCATGGCAGAGTAAGGGATATAAGCATGCAAAGTTCACTTCCCTGGATGCAACAGCACTAACTCTGAGCACCAGCTCTTCTGGATCTGAACTTGCAAGTCCAAGCCTCTTTGTTCTTCATTCCATTGGGGTGAGGCATAGAGGATTATTCAACATGAGAAACAGTGACAAGATTTCACTCTGAAACATGACCAAGAAGTTCTCTTGGTGTCATATGAAGGACACAGGATCAGGTACAGCACACCAATCAGTCCTGATCTCTCCCCTTCTCCTTCCTTTATCTTTCTTCCACCCTCCAATACAAAATTTTCCACTTGGTCATGAAGGAAGTGAGGGAGCCTGGATGCCACCCTAGGAAAGAAAGCTAGAGGAAGGGCTGGGTGACTTAGTCAAGCAAAGGGGAGGAGAAGGAAATGGTCATTGAAAAATAAGGTTCTAAATTCAGGGCTTTGGATGAGAAATATATGGAAACACTTCTTTAGAACTGAGGAATGGGAATAATATATGCAAAACAGTTTAATCATATGCAATTAGTAAATTCATAGACTCAATTAGAGACTTCAGGGCTGGGGCCTTCTGTGAGACCAGCTGCTAGCAACATGAATTTAGAGTGTCACTCTCACTACGTATTGTACCAGACATGCCTATTTTTATGGAACTCCTGGTACCACTTTGCCCTGTAGTCCACCCACATAACAGTCTGGTTGACCATAACTCCATTTTGATTGGAATCCTTGCTGATGCCTTCATCTGTCATATCCTGACTGTTGCAGCACCTTTCTTTGTGGCTTCTCTCTCTCTCAGATATGATGATTTAGGCTTGTCTACATTCTGACACTTACAAAAACAGCACAAAAAACTGATCGTGTCATATCCAGTTACCATATTGATGTCCTTTCATGTGTCTATTAGTATCTGTTTAGTTAGGAAACCAAGCAGTTGTTGGTGTTTGTACTGGGCTAACATACACTAATGTATTTTGTGTTAGCCCATCCTAAGGTTTTTTTCCCTCTTTTTCAGATCTTTCTTGGCTTAAGTGGTTTTTTTTAAGGTATTTCTTCAACTAGCAGATCTCCTGTAGTTCTGTGAGCATCTGTAGGAGCCAGGCAAGCTGCTTGTGAACATGCTGGGGTTTTGTAAGTGTATTGCTCTCATTTTATAATGCTGAAAAGATTTGCATAGTGCAGAAAATTAAAAACTTTTAAAAGTTCTTCAGTCAGGAATGCTGATATCCTACACCTGTATTGCCATAGTGTGGATGTTCACAGAGCACAGGTGATGAGTTGGGTTAGGTGGCAAGAGCTGTGGGATCACTGACAGCATAGCCCCTTTGCAAGCACACAGGGTTTCTGACAAATTCTGCTCTTAAGGGCTGTCAGAAAAGAACTGAAAAAATAGTAACATCCTTAGATTTAGATTTCATGACTTGACAACCGCTTTCCTATCCTGAGCTTCCTTTCGGATATCCTTTCACATCCTGGGCTGCATCAAAAGCAGTATGGGCAGGAAGTCATGGGAGGTGATTCCCCCCTCTGCTCCACTCTGGTGAGACCCCACCTGGAGTGCTGTGTCCAGCTCTGGAGTGCCCAGCACAGGAAGGACATGGACCTGTTGGAGCAAATTCAGAGAATGGATACCAAGGTCATTAGAGGGATGAAGTGTCTACAGGCAAGGCAGAGAGATTTGGGATGTTTAGCCTCAAAAAGAGAAGGTTTCGGGATGACCTAATTGTAGCCTTCTAGTACCTGAAGGGGATCCATAAGAAATATGGAGAGAGACTTGTTCAAGAGCACGTAGTGACAGAACAAGGGTTGGCACCACTCCTTGATGGCTGTTTATAGTGTGGTTTTATAAATCATTTGCTTACAGTGGACCTCTTCACTTTATCCAGCCTGATCAGCAGGCAAAAATTAGGTGCTGTTTCCCCTTACTGTAAGCTTATTAGCCAGGGTATGCACAGCTCTCTGCAATGATGATTAACAGACTGCAAATCAAACATTGAAGAGAAATATGTCTCTTACATCTGTCTCTTACAGATTTTTTTAGGTGTATGAGGGCAACTTCCCCATTTCCTTCAGACACATAAGCAAGAACACCATATTTAGTGGCAGCAGGAAATTTCTGTTTCTTTCACTTCCTGGGAAAGTACTTTTCTTAATTCTGTTTTTTTTCTTATAGTAAAAAAAAGCTCTGCTAGCAGATTCTTCCCCAGTAGTTCAGCTTGCTGACAAATCATTCTCAGTTCATTCCCTGAAAGCAGCTAATGGAGTTGTTTCCAGGTACAGGAAGATATTGCATTTTCACAGGTCCCTTTGTAGCCATGAGATTTCTTTCTGAAGTGTGTGGCAGTAGGCACAGCCACCAGACAGAGACCTTTGTCAGATGCAGGCCTCAGTTCACCTGCATATTATTTGTCAGCTGAAGACGCTCATACAGGAGCATCTTGCCTGTCTCTGCCTCACATATTCATTTGCCTTAACTTCCTACCTATAAATGCAGGGGGAAAGTAAAGTAAATTTTTCAAGGTCATAAGCATTCCGATTGACGAGTAGGACAGAGAGCTGCCCATTATTCTAGTGCTTGAATTTTAGCCTGAGGTTTCCGAACTGCTGCCTGAAGAGGGCTGGGTTATTATTTAGTACGAGTCCTCATTCTGCTATTTCCAGTGATCTAAAAAAAACCCTAAAACTTTTTGACACCTAGCAATGTGAAAACATACAGAGTAGCCAAAGAAAAAGATAAGCTCAACCATCTCCCCTCCAGCCTTCCACGGAGAAGTAAAGTAATTTTCAGGCCCACTGGGTCAATGTACCCATCAGCAATTTTCAGGAGTATCACAGACAGCAAAGACTGGTGCTGGAAACAGCTGCTGGAAACAACCATATCTTTAGCATTACAGCCATTTATTCATATCAGTGCCTGCACTTCCCTACTACTTTTTTGAGTTCCTATGGCTTGCTAGGGAGGTCGTGAATGTAAATGAGAGATGGGCATATGTTTGCAGCTATGAATGAAAGTAATGTAGGGCAAGCTCTCTGTTGAGGTGTGATTCACTTGATCAGGATGTTTCTGAAGAGTTTTTGTCTGTTTCATGTGTCCATGCAAATACATTAGAATGGATGAAATAAAAATTAAGACAAGTTCATTGTCTCTGATGGAACTTCATGCAAATTTAGTTCCTTTTCATTGTTCTTGTTTTATAATAAAAAGTTAGAAATGAAGTCCAGATTTAACTCTTTTTCTCTGACTTGACATAATTGAGTTCTGTTTTCAAGTTGTGTTTTTAAATGCTTGTGAACAATCAGCTTTAAAACATGAGAACAAGAAGTTGATAGTTTTGACTTTACAAGAATTAGGAACTCCTGGACACCCTGAAGTCTGTTTCAGTTTTGAGGTAATGAGACAGGAACGAGTTGCACACTGTGAAATTATAGTCTGCTCCAATTCTCTCTACTAGTAAAATTAATTATTTTGCCTGCACAATTAATAAATTTGATTTCTTTAATTAAAACATTATTAATCCTTTCATGGAAATAATTTCATGAAGGCCTTCTAAGAAAAACAAATATTTTTAATGCAGCTGCTTGCCTCAAAAAGTAGCAGAATGTTCCATGAAGTGTTATTCCATGAAGATCAATAGTATCTGCTACACCTGGAAAAGATGTAAAGAGAAATAGTTTCATGAAGGAATGCTAGAATTCATCTTTCCACTGCACTGGTCTGGTAGGATAGGAGCTAAAGCTAGAATCTTTTTGGGAGGAAGTATCTTTTCTTGGAGTTCCAGATAGATCAATAAACCAGTTCTCACCTGAAAGTAAGGTGTAGCTGGATATTGCTACTCAAGCAGCAATAAATTAAAGAAATGTATCCCATATTAATTCTAGAATTTATCTAACATGATAGAGTGATGGGTTGAAATGACATCGTGTCCTCACACGGAATAAACTCTGTGTTACTCCAAAGATAAACATATTACCGAAAGCAGCGTTTCTGTAATATCTTTAAAAGTAGTCTGTGATAATAGAATAAAAGAAATTGTAAAACTCTAAAGCAAGGGCCTTAATTAACTGATGTTGTACTAAAAGGCAAGGTGTACTGCATATTATTTTCTGTCCTGTTATGGAAACTGTTTATTTTCACCCTTCCAAATGAGCCAGAATTTGCAAATACTTATGTTTCAGGGAATGCTAGCAGTATGAGTTTCTCAATAAAATGCTTTGCGTGTTCTCACTGCTGATCTGCAACATCGCAGAACTCACCAGTGCATCCTGCTGCGTGACATTGCATGGGCATGTGGTCATGCTGTATTTGAACTAATTTGGGATAAACAAGAGCGGGCTGTACAGTTTTGTTTAGTTTTTAAAGATTTTTAAAGCATGATAAGAATAGTCCAGTGTGTTGAAATAAACACTTTGTGGAGTTCAAATCCATTGTTTGTTTATCTTGTAATCTAGAATTAATCCTGGCAAGAAGTATGTAAACACAGCTGAAATTGATATCTTCTTGGGTAAAAGATATCTTCTTGGGTAAAAAAAAAAGGAAGTATGTGGTTTGGGCTGGCTTTTTAAAAAATATTTTTGAAAGAAAATAGTAGCAAACAAACAAGAGTTCTTCAAATTATTTAATTAGTACCTGAATAACCAAAGTGACCATTTAAATATAGGAAGATTAAGGCAGCTAAATTCTTTATTTTTGTGAAAAGTAATAAAACAAGCAGGCTTTGGAAGAAAGATTTATAGCTGTCACACACCATGTCCAGTTCTTGCTAGATTTGACACACATTAAGGAACATAGCTGTTTTAGGACAGAACATAAAGAGATCCAGCTAACTCCCTGCAAACTGTGTCTGAGATGTCCTGCAATCCAAATGGGAAGCACAGTTGGTATAGGTACTCCTGAGGCAGCTTTGCATTTGCTAACTTAGCTCCATCTAGTAGAGCTGCAGGGGCATGGAGGTTTCAGTGTTAGGTCTGGAGTCCCTTCTGGCCATGCAGAGCTCAGGCTGCCCCAGCTATGCTGGCAGCAGGGAAGAACCTGTGCTTAAAACTTTTGGGATATGTTTATACAAGTTGTATTGCTACTGGATTGCCCCATTGACAGGTCAAAAGTGTGAGCCACGCTCATTAAATCTCTGCAGCACAGTCAGCCATGTTACAACCATTTCCAAGCTGCTTTTCTGTGGACTGTACCACTGTCTCAAATCCATAGAGCAAATCTCATTGACCTCCAGTTCTCTTGCAACTCTTTTATGCCAAGGCTCACCAGCAGATCCTCTGAGCAGCACTATCCTGCTGTCTGCTCAACTGCCAACTCAGTGATGATCCAGCCTCCTGGCATGAAGGCAGTGGGATAAATTATGTTCCCACCTAAAGTATGCGTTTCCTTGTCCTACATAATTTCTGTATCTCAGTTCTGAAATTAGAGAAGCTGTATGTGCTTCTGCCATTCTGTTTTCTGAGGTGCGTATAACATACTGTACTGAGGAGGTTTGTCATAAAACTGCTTGTTGACTTAAAGTGCAGGAAGCTCTTCATTGAATCACTAACCTAGAAAAGGAAAAGCAAGGTTGTATGAGCAAAGTAGCTGACGGATGGGGGACTATGAATTAGTCATATTTACAGTAGGATATGTTCCTAAGATAGATGAGGGTTCTCTGAGAAATTTGTGTGAAAGGTATCAATGACTTGTCCATTTTCTTTCTACCTTTGTCCTGTGCACTATTTTAGCATGTTCAATGATTTTCCCCAGCTATCTCATGGTGGACAATCTTTCTCTGAGCAAGCCAGAATATCCTCTCACAAAGCTGCCCTTGTACTATCAGAGGCCTGTCCAGCAGAAACCATTAACCCAACGCCCATCAGCTCCCCCCCACCTCTTACAGTTTTGCTTGCCTCCTCTCATCAAGTGGGTTTCTATTTGAGGCAATCATGTGGTTATTGAAATTGATTATTTTTCTGGTCTGACTGCTGTGTGGAGTTGTGACTGGAAAGTTGCGTCAGTCCACAAGGATGGGGCAAAATGGAAGGGTATCCTTTACTTATTTTCTAGCTGCATGTTAAGTGCTGCTGATTTGACTGTGTGACCCACCGATTTATTCACAGTCGAGAGAGACTACAAGAGTGAGGGGATTACATATTGCAAGACTAGTAGACACCTTTCAGCCTGGTTTGTTAACTCAGGTTACTTTTTTTCTCCCAAATTACAAAGGAATTTGGAAGGTAAAGTTTCCCATTTGTCTTGGTTTCCATCTATGTTTGAGCATTTCTATCTAATGATAACTGCACAGCCAATAACCAGTGTAGTTCTCTCAAATATGTGTAGTAAGGACCCTTGCTGCTGGCTTTGAACTGCTGAAGTAGAAGTCAAACTCAGAAACGGCTCACATTGCCAGCTGGGCTGAAAACTCAGGAACACCAAATTACCAAGTCCCCAGATAGGATTTCAGTGAAAAATCACTATTTACAGATGGACTGAAGAAACTGTCACACTCTTAGCTCTCAAATTATTTCATAGACTCAATCAAAACTTGTGAATAGAAGTATATTAAAAGCTTACCATTTTAACTTCCAGGTGTTTCAAAGAGAAATCAGTCTGTTATATCTGCAAGTTCCTGCTTATTGTTTCCCGTGGGCAAAGATATAGCCTTGGGCTGTGCGGTCTTGACAGCAGACAGCAATTCTGGAAAGATACTGTGGAACTACCAGGTATTGTGCTTGTCACACTCTGTTTTAAAAGTAAACTGCATGCGTTTTAAAGTGCGTATAGGAAGAAAGCAGCCTTGCATTTTTGTTACTAATGTATGAATACTACTTAAATAATTAGAAAAAATTCTGAAAAATGGTAAACATCTTACACTGATGAAGTAGCTCAGTTTCGGACTGGTCATTAGACTGCTCATTTACAAATAGTGAGTCAAAATATGTCCCAAGCCACACCCTTACAATGCCACTGACGTCACCATTTGTGACCTTCAAACAGTTGTGTTGGATGTTCTCAATGATGCAATTAGGAAATGTAATGATGGTGGTATTGTATGCTACTTTTACAGCATCATTAGTTGTAATAGTGAGAGCTCTGATTCTAAGAGTACAATTAGTAGGAGGAAGTAGCACTAATAGTCACAGCAACCCAATACCTCTCTGTGTTGCTTTTGTTCAACAAGGGTTCCTTTTTTTTTTTTTAATTTGGTAAGGAAGAGGGCCAACTATTTTTAGTCACTTGAAATAAACTGGGAAGAAGGTAATCCAATTGTCAAGCCAGCTTTCTATCAGTCCACTAAAAAATTATTACAAAAATTAGAAGCAAAAGTAGAATTTTATTTGCCTTTCTCATGAAACAAAATTTAAAGTATTTAAATGCTTCCTAGCTCACAGGTCAGCTCTTTTTAAGAACAAAAGACAAAATTAAACCCATGTCCATAAAACTGGCATACACAGTTTAAAAGTGGAAGACAGACCAACTTGCTGGTTTTGCTGCTCTCAAGTGTAGGTGAGAGGTGGAAGGAAAGCTGTGGCAGACAGCTGCAGCTAAGGGTAGATATTACACTGATTGCCGGCTGGAGCTGTCATCTCCCACACCCTGATCCTTCCTGTAAAGTCAATCACAGGAGTACATTTGATTTCTGGCAGCTCTGGTCATTACTCATTTCCAGTTGTGTGCTAGGAATCACCTGCTCTAGGTAACTGCCGGCACTTTACCTGCACCAAAACCAATCCCACTCAGAAATGGAAGACAAAGTCTCCTTGCAAAGTTTTGGAGTTCTCCTGAATAGTCTCAGAGTTAAATTTCCTTAGCATATGATCTAGACTAAAAACCCTAATAAACATTCTACCTTTCTGGGGAAGACCAGCTACAAACTACATCTGATATTCTGCATGCATGAATGCAGGTATAAATAAATAGTTCAGCTGCAGCAGGAGGCACCAAAAGTTTAAATTACATGGTTTAGAGGTCAGTGGAAAAACAGGGTGCAAATTTGAGTTCCATTCCAGGGCTCTATTTAGATATCTTCAGTGAAATCATGTGAGGGTTGAAGTGCCCTGAGGGCAGTATATGTGACTGTGCATGATGTTTTTGGTTTCATTTTTTCCATTTTTAATGGCTCCACAGTGATAAATCCCTTCAACTATTATTTCTTCCAGAAAATATTAAGAAAATTTGCCTCCTGTTCTAGAAAATACAAAGTAGTTATGAAAAAATCATGGATAACAACAAACCTCTGAAATTAAGACCTTTCTGATGCCCATCTCTCTGACTCCTATATCGAACTTCCCTGGAAAATTTCAACCTTATTATTTAAAATAAATGATAAATATTTGTAATTTTATGTTGTTGCATACTCCACATTCTTTCTTAGCATTTAATGTGTTCCAGTTGGTAAATACAAGCTATTACAGGAATCCTTAGCACTTACTAATTGGAACAGATTTGTTTATTCATTGAGTTTGAAATAAAGTGGCCTGTTGGTTCAAAGTATACAGTTCTCCCCCAGCACTTGGAACACTGTGTTTGCTTTCATGCCTGCTGACTCTAATGCAGTTGAAGGAGCTCTGGGTCATTCATGGTAGATTAGTTTAGTTTGGGTGTGGAGTAATTTTTAAGATTACATAAAGGACCTCGATATGTGTGTTCTATATTTAGAATAAAAAACTAGTGAAACTCATGTGCCGTGCTGATGGGTGATTCACGTCCATAAAGTGTATGGAATTACCTTGAGAACATTGAAGTGCTGAGGGGATTTTTAAAATGTGGTTCCTTCAGTTCATCCTTTTAAAGATTTTTTGAGTTGGCACTTAAATTTGATGTTGACTTAAGTGTCTTAAGCTGATGACCCCAAAACTTTTTTTCAAGTGTTTTTTGAAAGCTCTTGCAATCTATACGTATTTTCTTTATATACATATACATATATATGTGTATATACATATTTTCTTTCAAAAGCCTACAGCGGAATAGGATTCTGTTGTTTTAAGCATTTTATAAATGCATAGAAAGTCATACTTCAAAAAAAATTCACACCTCAACTAATATACCATTATTTGGTAGGAAAGAAAATGAGAAAAGTATGGGAGATTGAGCTGGCAGAGCAAGGTAATGAAATTGAACTCTAGAAAGAGGGATCAATGACACTAAAATAAAGATTTCCCAAATCATTTCCATTAGCTGCAAACTAACTTCCTGTGTATCTCTTCCCTCTCAATTCATAGACATCTGCCCACCTAACAGATATCAGAAATATTGACAAATTGTGATCTTCGGTCTTAAAGATGACATGTCCATCACACGCAGTCTTTGCTGTAGTGTGATATGGTGGTAATTTTTGTGGAGATTACAGGTTTGTGTTTGGGTTCCTCCATTTGAGACATAGTAAATCAAGAGTTGTTTACCTTCCACTGATACATGGTGTTGGCATTCTAGCTGGAATGTTTACTGGCTGCCAGAAATGTGTTTATATGCTAGTTCTTTACCGAACACAACACTTGAGAAGTGAAACTTCAGACTTTTAAAAACAGTATGTGCATAGTTAACAGCAGCAGTCCCATCTGCTTCTTCCCAGCTTTAGCACTATTATCAGCCATTATCTGTCAACTCCTAGAATTAGTTTCTTCACCAGAAGAAAATCTGGACTATTGTTCTTTGAACTACTACCAGTCAGTACTGATATTGTTAAGAGTTTTCTGGGTCAGATATTTTACAGGTCATACATTTTTCAAGCAAAATATTGTTCAATTTGAGTTGAAGTGTCCTAAAAAAAAAGCCCTGTTAGGAAAAACAGTTTCCCCTGTGGAAGACAGAGTTCAGCAGTTGGTAATGGTAACAGTGTCTTGATCTGATCACTGTGAAATGATGAACAAATCTGTACTTTAAACTATTTGGAATAAGGACTGCCACAGAATACGGATGTTAGAGTAACCAAGGCCCATGTTTTACAAAAAGTACAAGTGTCATCATGTGCTGGTTTATGATGATAGATGTTGTGAGTCAGCAGCAAAATCCCCCAAACTTCTGTAGAATTCCTGCCCCTGAACTGGAAAGATGGCTAAGAACTTCTTCCTGTATATGAATTTCTATCATTACACCCTTAAACCTGTACAAAGTTAATTCAACAAAGATCTCTCATGTGCCAAATATCCAAAGGGAATTGTTGGATAGATTCCAACAATTCTTCTGCCATCAGTCCCTTATTCTTATTCTGGTATGTCTTGGAAAGGAAGGAGAAAAGACTGAGGATCTGCTTGTCTTTCCCTTGCCCTCAAGGTGTAAATGACTGAAGACTGCCCTTAAGGGCACAGCTAATTTGATACTAATAGGAAATATTAAATGAACTGCAAAATGTTTTCTCTGAGAAGAAAACATACTTCCCCAGGCACTTAACAAGGGTAATACAAAGATAATTAGGAGATACAAAGTGAGCACTTTTCCTCTGCTCTACATGCACAAAGACTTCTCAAAGTCAGTGGGGCTTAAGATGGGCATGTTGGAAAAGGCAAATGTCATCCTACTGGGACAAGCAGAGGTACAATAGAGATGCTGGTACCTGCTAGAAAGAGTAGAGAAGTATGTTTGGGGCCTGTTGGGAGGAAGTAGTTTAATTTTAATAAAACAGCATCATTCTGAAGTCTGGATGAATGTTCAGACCTTTTGGACCATGGAGGTTAAGTACGAACTTCCAGAATCTTTATGATTTTGGCAGAATTGAGTTAAATAGCAATTCAAATTATGCTGTTTTCCTCACTGATTAAAGCTCTTCTTCCCCAGTGAACTGCTTACTCTGGTACCACTCATTGAATCATAGAACCGTAGAATCATAGGTTGGAAGGAACCTGAAAGATCATCTTGTTCCAACCCTTCTGCCATGGGCTGGGACACCTTTCACTAGACCAGGTTGCTCAGAGCACCATCCAGCCTGGCCTTGAACACTTCCAGGGATGGGGCACCCACAGCTTCTCTGGGCAACTTTTTCTAGTGCCTCACCACCCTCACAGTAAAGAATTTCTGTCTAATATCTAATCTAAATCTCCTCTCTTTCAGTTTGAAGCCATTCCCCCTTGTTCTGTCACTAATACCCTTGTAAAATGTCTCTGTCCCACTTTCTTGTGGACTTTCTTCAGGCACTGGAAGGTCACAATTACGTCACCCCAAGGTTTTTTCTTTTTCAGGCTGAACAATCCCAATTCTCTCAGCCTTTCCTCATAGCAGAGCTGCTCCATTCCTCTGACCATCTTGGTGGCCTCCTCTGGATTTGCTCCAACAGGTCCATGTCCTTCCTCTGCTGGGCACTCCAGAGCTGGGCACAACACTCCAGGTGGGGTCTCACCAGAGTGGAGCAGAGGGAGGAATCACCTCACTCGACTTCCTGCCCACATAGCTTTGGATTGAGCCAGGATATGGTTGGTTTTCTGGGCTGCAAGTGCTCATTGCTGGATATCCTGCTGCCTCCCATGTAAGGCCCCTTTCCCTTTTCTCTCAGAGTTCTGCTGTCTGTTATTCTACCATGAATTTAACTCCACTTGGTGGAAGGGGATGGACTGGCAACATGTACACAATGCACCGGCACGTATCACATGCATTGTCCTGTCCTTGCCCTAGGAGGATGAAAAGTAGGCACTTTTTGTATCATCATTCACATTTCTTGACTTTTTTAGTAATTAAAAGTCCATTCTGGATCAGACTTCCACTTCTCTGGAGATGTTAGTTTTAATAAGAGAAAAGGACAGGATATTGTGTTTGCTGTTTGGCTGAGAAAGATACCTCTTCTTCCACTGCTGATAAGGATTTTCTTCCTATGATTCATGTCTTTACCAGATCAAAACCTGGACTAATGTTTTTTGAACATTGGTCAATGCTGGTAATTTTAGATTTCTTCCTGTCTGTTATTTCAGAGATCAAACACATTCCATACAAAAGGCTGTTCAGCATGTATGCAAATGATACAGTTAAAAACAGAGGCTCGGAAGATAAAATTGTCACTCGTTATGCTTATTTAAGGTGAGCTCCTGAACGAGATGGCTTTCAATGAGATTTATCATATCACTTTCTCATGTTGTTTAGAAAATCCCTGCCTCTGGACTAATTTGTTTCAGAAATTTTTATTCCAGGTTTTTATTCAGAATACTTTGCGTCAGCATATAGTAATTTTGTGAGCAAAATAAAATATGTTTGTATCCTTAACCCTCTTCTATTCTAGCACAGTAATACAACACAAAGATCTATACTAGTATAGAAGTATTATAAAAAATTCTATTTGCTTGTCATTGGTAAAGCTTTCTAATGCAACCTGAAAATTTCTTCTAATGTGAAATTTTGAAAAGGTAAAATCTGTAAGACTTACAGATGTATGCCTAGGTTGCACATGATACTCATTGATCCTCTTGCAACTCTCATGGAGGAATAATGAACAGGTGCTCTTAACTTGTGTATTTCATAGCTTCTCTTCACCAAGAAAACAGGATTTATGTATGTTAAATACATACATAAGAACAATCAGTGCCACTTAAACCACTCATTTGATGCCCCAGAAAAGTTCTTACTGACAAACTTAAGCATAATGAATTCCTGAATTGCTTGGAGCTCTGTGTTCTGCCCATGCAACAGACCTGTCTCTTTGACAATATTGAAAGCCTGTGTGCTTTACTGTCCTTTTCAGGAGCTAATCTATGGGATTATTTTGTTGTTGCTGACATGCACAAATAGAATCTGACACTTGCAGCCACACAGCTGTGTGAGGTTTACCCACCCAAAATCTTTCAAGGGATAGATTTTTTGTTCTTAAATACATATATTAAAACCTACACTTGAGTTTATTATGTATAAAATATGCAGAATTAAGTTCTGAGATTCAGTCATATGAATTGAGAAAGGAAAAAAAGTATTTAGATGAACTTCTTGCATGAATTTCTTTTGATGTTTTGTAGGTATCTGTATGTAGAGTAAGTATCTGCTGTGCATCGTCTTTTAGTACCAGTATTTCTGTTGATGTCAAGAAACATGTAAATCAGATTTAAAGTGCCTATTTTAGCAATAGACTTCATGATATGCCTGATCTGGATAAGAATATTGGATATAATGCCATGCAAGTACAGCTTAGTAAGCAACTTTCCCCGTGTTTGTGGGCCAAGTGATGACAAAAATCAAGCTGTGTAGAGATGTACCTCCTTTGACAGTACTGGTGCCAGAGCACTGGCTCAGTTTCATCCAGTTATCAAAGAATTCAAAGTCTAAGTTTTACATGAATGAAATATTGATGTAGTTGTACCAGTGTCTGAAAAATAAGGTTCCCCCTCAAAGTACTTCTTGACATTTCAAATGCATAGGAAACAGCACGGCTCTCCTGAAGCGTGTCAGTGTTAGAAGACAAACCATATGGCTTCTTCTCAGGTGTCACCTCATCTGAACTTGAGTCCATACAGGGACCACATGCAGGCAACCCATATGACTCATTCCTCAGATCTAACATAAAACTAAGCTTTCTTTGTGTGTTCAGTGTTTCTGATGGCAAATAACAATTTTTAGACATACTTGCCCCTTAGTGACTTTGCCGATCCCCACAGCAGTGAAAGGATTGCAAGAGCATGAGCAAGAAGACTGCCTAACATCAGTCAAGTTTTCAACATATTTTTCAGCTGCTTCCTTTATTTACGCTATTGTAAATAAGTTTATGCAATCCTGACTTGACGCTAAGTCTGTCTTGCTTTACATAACTGTGGGCTGCCTTTCCAAACAAAGTAGGATGTGACTTAAGTCACCTTTTACACTGAATAGACTGTCAGCTTTGTAGGGTCATCTTTATTCATTTCCTCTGCACAGATACTGCATTCCGTACATTGAGGCCTCTCTTAGTCTGTTATCTGCAGTTTGTTAATGACTGTTAACCACCAGACAAATTGCATTTTTTCTTTCCTTTGAATTTACATCCCAAGTCTTGGCTGATCTATCCACGATGCTTCATGAAATGTGTGATTTTGTTTCAGGTTGTTTCCCTCTGGCCTGCCTTTTTTGGCTCTCCTCTTCTTCTGTGGCATTGAAGCCTGATTATTTGACACTTGTGCTCTTTAAAAGAGTCATTGCATTGGCTATATGGATCATGTTTGATCCTTTTTCCATGTGTGCTGGATTTCAGTTAATTTAAATTCCTTTAAAAGGAACTGGAGCAAAATACAGATGTTTGAAAAAACAGTTGCTCCATTCAGTTCCAAACAATTGTTTTGGCTATATGGCGAGGTTTGAAAACCCACTAAAGCCACACAGAAGCCTTTGATGGATGAAATCAGTAAACTGAAATAAAATTTTGACAAGGATTAAGAGGCAAAATATTACAACTAATTCGGAAAGGGGTTAATGCTGTAAAATCAAACAAAACAATCACATGCCAGTTTAAGTGTATTGGGAAAGAGAAGCCAGTGACTAATTTGGTTAGCCTAGTGGATCACAAGATGTTAGGAAACATGAGGAAATATAGACAATTGATGTGACTGCAAACCAATTTTCTGTATCTATCTTCTCTATTAATTTTGGAGATACACCTGTCTTAGACATGCTTTCTCCTTGTAATGTGCATTAAAACAAGAGATATCAAAAAGAGGGATGCCTGATCAAACCAGTAGTTCAGAAAGAAGTAGTGCTGTTAGGAGGTGAGCAGTATTTCAAACTTCTGAATGAACTTTAATATGAAGTACAGGAATGTTAAAAACTGCTGCTGCTCAATTAAAATTGCTGCTGATGGGGATCAGAATTAGTAAGCAGTGCTCTTGAGTTGCAAGATATTCCAAGGTTAGCTCAGTATTGTGTACCACAAAACCTTACCTTTATTCCCAATAATTTTTTGAAACTGTAGCTCAAATAGGGAGAACATTGGAAGATGGTATTCTCAAAGTATGAAAGAAAACAGGTTTCACAGGTTTCTTGATTTTGTTACTGGAATGTGTCAGTAGAATGTGGAATGAATAAGAATGAGGTGACATAGTTTTATGTTTTATGTTTTAAAATTTTTGTTTTAATATGCTAAAGAAATTGAATAATCTTGTGGTTAGAACAAAAAAAACAACTTGGAATGGAATAAAATAAGTCACCTTTTGGACCTTCTGTTGTTTTTACCCCCATATTGGCATGGCTACTCTGATGGCATTGATGTGGAGCTAAACCATGATTATACTGGTTGGTTCTGTAATGGAAATAGTCTTTCCGATCTGACTTCAGTTGTTGGTGTTTTCTGTTAATTGCTTATGGAATTCATAGCAAAGCTGCATAATTCAGGGACATGTTCAGAGACTTAGCCCGACCTAGGAAATAAAATAATCCTCCCATAAATTATGAGTGTATGGAGAAGGCTGTCAAATTGTTTTTTTGACTAGTTTTAAAAGCTCAAAAATATTGATCAGACAGGACTTTCTCTTTTTTATGTTAAATACAGTGTGATAATTTGAAGTACCTTGAGTGCAATTCTGGCACTATGCAATGTAAATGTATTATTATAACAATGTGCTAGAGAAAAAAAATGTGTTGAAGAGGACAAATGGAGTTTGGTGAATCAACATTGCAAATACTGTTACACATAGAAGCTCCACAGTTTATGAGATTTCATTCAAATAATTTTCAGGTACTTGTGAAAATGTTATGATATGTTCACATGACCGAGTGACTGGATATGAAGAAATTAGACGTGACTCATGAAATATTTGCAAACCAAAAAAGCCTTCAGTGTGAATGTTAAAACCAAACCCATTTACAGTGCAGTCTCTCCTTTACTGGGCCATAACAGACTTCCTGCTGTATGCAAAAGCATGGCATTTTTGTGGTAGCCATTGTTACAGTCAATATGAAAAACCACCCTGTAGTGTCCTTTGTTCTCAGATACCAGTGATATACTGGAAAAATAGCAGTTTCAGGCCTTATCCATTGAGAGGGGCATTTGGGAATACAAATCGGAATTTTGCTAGCTGAACTTCTGTCCAGGTGAAGCAACTTTTCATTGCCTTTGTCAAATGAACCTGGGTTTAGTGAATCTCAAAAATGCACAAATGGCCTACTGGGATGAAGCTGACATGCTCATGAATAACCTGTCTTCATCTTAGTTCAACCATGTTAACCAGTGGAGTTCTCTATTTCCTAAGCTCCATTATTTGTTGTCTGAGATTGCCCAAGAGTCATTTGAAGGGGTTCAAAAAGATCATAAAAAAAGATGATAAAAGCTCCAAGTCTGTCATTTCTCCAGGATGTAATGCAGATGTGCAGTAGTTTACTCAGGATTTTAAACAGCTCTCCATGAGCCAATGTCCCCAGTGTTGTTCTTGGCACTTTTTTCAGAGCTGAGGTTGCTGGGTCCATCTTCTGTAACCTCTGGTTTTCTGTGTTTTATTACTTTGAAGGCCTCATTTAGAAAACCATTCCTGTTTGGCAATTTGTCTGTTAATACCATTGCCTTCAAGAACGTAGCATATCTTTGAAATTTCTTGTATGTTAACAAATTCTGTCAGATCGGAAGAGGCAGATAAGGAAGCTCATTCAGAGTGGTTATTTCAGATGCAGAGCAAAAATCATCCTGTTACCATACCAGTATTTTGTGTCTTACAAGTGTCTTCATCTAATTGAATGAAGGATAACCATCTTTTCAGACAGATTTCTACAGGCAGTAAAAGCTCTGTGCTGGTTGTCTCTCTTATCCAGCCAAGAACCCAAGATTTCCCTGGCTGCAGGATTGTGTCCACATTCCCTGTCAGTATCCAAGTTCTCCTACCACTTGTAGTCCTTGCACTGTGTAAATCTAGTTCCTTAGCAGACGGTGGGAATGTCTGTTTCCTTCTCTTCTGCAGCCTGCTCTTTACAGGATTGTAAACAGTAAATGAGGTTCAATCCCTTGATCCCAGTATCCTGAACCCTGAGTATGGATGAGATTTATATATACTTTATTTCTCTCTTATTTTGAATCTTCAGTCAGCACAGAAATGCTGTCATAAGGATTTTCATTATAGTAATAATTCCACCTGTGAAAATGGATCTTTAATTTGAGATGTTCCCATGAAGAATATGTGCTTATTGAATCTAAATATCTCTTACCTTATGCGGAAGATCTTTTAGCAATTACAGAAGCCATTTTTAAAAATGAAAGAAAGTGAGATTTGTGTTTTTCCTGGTTTTCAGATCTTTCTGAGATTTTATGACTACTGGAGGCATCTTCCAAATAATACCTATTAATTAATTGTTAATTTTAAAAGCTGCGTGTAATAGGATTAGTTTATATGCTTTCTAGACAATGTACTACTTAACCTAGTCCCTATTTTTTTATGTATTGACAAGGAAAGTAATGGTTTGAGTATATTGTGATGTATCTGTTTAGTGACTTTTCTTTGACAGTCATGGTTTTAACCTTCAGTATTCCCAGGAAATAAGGGCTGACACTTAGGGAAATTAAATAAACTTGCAGTCATAGCAAATTAGATAGCTGAACTAATTCCTAGGTATCTGAAGGCAATGTGTCTCACTGAGGCTTTGGGCTGTGTAATGGATTATAATGTTAGGCAAGGAATTAATTTCTGGAAGGAGTAATGTTTGTAAGAAAGATTTGAGGTTAGTGTGTCAAAGACTTAACCATTTCCATAATAGGCATAAACCAGAGAATACTTTTTTTCACTGTGGGACAGAGAAGGAACTTGTGTTAAAAATTAAAGAGGAAGAGATGACTTCCTTGAGGTTCTTTTTTTTCCCATGTTAGTATTTTTGTTTCTACATATCATAACAGGAATTGGTAACATCCACATCCACATGGTCTTGTGAGAAGGATGTCATCTGAGAAGCAGAGAGTTGTACACAAATTTTTAGATTTGTTTTCTTTTATAATCTTAAATTCAGGAATGATCCATCTGTAAGACAATGTCCTGTGTTGTTCTTTCTTCTATTAAATATTAAAAATCACATTCAAAGGAACCTTAGGTTCATCCCTCTGTCCGAAAGCAGGGTCAGTCCATCTGTGACACTGCTTTACCTGCTTTAAAGAAACCTATGATAATAGAGATAGTATATGTTCCTCATCAATTTATTCTGTTGAAAACAGGCATTGCAACTGAAATGCATTAGTTGCTGTCCTGTCTGCCATGGACATTTAAACATTTTATTTCTAGACTCCTGATGTCCTGAAGTCCTAAGACTTGTATGGCATCCCACCTCCTGCCTGTGCCTGTGACTGATGCAATGTGTCTGATCTCTGCCCACAGGCAGCGTTTCCTGAACCCCTGAATGCATTAGTTGGGTTCCTTCTGTCTCCTACAGAGAAGGTCTGTGCCCTTCTTGGCACTTAGAACCACACTCAGTGTTTCAGCTGAGGCTTTACAAGTGCCCAGGGGGATAATGGAGTAGGATTATCTCCTGTGTTGTTCAGGCCTTACTCCCATGTAGACACTTGAGTACAATCCCTGCTGTTTTCACAACACCATGATGTTGTTGACTCATCTGTGAATGATTATAACCCTGGGATCTATTCCCACAGACCTGCTGCTGGGATAGTAGTATCCCAGCCAGTGCCATCTTCTCATTGAAGCTCATTTTCTTGTATTTGCCAAAAGAGATAAGCATTTTTTAAAATATTTTTCTCATTTGCCAAGATCTCCAAAATTATAATGTGATCTTCGTATTTGAGCCCTGCATGTTGAATAATGATAATCTCTATTCCACCCTTCTTGCTGTTTTGAAAATATTGAACAGTCCTGGGTGAAAGGCAAACTAGTTTTTAAAACCCCACCCAGTGAAACCCCAACCCATATCAGCTGTATGGCAATTAAAACAAAACCAAAAAAAAACAGGTTTCTCTGGTTTGTTCTGAAGAATATTAAGTGTGCCAGGATAAGAAATCTGCTACTTGTTGATCATGCAGGCCAGCCTGCAGAGGCTGTGCTATCTGTGACCAGGAAAAGGAATGCAAAGAGCGGTCTCCATGCCCAAAAGGAAATTCAGGTATGGCTCCAGATTGCCACTGTGATGGCCTTTCTCTTCATGGTGGGCAAACTGAGTTAAAAGGTTCACAGAGGAGTCGTGTATTCTTTCACAAGTCTACAAGTACCACAAAGGAATAAGACAAAGGTGGTCTCACATTCTCTATCCATTATCCCTATAAAGAAAGTGAGACTATTTAACATTATTACTATAGTTCATCTGATGTTCAGTACCATTAAATTACCAGTCTTAACACTTAATATATAATGGGTAAAATGGAGGAGGAAGCTGGGCGTTTCCCTGGCAGTTTTGGGAATGCCTATCAGTTTGCTCAGTGCTGTGTGCATAGCAGGGATTTCTCTTATAGCAGAGAAATTGAAATCCAGTGTTCTGTGTTCTCTCTTGGCTCTTTCTAGACACTCTCAGTTTAGGGAAGTTAACACTTCTGTGCTTGTATTTTCCTATGTGACTAAAATGATCCAGAAATGTGAAAATGAAAGGGAGGTTTGAGAGGTCACGTAACCTCCCCACTGAGGTATCATTAGTTAAAAATTCCTGAGACATATTTGTGTTCAAACCTCTGGTGAATGGGACTTAAAACCACCACAGCTAACTTCTTCAAGAGCTTTTTCCTTAGTAATGCAGTGTTTGTACTAACCCTCAGCTTCCACATACTGTGCTTGCTTCTTGTTCTCCCTCCCATTAAAGATGGAAAAAAGTACATCGCTATTCTTTTCATAACACCTTTTCTTATGTTAGAAACCTTAGACCTTGCTCTTTCCTCATGGTCCTTCATGGTTGTATCTTTTACAGATGCTGTCACCCCAATTTCTTCAGCCTTTTCTTCTTGGCCATGCTCTTTAGTTGAGTCAGTATTCATGCTGCCCTTCCTTAGTCTTTGTCCAGTTTGCCTACATCTTTATTTTGCTTGTCTTCAAAGCAATACATACTCTTCTTCACCAGCATTCAGAAGCACTGTATTTTCACCTCCAGTGTCTAATCCACAATGAAAACTGTAAATTTAGAACAAGTTGAGATTTACCTTTTTTCGATGTAACTACTTTATAATCAGGTCAGTATGGTAGGAAAGCACTGTGTAATTAAAATGCAAATGGTCTTGATTCAAGAAATCATGTCTTTTCATACCTGTCTGTATGTCACGTGTTAGAAATGAAAAATCTGCTTAAACACATTTTCTAACCAGAGTTTATGCATTTGAAGTATTTTAATTGAGAGAAAAATAAGTCTGTGGTGTTTATACTTCATCGTGATACTGTGTAACCCTAGCAGTGTCTGGAATTTCTCCTCAAATTCACATATTGACTGTGGTAGAGTTTATTTTTAGCAGCTTGCCTACACAACCATGCAAATCTAGAGGATAAAGTTGTCAAAACTTCTAAACGTAAATACCACGGAGTTGATGCTGCAACAGATGGAAAAGTGCCAGCACTGCCACCGACATTAGGGCAGCCTGACATTCAGGCTGAAAGTAATTTATTGTAGAGTGGTTACAATGTAGTGAACAACACATGTACTGCAAAGGATTTGCATTTCAAGGAAATTCGTGTGTCTTTCTTCTGTGTTTCCATCTCACAATCATGACAGCTAAGCAAAAACATGAGGTGAGACAATAAAACAGCTTTATGAAGGATGGATGGGATTTTTCTGTTTTATGTTCATGTTCAGGTTCTTTTATTCATAAGTCACATTTTTAAAAATCCCAACTTTTCTCTTTCTAGCCACCCTTTCTTTTGAGAATAGACATTGTATCATCAATGACTTATTTCCCAATATTGCCCCACCATCTTTTCACAGTGGACATTCTCTATTTCTTGATCTCCTTAGTCACAGGCTGTCACTTCTTTTCACAGAAATGGGGAGGAAGACATCAAATCACTACACATTTAAACCCCCTCCCCATCCCCGAGGACATATTTTTACAGACAGAGCTGGCAGCATTTCACAGTTTTTAGAATTTTTCCTTTCCCTGTGGGTTGAATCAAACCTTGGCCAAGAAAACCCAGTCAGTAAAAAAAAAAACCATTGTAATAGCAACGCAGCTGTCAGATGTAACATCAGGCCATGAGTGGTATTGTAGGTGGTGCTTCTAAGTAATTGTTTTGTTACTTCATTGTTAGTGAAGAGCTTAGGGATAAGGCTGAGAGAACATGACCCCTAAGAGACCGCATGTCCTCCCATGTCCAAGTCTGTTACATTTACCCAGAGAATGTGCCAAATTTGCTCAACCTAGGTTTTGTCACCCAAACCATGATGCAGGCACTGTTGGGTCACTGGTAGCTCTGACATCAGTGTGTTGCTGAGAGGAATCCACGTCCTGCAGACATCGCACCAGACCCAGTGCGGAGATGTGTTAATGCTGCTCCAGCCCCTTGGGAACAGTGTACTGGAGGAGAAACTAATGAGCAACCTGTTACCAACTAATGCAGGCAAGCTTAGAGTAGCTCCAAAGGAGCACTGATAGATATGTTGTGCTTTAATGGTTTGTGGGGCTTTGGTTTTTTCTTTCCAGAAGTGAGTGTTAGAGTGATGGACTTGTCTTAGTGCAGGTAATTTGCCTGGGAAGCAGATACAGTGGTCAAAACAGAGAAGAGCCAGCATGGCAGAGCAGGATATTGAAGAGCTCTGATGTCAAGAGGAAGTGTTCCATCCCACAGTCTGCCCCAGCTCCAAGCAAAGCACATGTCTCTCTCAGACACCACTTCCTGGTGTTAATAAGCTAATAAGTGGAAGTGGTCTGTAGGGGAAGTGATGTGTCTGTCACAAGTTTGATAGTCCGACGATTTGACTAGCAGGGTTTGAGGACAGCTGTCAGGACTGCAGCTGTCAGTTCAGAACCATTCTGTAAAATTCAAATTCAATTTCTAATTCACTGCACTGCTGAGAATGCCTTTTTTTGTTGTTGTTGGGTTTTTTGTTTGCTTGCTTTGTTTTGTTCTTTACCTTCTGAACGTGTCATAATTCTTACTTGCATAAGAAAGTCAGAGATGCTGAACTCAAACCCACTTACAAGGCACAAGGTAAAGCAGTAAACAAATTAAATCAGCCACAATCAAGCCATGCAAGCCACTCCTTTCTCCTGAGGCTGAATATATGGAATTTGAAGAATTCCTAAAGTCAGCTGCCCAGCAATGTTGCATCCCCAGTTCCACCCCAGGAGCACAGATTCAAGGAACATTACAAGGAGGAAAAACGACTTTCATTTCAGAAATTATGAAAGTTTCAATAAAGAAAGCAAAAATATCCAAGAATCTCGTGTTCATGCTGGTCATGTTTAATAAAGTCATGGAAACATTTGAGTTTTTACATAGAGACCATGTCACAAAGTGGACCCAGAGGAGCCTGTGTAATAACTCAGTTTCCTTGCCTGGCTGGGTGCTCCTATGAGCTAATTAGAAGGGAGCTGCAAGCCACCCTTGTTTGTCAGTATTGCCGAATTTCACAATTTCATGGCAAGACATTCTACAGTTGCTTTAGTACTTCAAGGTTGCTTGGTGTATCAAAGCAGTGGAGAATGTCAGTTATGTTTTTTTACCTTCCTGATTATTAGAAAAAAGAATTGAAGCATGGAAGCATGGATTTCATATAGGAAATCATAGGTCCCACAAAATATTGTATTTTGAAAATGTCATTAATTTAAGCAAAATCTTTCTTTAAAGCATTTGAGGTGAGAATTTTTCTTCTTGCAGTCATTATCGGTCACAATGCAGTCACAATCCTGATTGATGCAGTATGTGATACACTACATTAAAGCAGAGTAATGCCATGTTGTGTTAATGATGCATGCTTTTGCCAACTGAAGATTGAAAGTTTGAAGTACTGATTTGTCTTCTTCTCTTGGCCACTGATCAGTAGAGCCAAAGAATGAGTTGACAGGGATGAATTTGCTTTTCTGTGGATTTTGGTTAATTTTAGTATATTCCATTTCAAGTTCAAAACCACCGACTTCATGTAACTATGTTTTATGAAGTCCTGGCCTCTGCAGCAAAGTTTTTAAAGAACAGGCATGCACTGAAATGTTTATAATCAGCAGGCACCACAGTGAGTCACCAGTATGAGTCACTGACCTAGTTATTGTGCACGGGATTGTCAAAATGGGGTCAGATTTCCCTCTGCCACATGGAGAGGGTACACTCAGACTGGCATCTGCACTATACCAAAGTGAGGATGTGGCCCTGGATGGTGAGTCCTAGTAGGATCACCGAGCCTATCCACAGAAGGTTCTCCACAGGTTGAAGCTAAATTAGATGCCACATGAACTTTGAAGTAGAGATTGCCACCAGCAGCAACAGAAACTTTACAGTCCTGAGCACACTGACCAGTGCTCTGTCACCACCAACAATGTTATCCTTACATTTTTCAAGGTAAGGACAGTTATGAACACAGCCAGAGGGGGCTGTCAGGCAGCTTGTATAGTTGTGGTTCAACCAGCTGTCCATCTACTGAGCTTTTCTTAGTGTTACCATACAGTAAGAGAGAGAGCACCCTAGGTCAGCTGTCAAAATGCTGGGTTTACCCTTACTTATAGGCCTTTCTCCCTTACCTGTCACTTCCTCTTGTAAATATTTCTAAAATGATGGACAAACATTTTGTCAGTTGCAGACATATGTTTGGTGTTGGTAGAAGTTCGATGTAAACTAGAAGGTTGTTACGAAGGGTTGATCACATTCTGTTTATTCATATCCAAGCTGATTTTCCACTAGAAGCTGGGGGAAATGTTTTCATAAATACTGTGTAAAGATCACAGCATTTCAAGCATCATTCCATGAAAATGTTCGATAAAAAAAAGCGATGTGGGAGCTTACAGTGAGAATGTATGCACCGCAGAGGCAATGTACCAGAAGCTGCACAGCACTTTGGTGTGAGAGAGACCATGAAAAGAGATGAGGCTGGCCAGTAGCAAGAGACTTACAGAAAAGAAGAGACAGTGGAAAAGAAAGGGCTTAGTTGCAAAACCAGTCAAAGGCTGAATGTTATGGTGTGGTGCCCATTCACAGAGCAGCTGCCCTCAGCTTGACCACCAAATTGCTAGACAGTGAACTCAGTGAATCTCACAGATTGGACCAACCAGATGTCATAATAATTAATTCCAACTGTCCACTAATTGAAAACAGCTTAGAGACAGCAATTTCTTGTTGACAACATTAATACAACATCATCTCTATCTGGAAAAGCCTCAGGTTTTATAGTTTTGAATAATGCAAAAGGAAAGAATAAAATTCTGGATTTTTAGATAGGCTTTGCTATGAGATAAGACTGTAGTGTTTGTATATCTCAGACAGGACTCACTGAGCAGCCATAACTCTAAAATAGTCCTTTGAAAGCTGGTGTCTGTGTATAAGGCAGGGCTTCTTCACAGGCGTGTATCTGTCCATTAACAAGCAATAATTTCAAATCATATTTCACAAAATATTTTGAAATTTTTCTAAGGATTTTCAAAAACTTTAGGAGTGCTTTGTTTCTTTTGTGTCAGTTCTAACTTTACTGCATAATGTAATTATCTTCAAGGTAAATCATTCTTAGACTGCTTTTTTTCTTATTTAAACGTGATATTTTAATGTGTATTTTTAGCTGAGGATTTAAATGCCCAAATTGCATTGAAATGCTTTAGGGCCAGAGCACACAGTTCCTGTAACAAGTGTTGCCTCTATTAGTAACTCCTACAGTCAAAAGATCCAAAGTGAAACTTCTTGATGGGTATTCCTGTTCTGTTTCTCATTTTATTTGAAGGTTGTTAAAAATGAGGAAGGTAAAGAATGGGCTTGTTGCATAACAGTGCATGAAGAGTGCTGGCTCTTCCATTTTGTTAGGACGAAAGTTTTTCTGCAAAGTAATATGGTAGTCATTTGTAGCTGATCTATAATGTTCAGATCTCTTAATTGACTAACAAAGTGTGGTCCTCAGAACACCACAGGCATATAATTAAGCGGAGCTACTTTGTTTACATTGTGCAAATGGGAAAAAATTTACCTGCAGCTGGGACACAATAGAGATTTATGTTTTTCATCAGAAAAATAATACTATCACTTCTAAGATTTTTATGCAGTTAATTGTAGATAGTTTAAGAAATTGTTCATTAAAGTCTTCACATATAATTGTTGTAATGACACTCTTATCCTGCCTAGCACTTCAAGTGGAAATGTCAGAACTTGGTTTTGCAGTTCTTATGTTTGCCACAAGGAAGTAGGGAAATGAAACAGCTAAATAATTAAAGTATTAGCTTTAATGGGAGCTTAGGAATTTGGTTAATTGTTTGGGTGTTTTCAGTACAGTTGATACTTGGTATTATAAAAAACCCCAAGAACAAACTGGCCAAAACCAGCCAAAAAACCCCAAACAGCCCTCTAGTACTGAGTGTCTCTAATGCAATAACAAACACTTCTACAGTTCAGCACTTGTGAGCAACACTAGAATAGCAAACCTGTGCAAACAACTCAGATCTGAGAAATTTGAAGTAAAAAGTTACTTTGTGCAAAACTCAGCACTTTGTGACCATTCAGATAATGGCAAACCAATGTTCTCATCTCAGCACTTGCCTGCTCTTCTGCAATAATATGCCAGTGTAAATGTATGACAGGAAAAAAAACCCCAACAACAACAAAAGCCCCCAAAACCGAAAAAACCAAACACTTAAAGATTTTTTTTTCCAAGTTCATACAAAGTGAGTAAAGATAGATTTGGTCATTTATAAATGCATTTTATTATATACAAAATCAAGTGCAAAAAGTTACACCTGGGATTTTAATATGCTGGAATGCTTGTAGTTAGTACAGGAAAACATTATTTTTTTTCCCCCTCCTTACCAGAATCCTGAGGTGACATTAAGTAAGGAAGGCTGAGCTAGGTTGGGATAACTGGCAAGCTGAGATGAAGAATTTGTTCCTTTTCACAACAAGTTCAGGGTGTAATTCTGCTGTTCACCCTGATGCTTCCAGGGTGCCTGTCTGAGTTTTAGCTATGTGCTGTTGGAGACTATTTCAGTGTGTGCTGCGTTCGTAGCAGTGTGACAGGGACAATCTAAAGAGCTGGGTTCCATCCCCATTCTCTTCCTGGTCTGAAGCATGACTTCCTTTTTCCCATATTCTCTCACCCTATTTCTGACTCACTCACTGTTTCTTTTTATATACAGAAAGAAATTAATCCCGTGCAGGAGAGGTCAGAGCTGCTTCTGCAACTTTGTGCTGCTCGTACAAAGGCAATATCTGGATACCTCTCATTCACACAGTGTTCTGAAAACTTGGGGGACCAAAGTATCTGGCTCACAGCAGACTTTTTTCCAACAATATTCAGCTCCTCTTTATGTCTCATCTCCTCCTGGTGGCACTGGTGGGGGGAGAGGAGAGCAGCTGGATTAGCATTTGTCATGTGGCAACAAAAATGGCAAATCACCATTATAATTTTGGCTTGAGTTATATGAGGTTCAAGGATCTTTTCATCCGGCTTATGGAAGTGACCTTTAATGAATGTTGTGTGGTCAAATAAACATGAAACTTATGGAAAAGAAAAATCCAATTGCGTACAGAACGTTCTCAGCTCTTACATAGAACTGGAAATCTAACAATTGGATTACTGATGAACCATCATAAGTCAGAACGTGTTTCACAAACTGAAGTTAGTCTGTGGAGTACTTATCAGGGATTTAATCAGAAAAACTCTGGAAATTCATCTGGAGCACAAGCAGCCTTTGTTCAGCAAACTGCTGACATGTTCCTTCAGGCAAATTTTTCCTTTGGCTGGATTAGTTAAGCAAATAACTATGCAGAGTGCTTACTCCTGGGTTTGCAAATCTGAAGGAAATTTATCTCCTTTACAGGTGCACTGTGTGTCAAAGCAAGATCAAAGTCACAGTCTTTTGGACTATGTTTTGATTCAGTAAAACTCAGGTCCTTTGAAACAAAGGAGAACTCTAGTTCTGAGTTATCAGCAGGAATGCCAGTGGTCATCAGCAGGTGGTTAAGAAACACTTTTGATACCACTGAAGTCCTGTTCATTTTTTTTTTCCTTTTAAATATGGAAACAAAATTAAAATCAGGTATTCTGAGTCTATACTCCTGAGGAAAGATGCTAGCAAGCTAGAGGGCACTTGGCTGTACCAAGTAACTCATGAATATACACCAGTTGTCACATAACTGTAAGACAATGGTCAATTAAAAATACGGCTTTGGAGAGCCCTGGAATAGTAAAAAATATAATTTATGATTTAGAAATCCTTTTATAGACAATCAAGTCAGAGAAAGAGAACTGTGTGTGTGCGCATGCCTGGTAGTGAGCTAGCTGCTATATAGCCAGGAAAAAAAAAAAAAACAAATACTTTTCTTGGGGAAAATAATGTAATTCTCTCTCTATGCCTTCTAGGAGTTTGCAATGGAATGTCAACATCAACAGAGCTGATGTAGATATTTTCCTGAAATATCTTATTATGTTACCTGAGACATCAGTTTTGTCCAAAGGTGTCCAGTCCACAAGTATTTGGCAAATGGTTAAAATATGTTTTTTCTTTCTTGGCTAAAATCTGTGTTTTCCTTTAGCCCAAGATGCTGTATTAATTTTTAAATGACTGCCACTCTACTATAGAGACTTTTTCAATGATGTAGCAACTGTATACTCATTTTCTGAAAGTGTCCTGCATACTTGATTCTTTCTCACAATGTTTCAGGGACTCATTAAGTCAATCCCACCTCCTCTGCTATTAAGAAATTTGAATTGCCATTCTGTGACCACTACAGACATGCCTGCAGGTGCTTTTGGACTTTGGCAACGCCCAGTTGTTGTTCATAGGCCTGAGTGATGCTCTGACTTGACTGGGCCTGTGTGTTGTTCTGAAACATGTAAGTTATGCTTGTATTGTGCAGCTCATTGCCCCACTTTACTTCCCCTGAATTGCCTTCCCCATTACCTTTGGTGGCTCAGTGGCAGAGCTGAAGTCAGTGAGACTAAGGAAGGAACTGGTCACGTCAGCCTTTCCTGTTGAGCTTTTTCCCTTTTACAGTTTTAGTAGACCTATTAACACATTAAGGAAAGCTGGGGAGTCTTTTGCTCTAACAGAGTACTTGCATAGTACTGTAGTCGAGATGTCTCCTAACACCCCTGCCCTGCAGGCAGAATGGAAATGTGAAAGCATGCCTGGGTCTTAGGAGGGGGTTTTGCCTGTCTGACCATCACAGGTCAAAGTCCCCATTAAGGTAGACAGGGAATGGAGATGCCAGATCTTTCAGAAACCATTTTGAAAATTAGGAGCAGAACAGGAAAACAAACAATAAGATAATAAGTACATAATAATGCAGACATGCCCTGCATCCAGCTGAGAGGAGTTAACAAAAAAGCCAGGGTGACCTTCCAGGAAGGACTACTCAAAGGCTCTGTGTGGGGGCTGAAGAGGTTTGGGAATCTGGAGACATCCTGAGAGCATGAACAGAGGAAAGTGTAGATCATGTCTTCAGTTAAGGCTGGTGGGACTCTTTGGAAAGAAAATGGGCTGTGATGGAAGCAGAGTTTGGTGTTGCATACGTGAAATAGGACAGAGGTTTGTGGAAAGCTCAATGCAGTTTTGGATATTAACACACCAGCCAGCTCCCTCAGGAGTATGTGGAGAGACAGGGGTCTGCCTCTCCCACAGCTAGTGGGATTACCCATCAAAAAGGGAAACCCTTATCTCTGTCTTGCTCTACAGACACTTCAGTACATTTCTCCAGTTTATTGTACCTCATGTACTCTGCCTTTCAGGAGCTCCCACTTCCTTCTCAGTTGTATAGAAGGATCATGCAAACAGACAAGGTATGGCTGAAAGGAAAACGACAAATGAGATGGGTTTCACAGGCAGGAGAGAGGAAGTTCACCTTCCTCTGTGTCTATGTTGTATGTTACTGTTTCACTCCTGCTCCTCATGGTTTCATTTCCTACTGAATGTTAGCTCTTCCCCAGCTGCAGCTGCTTTTTAGCAGATCTTTCTCAGATGGCCACATTGTTCAGTCTGTTTGGCCAAGCTGATATTTGATCTTGGCAACATCCAAGCCAGCACTTTCAATATAAGTTATTCACTATCTTTTGCTGTATCTCTGTGATGAGAACAGAGATTACAGAGTTGTGGGAGAGAAGACAATGGCAACATAATGAAAACTAGACAGAAGTCCCACTTTATTTCCTGAAACATCTTGACAACCTGTTGTGATTGTAGCTCTTCTTCCAGCTCTGGCTGTCTGTGGAAGGCACCCCAGCAAAGAGAAGGTAGTTCTGACTTTTTGGCTGTCTGCCTTGTGTCCTGAAATCTTGCTAAAGGAAAAGCCTTATAATCTCCTTTCTCTTTGCAGTGTAGAGTACTGCAGCTTTTTGGAGAACATTTGTTTCTTTCCCTTGGTTATTGGAGGTTTATTGGCTGTTTGGTTGAGAAAAGCTCAAATGAGCAGATGTGTTAAGGTCGGTGTCATTGTCTCATTAAATGCATGGGCTTTCCTAATCAAAAACAAAAACTGTTATGGACCGGCCTTGTTAAATGTGTGAGACAGTAGAAGCTGTCTGGCTTGACTCATGGATTTGACAGAGGAGTTAGTAAGTTTACCTGAGGACATTCTGAGACATCATGAGACTGGTAGTAGCTAAATATAAGGCAAGTCTGTTGGTGCCACCCTAGGAAACAGAACTCATGGGTGTGTGGCACAGAGACAGCAGAGCCTGCTGTGTAGAGCCAGACAGGCTGTCCCACTGACTTCTTGCAAGGAGTCAAGGCAGTCAGACTCACCCACAGTTGTAGAGCTGTGGCTGGAGCTAATATCCAGTACTTGTAGGACGTTAGGGAGGCAAGAAGAAATTATAAAAAAAGAAAGAACAATTAATAGGACAAGGTGTACAGATAGTTGAAAACTGAGAATTTCAAGGGATTCCAGAGTACCTAGGATTTTGCATTTTTGAACCTGGAAAGATTCTTACCTGGACTCAACATACATTGAAATAGCCAGAAAATAGACATCTGCTGCTCTCCTTTAGACCATCTATTGATTTAACTACCTACCCTACAGCAACTGTGCTGTAATACACATAAGCCCAGATGTTTTCTGATAATAAAATTGTAACTTGCTAAAGCTAAGGAGGAAAGATGCTGGGTCTTTTTCAGGAAGAGAATGGTGTGTCCTGCTTAATGCGGCTGGACAGAGTTAACCAGCCAGAGTATTTGCTGTACAGAATAAGCCTGTCTCAGCACCAAATAGCATTCTCCAACCCTGGGTACTGTATTAAGCTTCTGTTTGTCACAGGTACAAGAGATGTGTTCTGATTTTAACCTGCCTCAGATCTGGAGTCCAGTTATGGATGTAGAGGGACTGTCTTTTGGAACTTGACTCGACCCACAAGTAGCTCTCTCTCACTGAATAGTTCAAGAATTTAACAAGACTACCTACTTCTGAAGGTCTTGTCATGAGTATGTACCTCTTGAAACTTAATGTCTTCTTAGATTGAGTCTCATCTATCAAATCAGGCTACCAGTACTTCCTTTCACCCATTACTTTCTTTACTTTTTCTTCCTTACTTAGAATCTGAAATCTTTGTGGTTTAGATAGGGCACAGCACTTCAGCTTCTCATTAGCACTTCCAAATTTAAGGGAAGAAACAGAAACAGGACCATGTGTGAGCATGCAAGAGCATCATCAGTGAAGGGTCACATAGCAAGGTTTGTTCTTTCAATGACTCCAGAAAAGGCATGACCATCACAACTTGCAGGTGGGACGGCCACCAAAAGAGAGTAAGAATTAAATTGTTCCTTGTATTTCTAGCACCTGATCACTGAGTTGTATGAAGAAGTCACACAGAAAGCAGCTACCTTAGTGGAAGATAAAGCATACTAATGTCCAAAATCTGAAAAACATGGGGTTAATTATCTTTTGGCCCAGACTTGCACTAGGGGAGAGATCTTGAAATAGAACTTAAAAATCAACTAGATGCCTCAGGGATCATGTGACATATATTTTCAGCAAGCAACCAGAGGGTGGGGAAACTCCCAAGTTAGCAATCCCATTAAAATTACAGTATTCAATGGCAGCACCCACAGAATGTCTATCTCCCTGTAGAAACTGGTTTTGCTGCTACAAGCACATTCATGTTTAGATCATTATCTACTCAACAGTTCTTGATTACTTGTACTTCAGATGAAATGCTGTATCTGTTTTGAAGGTGGATGGCAGAGAATGTGAAGACTGACTTTATATACAGGTAATTTAAAACAATATTGCACATTTATTTTAAACTTAGAACAGCAGTAGATTTCATATGTGCCATCTTGCCCCAGAATCACTCTCCCTAGCCTTTTGGGATTTAGAAGAAGTAGTATTACAGACATAGAAAATAAAATTAAATTCTTCTGTAATTTTTCTATATTTTTATGACAGAAATAATATTTTAGAACAACTTATTCAGGACTAGTCATACCTATGGACTTTTCTTTGTCTCCAGATCTTGTTATTTGAATAACAGTCCCCAAGTCTTTTTGTTCTGGGTACAAACATTTTTCAAAGTTGCTTTTAGCCTATAGTTCCAAGCATCATTTTTCTTCCAAACAACTTGTTTAGAAGGGAACTGTGATATTTTGTTGGTACAAAGACCCAGAAAAATTTACTTATTACTACTAGAGGACAGGACTCGGAGAGGAAAGACATAACAATAAAAGGCCAGCATGTAAACTATTCTAATAAGTGCTTAGCACCATCCTTTGCACTGAAGCAGACACATAAGTGTCACTACTCACAGGGAAGCAAAATTTCAGCTCTTGCCTCTCCTATTCTGGACAGATCCTCAAAAATTCTATTCACAATTGCATATCCTGTAGCACTGTTCCACTGAAAATATATGAGGCCTTTGACACCTGTTTTGCTATCAGTTGTATGAAATTTCTTACTTTTTTCCAGGTAGGTATATGAAATTGCCACCATTAGATGTAACTCTTAACCCTCTGTGAGCAATGCAGTAGCCATCAAATAGACAAGGCAGTCAGATAATGATCACTGATAGCATCCAGGTGCTTCACAGAGAAGTTGCAGCAAAGTTTATTATCTCATGCATTCCCTTTAAGGTTTTGCCTGGAGGCCAGTGCTGAAATCAGACTTCCAACCTGCCAGAAAATTTACAAGTACTTGCTAAGTCACCCTTCCTGCCCTGAAGACTTTCTATTCTAAAAAGTCCCTTTTCTATAGATAGAAAGGTGATGTGTAAATCGAATCCAGGCTTACATTTTGCAGCAGGCTGACACTGATTTGCTTGATGTCTTACAGAGAATCCGTGAGAGAATCAGAAGTGTTTCCTGGGAATGCCCTGAGTTTCAGCCCTGTGTCTTTCCTAGCCACTTCTTTTATGGGCCAGAAAGATACAGAATAGTGTGTGACTGAAGTGTTTAAGTCACCCTATTAAGTGGGGGCACTTATGGTTATGAAAAATGTCCAAAATTGCAGATAAAATGGATCTGCAAAATCCCACTGAGTTCCAAAAAATGAATATTCTACCAAATGTCACGTTTTCAACAGAGATCAGAATGGGGCTAGGTCTATATTTTCATTGTTTTCTTTTCTTTTTTTCTTTTTTTTTTTTTATGTCTTCTCATGGGAATGCATAGAGTTTATTTCATCTGTGTGAAAAAGGGCAGGATGTTTTGCTGGTTATTTCATCATGTGTGAAAAATAAAATGTTGCCAAAACCTACATTGAACATACTTTCTTAAGAAAAGCAGGTTAAATTACATTAAGCCTCAAGGGGGTTTAGTCACTGTAGAGAAGTCAGTCTGTAGTTTCTACTATACCAGCAGGTTGGAATGCCCATACTTGCCCAGGATATCTTTTACTGCCTTCTGGATTTTATTCAACATACTAATGTCTAATTATAACTTTTTCTATATGTGAGATTTTGGAAACTCCTATAAAATCCTTTGAGACAATATGTTTCTCTCTACATATATCAAAGCTTGAGACAGAATTCCTTAAATCTGAAATATCTCTACATGAAAGGAACAGATAATGTTGAACTGGAAAAATTCAGAAGACTGATAGCATCTCAATTAGCTCCCCTATCTTTATGATGCTGGGACATGAAACATGAAATGGCACTTATAACAAAAAGTCAGGCAATTGAACGTGATCCGTGTTTGACATTCAAGTTGTTTAAAGTTTTATCAGCTCTCTGAATGCCTGTTTGAGATGTTACCACCCATCTTGCAGTCAATGATGTGTTGTTCTCAGCAAGTGTACTTAGCATAGAAGAAGGGTGCTTGCCTCTGCACACATTCATGTGAGTCATCCACATGATTTTACAGCAGATTTTCATGAAGCACCTGCGTGAAAAAGGTTGTTAGAATCAGGCTTTAATTGTTCAATGTATTTTAAAAATTTTAGGATTTTGCAGGGTGGAAAAGGCTCTAAAAAGACAAATATAAGTAAGTCATCCACAGTGAAATGTGGCAGTTGCAAGTTTTCTTATTTGAATGCTGACAGGTCATTTCCCTTTGCCTCTTGCAGAGACTGTAATATTATCGCCAGTCAGCACCAGCCATCTGGCTTGTCAGCAGAAGGGCAGGGAAATCACACACCAGGCAGGGAAAGCTTCTTCTTTTCTTTCCCAGGGAAGTCCATGACAGGAAACAAAGGGAGAAATTATAAACTATGATCAAATAAGATAGAATCATCCACTCAGGAATTTTGTTCTCCTTTCATTGGGTGATGAGAACAAAAGGCTGAATGTTTAGCTGCTCTGACCTTGAGAAAGCCAAGTCAGTTCTCTGAACACTGGGGCTTTAATGGTGACTAAAAGCAAATGCAGAGAATGGTTATATTCCAAGGGGAGGACAAGTGGAGTGGGTTGGGGATGGACTACAACTCCACTAGCTGTGAAAGACTATTAAAGAATCTACCTTTGCAGAAAAAAATATTGGCTAGAAATTTGGCTTTTTTTCTGGGTGCATGTCAGTCTGACCTGTGAAACAAGGTGCAGCATTTCAAGTACACAAATATGTCACCAGACCTCAACAAAGCCCTTAATTCTACAGTGGTTAGGGAATTATTGCATTGCTAGGAGCATGAATTGCTCAGTAATATCCCACAGCTGTCTGAAGAAATCTTTGTGCTGCTGCCAAATAGTTTGTGGGGACAATAAAACAAATAGTGAATCCTCAGCAAATAATTAGACTGAGCTCCTTTACTTACAAAGAACAGCAGTGTTTCTGGGCTCCAGATCTAGGCAATCCTGCCTTGGTGCCTATGCCAGTAAGAAAAAAGGACTCTTAAACCTTTTCTCTGTTCCAGCTTTTGAAGGGATGTAGATACTTCTTTTCCAGCTTTATATTGGTGTATCTTGGCTGTTTATGGTGTGCCTTGTCAGTTTGTCTCTTCTCCTTTTCAAATACTGTTAGCATGCTTGAGTCCTTTTAGACAGACATCAACAGCTAGAATGCGGACCCTAGGGAAGTGGTAAGTTACCAGATGAAAGGGATACATCCTCACTGGATGTGATTTTACAATTTTGTTAAAAGCTTGAAACTAGTGGAGACATGCAGACTTGTGGCATGCAAACAATTTTTTGAAACATAATAGTTTTTTAATACCAGGAAGTCTATTATTTCCAGTCTGGTCAGTGTAGAAAGGGAAGATCCTGTAGGTATGGAATGAAGTGAGTTATTTTTGGAAACAGAGTCGAAGAGTTCTGCTAGTTAACCTAAAAGAGTAACATCAAACAAAGTAGAAAAATGTTATCATCTAGATCTGAATTGTTTACTATCATCTTCTATCATCTTCTTTTGTTGCTTTAGATGAGTCAGAATTTTTCTGTTTCTTACTGACATATCCATTTAGTGGACTATAAATCTTAGTTACTGCCTAGACACGCTGTGCAGTTTGACTAATGACTATATGAGGAGCATGCTGCTGCCCAAGGTAGAAGATCCTACAGATATGCAAAGCCAAAACTGTTTTTAACAGATGAGAGTCTGAACATCCACAGTACTATGGCTTGAATTTGTTCCCTTTGTAAATCCTTTTGACACATGTGCAGATCTTCAGTCAGCCATTCTCTGAAATAATTCAGAACTAAATCTAGCAATTAAGGGGCCAAATTTTGTAATGAAGTATCCTGACAGTTGTGTAAACAGCACTATCAATCACTAAGCATCAGTCCTGGTCAGGTCAGGTGATGTTTCCTCAGGGTTCCTCTTGCATGGGATTAAAACAAAAAAAAATAACTCTGCAGGGCAGATCTGTTGTAGGAAAATAGGCTTTGATTACATGCCTCTATCCTATTTTGGCTCCATAGTCTTTTTCAGGCCTGCCACTCCTTGCTGACACATTACCAGGTCACCTCCGCTTCCATCCTTTTGCTCTCTTTTTCCCAGGCAGGCCACCCGCCAGGTCTTTTTGGACAAGTGCCATCCAGCAAGCCTAAGGAGGTCTCCTCTGCAGACCAGAATTATTCTTCAGACCAGATAGAAATCTATTAAAGCTGCTGGACTTTTTAAACTGGTTTTATGGGCCATCAATACTACACTTATTCATATCCTTTTGTGGAACAATACATATGGCTTCATGTGAGTCAGAATGAATTTTCTTGGCAACCAGCAATGTTCAGGAGGTGAATTTGCCAAGCCCTCAGTTATTCAATGTCCTTCTGTCTCTGGGGCATTTTAATCTCTGCAGCCATGAGGTTCTTGTGTTTGTGTCAGGCAGCACTCTTATTACACAGGAAGATGGCTTTTCCGGCTGCGAGATCTCAGTGCATTTCCTGCTCAACTCTTTATCACTGCTTACAGAAATAATTGGTAAAGTGGCCTTACCTTGCTTGCATACGTTTCTGTTGTCTATGGCATGAGTACTGCTATGAAAAGAAGTACTGAAATGCAGATGTATCTTTGGAAACTCTCTCCCAACTTTCCAAATACCTTTGCCTTCAGTTTGTTTTCTATCAAGTTTTTGCATGAGTTCCCGAGGAAACAGCAGGAGTTGATCTCACCTTGAAATGTGACTGATAATGACTCTCTCAGCAGCTGGGAATGAACATGGTGAATGTATGGGTTTAGGAGGAAATGGTTCCTTGTTTCCTTTCACACCGCTTTCCAACAGGATGATCTTACTTTTCTTCATTGTATTTATTATTAATTACAGACATCCTTTATAGGATGGCTTATCTCCTTCCTCCCTTGAATAATGTTTAAACTTCAAGGAGCTAGTTTCTTGAAAATTGGGAAGTGCACTCTTTTTCAGGACATCATGCACATAGAGTAGCAGTAATATGCTGAAACCCTTGGAGTTCTCAATCTGTTCCGTGGATGGAAACCAACCAGAAGGGCAGTTGTAATCCCACGGGCTGGAAGGAATAGTTGTGGGGCATATAATTGATTCTATTTCTGCAAACTGTTAATGGAATTGTAACAATAAGAAATTCAGACACATCAGCACTCTTTGTGCTTTACCTGAAATTGAAACTTGAGCCTGAATGTTCTGAGGGAAGGATATCTCTAATGAAAAACAATGAACAATTCCTTTTCTTCTGTAGAGACTAAGAAGCTCTGGTGCAGGCTAGCACCTTTATACACCACTGTCAGTGTAAAGGTGAACGTGTTTGAAGGTGCTGATTCACATGCTATGTGATACTGCATTATGGATTTGTTACTGACAATGGCTTGGCTAAGTGATTCTAGAGAAACCACAATTCTCTATGCTCAATAGATCAGTTACTTGAAGCTTTATTTACTTAATTAATTTATCCTTACACTCATTTTCAGGCCTTGTGTTTGTGGTGAGGTTTAGTGCCTTCTTGTACAACTAATGACAGGTTATGGGTTGCTGTAAAAAAGTTGCATTTAGAACCTGCTTTAGTGTGATCAAGTAATTTTTCATACCACATCATCCTTTGAGAAGGAATCCCTACTTATTTGACCAACCACATGTGGATCATATTCTTAGAACAAGTGAATAATTAAAATTCTTTAATGTGTAATGAATTGTGAGGGACTTTTTTCAGTTATTTTTTTCTTTTCCTAAGGCAGAAATTGCCTTACAACAAATGTGTACGTGAGGAACATGCTCAGTGTATTCACTCACTTTAAATTTATGGTGCTTCACTTTATTGCAGGGTGTCTGTATTGGAGAAGGTCAGTAACCAGAAAGGTATAGTTAGCCTATCTGAATGATGAGCCCATTGAACAAAGCTGCTGCAGCTGCACGTGTAAATGGATTCACTTAAATCTGATTTATACACAGTTAGCTTTTACCTACAAGTAGCACTTCAGTTAAAAAAAAACCACAGGGACATGGATCCTATTGGTAGCCTCAGAGTGGACATTAAAAATTACCCTTCAAGCTTCCTGCTTGAATCTATTCCTTTCTTACTTGGTACGTGATAATTGGAAAAGCAAGGCAAGTTCACATTCCCTAAGTGGTGTTGGGGGAAGGCCCTTGTATACAAAAAGCTACAAGACAGATATTCTCAATCCTTTCCCAATTCATTAAGCAATGCTGTGCTTTTTGCTGTGTCTGCTTTCCTGCTCCCTTATGTATCAGTGTGGGGTTTTCCTTCTCTTCAAGCTAAGACAAGACTGAAGGAATGCTGAGGAGCTTATAAAAATACTGCTTTTGATCAACTGGGAAATTCACTGATATGTAATTATAAATGATCATCTACTCAAGTTGCCTGGATAACAAGAGGTCTAGTCCACCACATAATCTGTTAAGACACTTACATATTTCACATGCTTTTAGCAATGTCAGCATAGATAGATATTTGATCTATCCAGTTTGACATCCTGCCTTTTGACCTGGCTGCTAACTGAGAGTTAGGTGATCAGCACAGTTTTCAGTCTCTTCTCTCACCCTGAAAATACACATAAGCTGCTTTACTGTAGTAGCCAGTTTTGTGTCTTGGAGAGACCCTGGATTCATGAGTTGCAAAGCTAAGCTTTAGTACCAGCTTTGCCACTGACTCACACATTGGCTTTAAGAACCTTCACTGCTATTGAATTATTTAAAATGTCCAGCCCACTCATTTAAAGCTTGTCTTTTCTTAGGATTCTTGGGATGTTTTGCAGAGTTACTATTTATTTTCAGTTCCAATCAAATCTATTCAAATACATTCAAATTAATTCCCTGAACCAGCCTCTTAAAACACATTCTTTAAATGCAAGTATCTGAAAATTCGGTTGATAGTCAGAAAAGTTAAGTCGGCAAGTATCAGTCTGTTGAGCTGAAGATCTCTTCCCTGGCTGAACTCTGTTCATGTGCCATGTCATCTGCAGCTTCACCTTTAGGAGACAAGGATGAAGGCCTGGCGTACAGCTGAAGGCTGGAAGGAAGCTTCCTTCCTTTCTTTGCACATGGCTGATGATCTGCTAACACTGTATATGACACAGACAAAAAGCTAAAAAATACAGACACATGACCAGAGGATACAAGGAAACAAAAAGCAGTTAGCAAGGGTACATATAGGTGAACCTGTAGGAAGCTGGGCACCCCAGGAGTGGAGGGTATAATACTGTTTGAAGAGATTTGGAGAATTATTTAGGGCACAAAGATGACTGGATGACAACAAGGTATGTCTCCATTGGCATTTACATGATGGAAGCTGAAACAAGTGTCACTTAGGGGAATTCCTGGAACAGACTGTTCAGATTGTGTCCACTGGTTCTAAGTATGTTTGGGCTGGAAACCAAAGTTCTCTAACCATCACAGCTGTTGGTCTGGGGAACCTTCCCCAGTAATGAAATGAGGCAAAAGCATATCACTGTTTCAGAGAGAAAATCAGTCATTTTAAGAAACAGGATGTTTTGAAGTGGCTTCCTTCAAAATCTAAGGCTCAGCATGTCTCCTAATCTGATATGCTTAATATTTGTTCTCTAGCAAATTAAGGCATTACTTTTCTAAGCATCCCTCTACTGGGGTTCTTATATGTTTGCTTTTGAGCATCTGTGTTTGGATAATTTAATCTTTGTTTTCATCTCTGTCACTGGTCTTCTTCAAGGAAACCAAAATATTTTGTAGAAAGAAAAACAGTGCTATTAGGCACAGGCTGAAGACATAATGGAAATACACCATGCACTGTAATCTGTTTTTAATTGGTCACAGCATTCAACTATTACTAGTTAGAGAAGACACTGGAAACAAAATGTTTGCCCCCAGAAAAACTAAAATGTATTTTAAAAAAACCCCATAGAAATTTAATAAATCAGAGTGAAACTAATCATATGGAATATCTCAGCAAACAATCATCATGCAATGGCTGGGAGGATTTCAAGTGTATTAGAGGTACAAATGGGCTTGAAATAACATGGGGCATTTTGCTTTGAGTTACAGCATTAATATGATAAATCTTTGATTCTTTACTGTTGTATTTATCCAAAAGAAAGACTAGCTTTTTTAAAAGTTAAACTGCTTGGGAAAAGTAATTCTAGATTCCATCATTCTCTGTTTAGGTTAATACAGTAATTAATGCCTGCTTTTTAAAACAGAGCAGCTACTCAAATGCTTTCCTTTTTTATTCAGATTATGCAGTGTGTAGCCACAGCACAAAACTATCCTAACATTTTGCCTCTACTTTTCTTTCAAAGCTGTTTTCTTTGTCCTATCCTTAAGTTTGTCCTGTGACAACCAGTTAGGCTATCTGCCAGTTGTACTGGGCAATTTTCTGATATCCTTAAATGCCTCAGCTACTGAATAGCTGTGGGAACATCGGTTATAGATCAAAGCCCCATTATGCTAAGGAACTGTACAAACACAAGACAAGGAGAGGACCCAATGCTTTCCCTTAAAAAGTACAGGCTAAGTGAAGTGACATTCTAAGTGCCTGTGTGTAATTGGTCAGCTGGTAGCACATTTGTTTTGAATCTTACTTCTATGCAGGATGGTGACAGAGTATCTCCTTAGTGAGCCAGTGAAGATGCTTTTCTGCCTGTCTTTTCTTCTTTAGGTAGTATGTAATGCATTGGTTACAACACTGAGGTACACTTTTGCTTTCTCCCCAGGCATGATAACTGGGGTTTTGTGACACAAGGTGAATGTGGTTGGTGTTCGCTCCCATTGCTCCATGCCCCTCAGCAAAGGCAGGCCAGCGTGCCCCACATGCCAGCGTGGTGTGTTCATCACCCCGAGCCCTGCCAGTGTAACAGGCAGGGCAGGTTTGTTTCAGACCGAGTTGGACTCTCTGGGTGAGTCAGGGTTGTGCACACTGCATCTCCATAGGCCTCTGCAGAATGGCAGCTGCTTGTGTGTGTGGTGAGGAGCTGGTGATGTATGTGCGTGCTGAAAGCACCCAGAAGTTTCCATTTTAAATTACAGGAAGTTTTGGGGTGCATTTTTTAGATATAGTTGGTTCATTTATGAGTCTCAGCTAGGCACCTGTCCTGCAAAAGCAGAGTTTCCAGGAAAACTTGCCATCCAAACAAAATCTTTGATCAACTCACAATGAAGATTAAGCTAGGTCACTATAGGCCAGAAGTATGAAGGGGCTTCTGCTTACCCAAAGCAATCAAATGAATTATAACTTTTTGTCCAGCATAAAGAAATATAATAAGGAAATATTTTTCTTGCACCTTTGATCCCTTTGTGAGAAGGGAAGAGAGGTGCCAGGGAGCAGCAGGGTGCTCCCTGGGGAAGGTGAGCTGTGCCCGCGCCAGCTGGAGTGCAGTCAGCGAGCGGGGCAGGCGCAGTGCCGGTGACCAGCCCCAGCCGAGCACAGCTGCCAGCTGAGCACACAGGGGCACGGCCGAGGTCAGGCCAGGAGGGCAGCAGGGCAGGGAGGTACAGACCAGGCATGTCCTCACCATCGACACAGCTTGGGCAAGGATGGAGACTGAGGGTCTTTGCTTCAGCACTGCTCCTCAGCTGTTGCCTGGAATAAAAGGGCAGGCCCCAGTTTCCTGATCTCAATCCAGATTACAGTCAAACACGATCAGCACAGACCTGGAGCACAGACACAGAAACCCTGGGGCAGGGAAGGTGCAGGCAGGGCTCTGGCAGGTAGAACTTGCACAGTCCCTTGTTGCTCTGGCTCTAGTGACTGGGTGGTGAAGGTACGGACTTGCCTCCGTTTGCTCAGACCTGTTTCTAGTTGTTTGTGCAAGAAAATCTGAAGTGCCTGTTTATTTGCAGACATTGTTCATATCAGTAAGGTATGGCTTTGGCTTTAATTTTAACAAGGTATGTAAGTGCAAATGTTTGGGGTTTTTACTTACTTGTCAAATTAACAGTTCAAAAGCCTTTAGAAAAGGTTAAATTACCAATTGGCCTATTCCTGATGTGTGAGGTGGACAGCAATTAATAATATCTATTATTTGCATAGCATTATTCAGACAAATTATAGGGAGAGATATCATTATTATGCATGTAATCCAGAGGAGGAAAAGAGGTCTCAGTGAGGTCAAACAAGAGGAGAGCCAGCATGTGTGAGGTCAGTCTTCCAAGAAATAATATTTGGCATATGAAAACAACCCAGGGTTTCTTAATTTTAATTTTTCCCCAGAGATTCTGAACATCCACAGCTTGCTTTGAAATTGCCAGGAAATCAAGAATTTCTGAAAATCAGTACATATTTGTCACCCACTTTTACTTCTAAATAGACATGTAACTTCTGGTGCTGCAGTTTGAGCAAAGCGACTTGCATACAGAGGATTCACACCTAGCTCTTCTGGAGGGTTAGAAATTTGGATCCGTGACTGAAAATAATGTTTACAGCCAGGTTTATTGTAAGTTTCTGGTTATCTGGGTGTGATAGGATGAGAGCAGTAGCTTTGCTCCATTGCTGGTTTTGAATCTGACAACTTACACTAGTTGCCTTGCTGATGTTTTTTTTCTCATTTTCTGATTTTTCCAGCTCACAGCTGCAAAAGAAAAGCTGTCTGTGGGGTCTCTGCAATACAGCGTTGCTGAGGCAAAGCTTCTTAACCCTCTGACATGTCATTCTCATTTGGCTCACCTCTTGCTAGTGAGAAAAGCACTCCACATTTGGGGCTGAGACTCTATACAAGCCCAGGAAAAAGCCCACACTCTTGGATTCCAAGGGGCTGGATGAAGCAAATTGCACCATTTCCCATCACACAAGAGCACCCAGCAGCCACACTGCACCTCCAACCCACTTCTAGGTGAGTCAGTGTCACAGAATACCAATTGCCTAGCGGAATGAAGCAAAGAATTTCCTTTGTACATCACCAGTTGAGAACAGGGACTGAAACCCTTTGGGAACAGCCTCCAGATGGACATTAGCCTGGAACTGGAGCGTTCCCAAATATTTTAGGAACCCCTCTGAGCCCTCAAGCAAGGTGCCTTTCTGGCTACCCATTTCTAACCCTAGTAGTATGTCACTAATTTCCAAGACAGTTCTCCTTGGATCAAATAACTTGTGTGAAATCTGATGTTCAGTGTTACTTTTACAATAAGATTTAATTAGTATCCCCATAGCTCTGTGGCTATAGCTGGCTGCTTTCTGTAGGATCTTCTAAGGAAGGGCATAGGCTTCTGTGGATACAGATCCAAGACAACCAGTGAATCAGGCTCACTTCTTTGGCTGCCTAGGGCATGTCTAAGATCCTTCCATTCCTTCCCCTCTCCCCAGGATACTGAAAAAATTTTGCAGAGAAGCCTGCAGAGCACAGTGTGAACTAGAACTGCTGCACAGCAGAGCTTATTAGTGCAGCTTGCCAGTCTCTTCCAAATATCGCAGTTGTCTTCACATTTTGAAAAGCAATTAAAATCAACAGCATGTAACATATTACAGCTGTAGTAAACATTTCCCTTGGCCATGGCAAACAGCCCTGGGAACTCTGAACTGCAAACAACAGCCCCTCCTACTGTTTGCAATGGGGATGCACATTTAGGTTCAACTGCAAAAACTTTTTCTCCCAATTATTTTTGTCCTTTTTAAGCCACCTGGGGAGCCATAACCTCCAGATTATTGCAAAATTAAGTTCCCTGAGAAAATTTGGGCTCGTTATTCTGAAGTTTATGAAAAGCATAGACTCTAGTAGAAACAAGTATTAATCATGGATTGCTGAGAGGGACGCACACCCTACATAGTATTCATTTCTCACTGGCTACAGGTTTATCTGGTTAATCCCACACACTGATATTCATTAGTGTCTAAATGAATACACCCACAGCCAAACAGCATGAATTTGCGGGGTTGTTAGTTGGCATAACTTCAGTGACTGTTAACAAGCCTTCATTCTTTATATACCAGTTGTCAGTCATAGCCCTGTTTGTGATTTAGAGGAGAGATAACTGCTATCATAATCTTGCAAATAAAGAGATTAAAGGAAGAAGCATAGGGCTCGTCTGAGGCTACTCTGGAGCCAGCAACTTAAAATATGACAGCTCCAGGTCTATATTTGCAAATGTAAATTGTCTGATGGCACTGACCTTTTCTTACTAGTCACAACTCCTGTGAGTTGCCTTAGGCCACAAACAGAGCCTGTATTTGAAAATAATTTTTCAAGAATAATGAGCTCCCAGAGCCTGTGTTAATTTTAAACTAGATGTTGCCACAGAAATGTATCATGTCTCATGATGTATTATTTTTTTGCTCTTCGATCAATTCCTTCTTCTTCTTGGGTTTACAATTAAGTGTCTTGTAGGAGATTCCTGTTTTTGACTGGATTTTCTATTTACTTGTCGAGGCATTGCAGGAATTAGACTGCAGGAGGGTGACTTATTCGGGGAAGGTGAGCACCACACCCAGCTGTACCCTCACACAGCTCAGAGCCAAAGCAGCCCTTACAGTGGAGGTAAGTGCTGAATTTCATCACCTGCACTACAGTCTGTGCTTGGGGCTGAGCTGGATTGTAAATTTACAGGAATGTTGAGTTGCTGTTAGGATAGCCAAAAATCCAAACAAAGGCAATATTTACAGCCTGCATAAACCCGTTGATTTATTTGAAATTTTTCTGTCAGTGTAAATTTTTGAAGAAGCTGGAACAGGTTGTGTCTTTATAATCTTTGAAGTAAAACGTCAGAGACTACTAAGGACACCAAGTATGGCTTAAAAAGATCTCATCCCTGTCACATTTTGAACACCTTACAGATAAAACTAACTGCTGTCGTGTCTTTGGCTGCAGCCGAGCAGCAGGCAGCGGGCAGCCCGCAGGTCAGCACAGACACCCGGCCGCACAGCCCCGGGGGCGGCTGCCCGACCGTGCCCCTCCGGGACCGGGATACCCCGGTACACTCTGGGATACTCTGGGATACCCCGGGATACCCCGGGACACGCTGGGATACCCCGGGACACCCCGGATAACCCGCGCCCAGAGAGGGGCCGCGGCACCGTCCTGGGGCGCCCCCTGGCGTCCGCCGCCCGCCCGTCCCGGCCGCTGGCCCCGCCGCGCTGTGCTCTCCGGTGTCAACGGGGTTCCGCATTCCCTAGCGGCTCTTTCCATCGCTCTTCCCAGGTACCTGGAATGTTCTTGCTGTCACAAGTTGCAGTGTCCTCAGATCGCTCTAGTCTTTGTCTCGCGCGGCTCTCCTATGCCAGGCATCCCTCTGGATCACTCCCCTCTGCGGTTCCAGGAGTGCTGCTTGTGCTGTCACTGAACAATGGATTTATGAAAGCATAAATTTCACTTTGTAGACAGCAAAGTGTCTCGTGGGACCAGAATTTAATATTTTAACCATGTTAGGAATTGATAAACGGAATTACATTACTATAGGGGTGTGGGCGTGAGTATGTGTTGTTCTGCAAAGGGGAAGTTTGGAAAAGGCCTTAAAACTCTTCCAGGCATTGGAGGAAAAGAGTATCTCAATAAATACAAACCAAGTGAGAAGACTGTGCAAAAAATTGCTTTGAAGGTGGCAGTGAGATATCCTTGGCTCTCTCAAGGGCTGGATACCTCTGCTCAGGGTTGTGATCAATTTGTGCAGGCCCAGATGACAGCTGGAGAGAACATTCAGAACCTTGCTTGAGATTCTACCCAGTTCCTTCAGGAAGTACCAGCTTGGTTCTGTCCAGTCCGTGACAAAGCTCAGGCTGTGGGGTAGGAGGGTGTTTCTGACTGGCCCTGATGTATTTTTGGGGAGCCCAGGGTGGCAGCAGCAAAGCAAGGAACTCTGGAGGACCATGTCACCCTGTTGTTCTAAGGCCTACTAGCCTGACACTCACCTAGAAAGCCTAAAGCTACCTGGCTTGGTGAATTCCAGGGGACAATACCACGACTAGCTGCTTAATGGAAAGGATATGTTTATGGCATTTATCAGTTTCCTTCCTTCCTTCCTTCCTTCCTTCCTTCCTTCCTTCCTTCCTTCCTNCTCGTTATTTTATATGCAAGTTTCACATCACTTTAATTTGTTACCTTTCTAATTTGAAGAGTCCTAGTTTCCTTAATCTTCTCTGTAAGAGTGGTGTTCATATGTTTTACCATCCTTGATGCCTTTCTTCCTTGTGAATAGCAGTGATCAGCTCAGAGTCCATAATTTCATACATGAAACTGGAATTTTTTCTCCTCGAGCATCACTTGGCATTTATCTGCACTGAATAGTAGTGCAGGCAAGTGAGAGGGAGCAGAAAAAGCAACAAGAGTGGAAAAGTGTGGGATGCTGCCTTCTGGGGGCAGTGTGTGCTTGTGTAATTACAGCAACTGTGATCATTTCTCAAGTGCAAACATGCAGTGGTCGTTTCAAGAATTCCTCTTAGGCTGGAAATACCTCCCCACAGGATCTAGTCTGGCTCTTTACACCTCCTGTGCTCATTCTGGTGGGGTTGTTATTTGAGTAATTAAGTAAATCCTTCCCTTCCTGCAACCTCCACTTCCCAGAGTTTTGTCTCTTTTTACTTTAACTATCTTTGGAGTAATTTTTTTTCTCAATACATAGGCATGCTGATTTTTCACTTTTTACCTCCTCCTATAAGAGGGCTATTTGAAGGGATCCTACAGAGATACCCTTTGCGGAGGCTGGGCTTTCAGTAAAGATTGTCTCAGCAAGCTGCTAAAACCAGTGGTCAGATGTTCTCCTGCCTGTCATGTGACAGAATCAAGTGGCAACTTCAGCCTGAAAAACCCTAATTCACATTAAACTTCTGGATGCTGAAAGGTAGACTTTGGGGTCTTTGATGTCTCCCCTTACAGTATATATGCAATATAGAGCATCATTAATTTCTGAAAACACAAGAAATTAATAATTGACGTTAAGTTTGATTGTTGTAGTACAATGCTTAGAAATGTTTTGCAGTAAGTGCTGGCTGAGATGAATACAAAAGGAAGGAGTACCTAATAGGTAGCCCAGCCTGATGTTAAATTTGCAGAAATTTTCAGGGAAAATTACTTAAGTGAATTATGATGTAATTCTGGGGTATGCTTCTGCATTTGTTCTTGTGCTTTTCCCACTCCTTTTTATATGTAATATGAAAAGGCTATTTGAAATAGGTTCTTACAAATTAAATTTAAATATATGCACTTGGCTATCTTGTATAAATCAGGTATTCTCCTCATATATTAATGGATATTTGTCATTTCTCCTCTAAATAATTAAAAACTACCAAGTGATAAAGACAATTTCCTAAGTGCCAAAAATCTTTTTAACCTGGTAAACTGAATCTAAATAATGGCTTCTGATTTCACCATTGAGGTAAATGACACAGAAAAGGGAGAGAGAAATTTCTTCAGTCCCTTTTCTAAATACTTTTTAACCTTGATTAGGAGTTCTGCCTCTGTAATGATGTCCAGTCATGAATTATTAATGCAACTCTCTTATTATCTCACTGTATTGTTGTACATCACTATGTAAATACTTGCTGACCTGTGCAAATAAGAGCCCATCTTCAAAGAGTTCTGTTTGCCGCCAAGGAGGCACAAAAGCTGTTCAGTAGATGAAATTGCTCATGATAAGAACATAAGACAGGATCATCTGCTTCAAGGTCCTATGGTAAGGTTAGGTTTTAACAAGGGAACACTGGCAAATGAGCCCAAAGAGTTTGACAGGAGCAAAAGCAGAAGTTGTGGTGTCGAAAGTTGGACAGACAGACACACAACCGAAGCTGATTGAAAGGAATGTAGCCATGGGGGTAATTTCCAACTCCTTAAACTGGAAGCGTTTTCTTAGCTAATTAAATGGCAGGATTAAATGACCGTCGTGGGTGTGGTTTTAATCCTCGGGCATTCTAGAGACCTTGACAGCTGGGGTCTTTACCCCCGGGCGAGGTCTGTGTGCTGGGTGACCCAGCCCGCCCGGGGGTGCGGGTCAGCTCCGTTTGCCGTCGCTGTCGCCGCGCTCGCGGCCGGGCTGGGCAGCAGCTGCGCAGGGCGGGCTGGGCCGCTGCCGCCAGGTGTCTCCCGACGGTGCTTCCCTGAGCATCCCGAGCTCCTGCCTGGCGATCTGAGCTCTCCAGCGCAGCGCGCAGCTCGGCCGGCCCTATCCTCCTTTTCTACTAACTTGTTTTTGACTGTTGAGGAAGAAATTTGAAGTTATTTGGCTTGGACTGTCTTTCACGGTATTATGTACTGCGATCTCCTGATGACTTTCTCTGTCTGTAGGTCTTGAGATCTTGCCATACTTATGCATGTTCTGTTAATGCTAAATTGCATTGGCAGTGGATTGCAATTTTTCCCACAGTGGCCTCTTCTTGCTTATGAGTCAGCAGTAGCAGGACTGTTCCAATAGCCACTGATACTTTTTCTCTTCCTCACCTTTCACTCAGATGTCCCACATCTGTTTCAACTGTATGCAGCTTGCATCTTTCCCCCCACTGCTTCTTAAATATTTACTGTTAGAAAATGTCCCTATACAGTACATACGGAGTAAGTACTCAGCAGTTCTTCTCTTCCCTCTTGGTTGTGCTGGTGGATTTACAAGAGGATGGGTCCCCACAAGTATCATTCCCAAAGGGTATGTCTGCTTCCAAGGTGGTGGTGAAAGCTGCAGATGAGTCCTGAATGTCATTTGTCCTGTGTTACCGTTCCTAAAACAGTTTGAGAAGTAAAAATAGTCCCAGAAGCAACACACATGGACAGAGTGGCACACAAGCCCAGCATGTGTAGCATGTTACTGACTGAGCCTGTGCTGGCTTTTGGAGAAGTTATGCTGGAAACTTGAATTGTGAATGTCACTGTTGCTGGGCCTTGTCATTGTACCAGCCTAAGGCCACAGCAACCACGTGTTGTGTGTTTGAGCAAAGCTTTATGCTAATGTGTTGTGAAGATAGACTTGGGGCAACCAAAAGCCACTCAATATATATCGTTTTCAGTTAATGCAGCATTTGCTATTGTTCTGGCTATATACTTTATAACTAACCAAGTTATAGTTTGAGAAAGTCATTGCAAACACAGGAGGCTAGATTCTAATCTCTGGCATTGAGATAATTTCTGTAAGGTTTGGCCTGGTTGTTAGCAGGTGGACAGAGACAAATAAATAATAAATGTATTGCTCTAAGTGTGCATGGTGCTCATAAGAAGGCCTCATCTCTAAATCAGCTGGGTGGTAATCATAGCTCAAAACTGCATCCATCACAGCGTTTCACATACAGAAAAGAACTGCTGATCTAGGCAATCACCTTTGCAATATCAGTCTTTGTAAATATTATTTAGAAAATGATAAAGTTTCAGTTACCAAGAAATGCATACCATCCCAAGAGAACAAGAGGATTAGACCCCTAAGACAAAAGGATGATGGTATAGATTTAAATGAATTGGCAATATTTAGGTTTAGAAAGCAGGTAAGTTGTTGACAGAAAAAAATATGAACATTATATGAAGCTCTTCTCAAAGCAAGAGAAATGGAATCACACGGGAATTTCAAACATTTTGTGTGTGCCTGTAAAACTCTTGAGTTTCACTCTGAAATGGTATTTCTAATGACATGCAATAGACCTAAGTTTTTAACTCCCCTGTTCTCTTTTGCCAAAGGAAAGTGTGGGCCAGGAATAGGATTTTCAAGTCCTCAACTGGCATAATTCGTTTGTCAAATGAATTACCCCAGCTCCTGGGCCAATACCATCCCAGCCGTGGGCTTGAGGACCACCCAGTGGAACCAGGGACAGTCCAGATTGTGCTTTCACCTACCCCTGTGCATGTCTAGGAATAGAGACAAATGCCAAAACTGAGACAGATGTTAGTTCTGCGAATTTTAGTTAGAGCCAGCAGGTGTGATCTCCACAGGGAGCTTGCTCTTCCCATAAGAATGACAGCTGAATATTACAGCTGTGTGGCATCAGAGTGCACATCGTCTTCCAAACTCACTCAGAAGCAAAAGCTAAATGGAGTTTGGCTCTTAATTGTATTGAGAGCATTTATTTTCTCATGTAAACATAAAGTGCTTTGTCACTCTCTCTCTGACACACCCACTAGCCTATCCTTTTTTGCTGCAGGGAGTTCACTGTTAGTTCCTCCCTATTGTTTCTGGATCTTTGGCCTTTACACATATTGTGTGACTTAGAATATATATGTAAAAACACCTTTCATCTTTTCTTGCACAGTTTATGGTGTCTCTCTACTTTTGTTCCCATCTGTGGGACCACAGTACCTACATGCACCTGGCCTGTGCACCATCCAGTCGCGTGCACACGTGCACACCTCAGCATGAGTCACCTTCTCCACAGCTTCATGACCAGAAACACGGTTCTGCTTCGCACGCTCGCATGTACTTCTGTCATTTGCAAGTATTCAAGAAACAAACAGCAATGAGCTTCCATCTTATTCTGCTTCTGGGATGTATTTTTTTCATTAGTACTTCTCAAATGTAACATAAGGTCATTAAACATGGAAATAACACCCTCCTCTGCAGTATAGAAATTACATACTTGAGGCCTTCTGAATGTGCAAATATTTGTGTTTCCGGATCAGGTGTGTTTGCCTACTGCCCTTCAAAGGCAGGAAGCCTGTGTCACTGCAGACACACAGTGGTGGATTCTTAATGGGGATCCCAACCCAAACTGACACATGTTGGGTGTAATTTTTTTAACCTGTCAAGAACCATCTTTTTTTCTTTTGCATTTTATCTTTATTAACAAGATACAAGGAACAAAGTACACTCAGAAGGAGGCATAGAAAGCAGTAGCAGTCACAGTCACTCCACAGAAAAGAGATGCAGGAACATAGGAAATGTTTAGTGAGTTTTTAATTGTGAATGGCACTCCATGCTGAGGCATAATTTTGGGAAGAAATCTGATGAGAGCTGCACATTTAATTCAGAGATGCACCACTGTATTACCTTCACCCAAAATCAAGATTAACAGGAAAGCATCTGTATCTGTTCATGTTGGAGGAGCAACCTGAATTCTGCCTTTCCATGACAGCTGCACTCCCATGAGGTCCTGAGAGAGTCACTGTCCCACTCTCCGCCTCATTTCTCTCATTGTAAAACATGATTTATTTCACTTATTCCCACAGGTTTTGTGGCTGTAATGGGGAGTGTAGATCATTATTTTACTATTGCTCTGGCTGGGAAATCAGGCCTGTCTTTCTCACTGTGTGTTCTCTGTTCATTACACACAGGCAGAACTGAAACCTGGAGAAACCAGAGTCCAGCTGCTGGGTGGAGGTTTTGCTGTGGTTCCCAAATACCCTCTTGCTGCTCTTGTTGGCTCAGGCTGTATTTGTAAACATTCTCAGGCCCTCTCCTTTGGATTGTTCATTGGAGCCAGTTTTTCTTTTGATGTGAAACAGGATGTGTGTGTTAATTAATTTATTTTACTCGGGGTAGGAAATTACTGCCAATGTTCTTTGAAGAGTCCTGTGAGCTGTCTCTCCCCTCATGTAAACATTCAGGCAATTTTGGTTAAAATGTTTATTTTTTTAAAATGATGCATAAATGTTAATCTGGCTGTTTTACAGTGGAGAGGTTTTACAGGTTCTTTTAAAAATGTCAAGGTCATCTTTAAACAGTTACTGTTGAAACTGAGGAGATGAAACACTGGACCAAGAGGATTCAAAGATGAAAAGAATGAGAACCAATATTTTCTGCTAACAGCTGTTATTTGAGAGTTTTGTGCTGGTGAAAGTGATGGTGAAATACTCTGGAGACATTGCTTCTGCATCTACTCCTTTGTACTTGTATTGTGGACATTGTTAGTGAAAAGATACCCTTCCTGCCTTAGTCCTAAATTTGAAAGGATTTCTGCCTGGTGATGACAGGAAAGCACAGGCTCTGTAAATGTTGACTTCCTGAGACTGCCAGGAGGGGCCAGTTCATGCCAATTTTGGCAGTGACGTTTGTGCTGTGGAAGTACACTACTTCATGGCTTATAATGGACCAGGAGCTTTGATGATTAAATGTTGCTTGTCTCCCAGATTCAGAGTAATCTCTCAGGATAAAAAGGTTTGAGAATCCCAGTGCTGGATGATTCTGGCATGTTACATATAATTCAGCACTCCCATGTGGGCAAGGAGCCCAAGGTGTTCCTTGTCAAAACCAGAAACTTTCAATCTGCAAGTTTAACAAAATTAATAATAAACCCCTGTATTTTTAAAACAACTTTCTATTTTTTTTATGTTAACATTAAATAATTCTGGTCATGGTTTGATGTTTAATTGGTAGGGTGCTAGGACTTGAGAGTTAAAACTGATCAGTCTATGACATGCTACCAGACATGCACAATATTTTACCAAACAAGACCAGACAGATGCCTTGTTCTGAACAGACTGCTGTTTGAGATTTATCCATCAATATACTATATGACAGCAGATTCCCCAAGGGAATGATTTGGTCTCTCTATAATCTCAAGAGTCTGCACACACTTCAGGGTATCTTTGGTATCTAGCACTCTTATTCTGGGACAGTAATCCACAGCCATTTAAATCAAGATCTAACAGAAAACTCAAAGGAAAAAGCTTAGTATCTCCCCAAAGACTGTGCCATAAATTCAACTGAGATGACAAGAGGATGGAATTGCAAGGTGGATAGTGTGAGATACATTAGGTTATCTTAATTTGAATTGAATTCAGATATAACTAGTAATAGCCAAATGTTGTGATGACTTTGGTTGTGAGAGTTAAACTGGAGGTTTTCCCAGTGATCTGTGGTCCATTTTAAAAAGCAAAGAAACAAAGTTTGTTTCCACTAAATGGAAGTCTTTTCTTTCAGCAGTAGCAGTAGATCGTATTGATTGATCACCAGAAACCAAACTGCTCATTTCTCATTCCTTTTGGTTATGGGTGAACCCCAGAAATGAGGGAGTTACTTGTTCATATTCTTCTCAACACTGTGAAAGGCAGCATTCAGCTCATGTGGCCTGTCCATCCATCATCTTTTTTGCAGTATTAGCCTTTCCTTTGACAGGGACCTTATTTTAAAAAGAGGGAAACTCTATTCCAGGATGTGGCATTAGTTTTCAGTATTCATTCAGTAATCAATATAATTCAGCATGGTATATGTATAATTCCGTACAGTATTTTAAGTTGGTGTTGATATCTGGGATATAGGGAGAAATCTGTGTTCATCCTTTACGTAACACTCATTGAGTCATGCCATCTTGTTTAAACAAACAGTGTGAATCTTAAAATAGCCCCTGAACATTCCACTGCGATGGCCATATTCAAATGAATGTTCAAGATGTTTCCCCACTATCGTATACCCACAGAGTAACCCTTCAGTGACAGCAGAGCTGCCTGGAGTCACTGGTAAGGTAAACTGGGCCCTGGTCATATGGATCTGTTCACTTCCTCTAGTGAAGCAGGAAAATCTGTTTCTCTGTCATCCATCCACCAAGGGAGGCAACAAAAAGGAAATGTTTTGAGGCTAACCTCATCTGAGGGTGATTTTAGCATACCAGTTACTCTTACTGGATAGTTATTAAAGGAACTTGTGGAACATGACCTTGTTGCCATATAAGTGGTGGGAAACCCTGCTCTTCATGTGATTAATAATTGACATTGGCCAGTTTCAAGAAGATAGAGGTGAAAACCTGGGGTTTTTTAATGCATCATTTTTAATATTGTTATAGATACAGAACTAGAGGAGATTCTTAATGCTCACATTATTTGTCCAACTTTCATAACCCTTTTCGTTTTCTATAAGGTCTTATGGATAAATTTCAAAGGATAATTTAAATGCGATAAAAGCATAAATATGTTGTAAAACACATCAGTTAAGAGAGCAGCCAGCAGACATTGCAGCTCAGCATTCAAAAATTGTTTAGAAATGTCTCTCTAGTAAAGAAAGTTTCCAAGAGGAATCTGGAAAGGTGAGTCTTTTGGAGCTCACTCAGTTTCTAACCTAGAGCTCAGGCTAGTGCTGGAGGGACTTCGATTTTCATGAGATGAGAAACAAAATCAGGCTGCTGATTTTTTTTTTTTGTGTCCATCATCATAGCCCCTTCTATACGGCTCTGTGGGTGAAGTAGTCAGCTCTTCAAGACTATCAGTGTGTTATCTTCCACTAGGCTTTGCCTATATCACATGCAGTTGTGCAGGAATCCAGAACAGCCTGTGAAATCAGTCAATAAACCTGATATTAATACCTCATTAAGGTAGGACAAGGTTCTAGAGAAAAGGTTGTATGGAATGAGCTTATGCCAGTTAAATATGCTGAATGTGTACCAAATGCTTCCCTTTCCTAGCTGGGGACCTAGCCTGTGCTTCTGAAATCCAAACTTGCAAGCACTTCAAGCTGAGAGGAAAATACCTCGTGTCTAGGTGACTTGGAAAAATCCCAATGAAAGGCATGTGTTCCCATGGCTCACTAGGGGGCTGGGGAAGCAGGCAGCTGCCAGCAGGTACACAGAGCCTGCCCACAGGCACCCAGGCACCGAAACTGTGCCAGACCACAGCTGCCCCCTCCTTTGCCTGAGCTCCTGGGGCAGCGACCCACAGCACTAAAGAGCAGAAAGGTACAGAACTGGGCTGGCCACTTGGACACACTACCTACTGCCCCTGTCTCATAACAGTAGAAAGCACTCAGAGACGTTAAAATAGAACCAATTTGCAATGAGATCAGGTTATATGTTTTATGAGCCATATAATTAACATGCGACACTCAGAGCCATGGGATATTGTTGACTTAAATAGCTTAGTAACTATCAAAAAGGATTAGGCGTTGACATGAAACAGAATAGCATGTGCACTGACACAAGCTAGGATCAAAATTACAGGGGCTACCAATCCTGGTGCTTCAGGGCATATTTTGATCATCAGCTTGGGGTCAGGAGGAAAGCCACTCTCTAATCAAGAAGCGAGCAGTATGCACGTGGGTCATAGTTACATGGATTTGCTTATTGGCCTGCTTTGATTCCATTCCTTTTTTCTTCTCTGTCTTTCTTTCATACCCTTCCCTTCCCCCTCCCTTACATTTATCATCTGGAATAGGTCACTACTGAAGACAAGACACTAAACTAGATGGATGGCTGAATAGTCCCTACTAATAGGGTAATTTAATATTTGCTTCTCTCCAGAACTCTATCGTTTATTTCAAATATAAATTTTATATTCATTCACTAAAAAGTTCCTCTCTTTCCAATCTTCTTTCTATGCATGCTACTTTTTATTTTTATCAGCCTCACTTACAAATCCTCAGAGGCAGCAGATGAATGTCAGTTTGGGAGAAGGAAGAAAACAACCAGGCACATTAAAGAAAATTGTTTTTCTTGGTAGATACTCAACAATGGCATAAGTAAAAAACAAAATTTGAGATTTTGTATAGCCAACATGAATAATCACCTATGAAATCTTCTGTGAACATGAATGTGAGTCCGTGAACAGTCATGATAAAATGATGCTTGATTTAGGTAACTCTTTACATCTTTCTTTGTACATTCTGAAGCAAAATAATAGCTAAGAATTTCAAAACTTTTCCTCATCTGCCAAAAAATCCCTCACTTTAAGATGATGGAATATTTCACACAATTTTACATGTCTGGATGTTTTATTTTGCATTTTCATTTGTTACTATACTGAAGTAGTGTCAGGAAGCCCCACACAATAGCAGGGCAGGTTGATTTTATGCCCTGTAATATCCTTGTGAGAGATAAAACCTACCTGGAGTTAGTCACTTTAGAGAGGCAGGCTGGAGAGTACAGGCATAGAGAAGAAAACTGGTTGACTCTTTGTGGGATCCCAAGTAAATAGCAGAAACCAGAAAATGTCTATTTAAAAAAATATGCCTATTCATCTTTTATATTGCATGTTTCTTTTCTACTTCTTGCTTTCAACTTCCCAGACTGATTTCTAACTCCACCCATTCTTACTCTTCCCAAGTCCTTCACTTTTACTAACACCCTCTCTTCATATCTGGTAGTAGCTAGCACTGCTCCACTCAGCACAGTGATACATGCTGCCCTTGGGCTTGTTCAACCTTGCTGGAAAGATGCTATCATGCATCTTCTCTAGCATCCTTCCCATTTTCCACAGTGGTTTGAATTCCAGTTAGTTTCTGTGAACTAATTTTTTAGTCCTTCACTCTGCTTCCCTAAAGACCAATGCTTTTGTGTTATTGCCTTCCCACAGACATTCTTCAACATACCAAAGCTGACCTTAGGCTCCATGGACAGATGGGGCCTGATCCAAAGTCCATTAGTATCAGAGGAAATGTCCATTTACGCCCATGGGCTTTGCATTAAATTCTTTGCATTTTACTTACTTTCTTTAGTGCCTCTTACTCAGCTCCAGTTATTAAAATCAGATTAATACTTCACAGATCCCTGACATTCAAAGTACTGTATAAGCCAAACTGTGCTACTTCAAAGATAGAGACCAAAAATGCTACTCTGCTAATGTGAAATCTGCAGCTGGCTAATACTAAAAGCAAAGCATTACTTCCAGATTTCAATCCTGCATAACTTAGGTCAGGATCTCACTTACTGTTCATTAGCTGACTCTCCCATTAGTACTGCACAGGCTCTCAAAACCATTTCTTACTGTTCAGATATTTTCTGGTCCCTGCAACATTATTCTGACCAGGCACCATCCAGATTCACCTCTGTTTGCAGTTTTGCTCTCAGTACAAGTAGACTGGAATGTCAGCCAGAACATCAATATTTCTTTCTGTTGACACAATACTCTCTTATCCATATTGCCACCCCTCCTCCTGCTTCATTTTGTCTACATTCCTTTTAAAAACTCTACTCATAATTTAGTCTCCCACTCAGTACTTGGTTTAATCAAGTCTGTCACTCAATTTATATCCCACTTCTCACTTAACACACGTTTCTCAGTTAGCAATCTGTTTCTGTAGCACTTGCTATGCAGAACACATGGTTAGCTTTTCTTTACATGCTTGCTCCTCTGTTCCCTGATTTCCAGACCTCACTTTTCCTTGTAAAACTTGAGGATGAGAAATGTCTTCTTCTGTCTCCCTCTTTTTACGTTCCTCGTGTATTTTTATGAGACCACTGCAATCAGAGCTTCTTAAATATCATGAGGTGCTTTCTGTAGAGCACAGAACACTCCTTGACTCCAGTTAAAACAGTTTGCAACTGCAGAATAGCTCTCAGTTTAATACATAGCTTTAGGTAAACCTCTCCTGTTGTTGTACTTTTTTGTCATGGCTCAACCACTTTTCCTCTGCATAAAAGTAAGATTCACTGCCTCTGGCTGCTTATTCATTACAGCATGCTAAAATTTGGTCCTAATCTTCCACTCTCAGTTTTGTGTTGTGGAACAGAGCCCTATTCCAGTTGCTCTTTACATTTTAACATTGGGAAGGGGTTGCATATTTCCTGATGTTGTCTAGCATAACCACAGCACAAACTTAACAGCTCACTTTCCCTGCACAAAGGACATCTAATGTAATTTTGGATGGTGGAAATGCAGTGCAGTTTGTGTATCAGCAACATTGCCCACCTGTGTGTATAAAATCTCCCACCTGAATTTCATGTTATCAGCCAATTCCCCTGGTAAGGACCATGGGTTGTCAAACTGCCTTCCTCCTTGGCTGCAACTGTTCTGTTAAAGAAACTGGTGGACCACCAAATGAGGCTGTTGGAGCAGTTTTATCTTGGCAGGAGACTGATCAACTAATACCTGTTGGATAGATAATTTGTTGGTTCTCTGAATTATACAGCTGTGTCAGCAGGTTTCCAGGTTTAAATGCTGGCATGGTGTAAGACGCAGAATGCTGTTGTTTCATAATCACCTTCTAGAGGTATTGCTTTGTTGTAATGCTACTGTTATGTTGTCCTACTTTTGCTATCTACTTTCTGCATAGGCTGAGGGAATTTTTGCCCACTGCATCACTTTGGTGTAGTCTTTGCAGCATTGGGCTGGCTGCATTTAACCTGGAGATGGGGAGCAGGGGGGATTTGCAGGTGGCTGCTGTCACTGCTTTTCATATGATTGAATAACACGATGATTTCATAGTCCAGACATGGCGCAGAAATATATGGTACTTACACAGTACTCTTAATTTTCAGATCAGTTTAATGCTACTCCTGGCTTATGGTACACTCATCTGTCTCTCTGAATGTTCTTAACTCAGCTTGCACTCCCAGTCACGCAGGAGAGGCCAGTGCAGCCCTTCCCTCTCTGGCTGGATCAGTGACTGCCCTATATAAATCTGCATATTAAGCAGATTTGGCAATTGTTCAGACAGAGACAGACTCACTTAAGTAAAGGAGAAAACAAACTTGCTTATGAAGGCACTGCAGCAGCACTCGCAGATGCTGTACTAGTAGAGACGGCACAGAGGCTGGTTTGTTTCCTTTTGTAGTTGGGAGACTGATGATTTCTGTTTGTCTTCTGCGTCCAAGTCCCATCACCATAAACCGCGCGTGTGTGCGAATGCCGGTTCTCACTCTCTCACAGTTTCAAGACATTTCGCGTGTTACCGCTTTACCTCTGCACCAGATGGTTCATTTCCTCGGGGACTTCCACACGCGTCCCCAAGGTCGGGCAGCTTGACAGCGCTTGGGAGCACAGGGCCCAACTTTGAGCTGGATCCGCAGAAGGGCTTGAGGCCCCGCTTCGCCCGCTCCCGGGACTGCGGTCGGGACGGGCGGCGGCGGTCGGGAGCTGCCGCCTCTCCCTCGCCGCGCACGAAGCGGCCGGAGCGAGCCGGGCGGCTGCTGCCGGCGGGCCGCGGCACGCAGGGGCCGGGTGGCCCGGTGTTAGCCCCGCTGACGTGCGCCCGG
>VXAC01001016.1:2412291-2522401 GCA_013399225.1 Rhipidura dahli
CCGCCGCCCTGCCCCATGCCCCAGCGACTCTGAGCCTCCCGCAGCCCGAACATGGCCACCACGGCAACGTGCACCCGCTTCACCGACGAGTACCAGCTCTACGAGGAGCTCGGCAAGTACGGAGCCTGCTGTGCGCCCCGCGCCGCGCCCCGCCGCCCGCCCCGGCCCCGGGACCCACCGGCACTGCCGGGAGCACTGTGCCGGCGACCCGGCTCTCCCGGGAGCTGTAGGAGGATTAGCTGTCGCGGTGTAATCCTGTCTCCAGCCCCCCGTCCACCCCAGCGGCACAGCCCCCGGAGGGAAAGGTGTTCCAGCCCTCCTGGGTCGCCCCGCCGCAGCGGGCGTCCCCACAGCCTGTCTTGGGCTGCGCGCTCCTGTTGCACCCCGAGATTCCCTTTCTTCCCTCTTTTCCTTCCTCGGGACCGGGCTGCCCCGTTCTCCTGCCCTCACCGTCTCCCAGCTACACGTTGCCGTTCTCTGCAACTGTTTCTGCGCTGGGACGCGACACTGTTACAGTCACTCCGCGATGCTTCAGTCCCCACTTCCTTGTCCCTGTGAAAGGACCAGGTGCTGCTGCACCGCGCTTCTCCTCCCTCCCTCCCTGCTTCCCTCGCTTCTTCCCTCCCTCTCTCCGCACTTGTCTCCGCATTGGCAGACTTGCTGCTGCACCCTAGGACAGGGCTTTGCAGGGAAGCCCAGCTGGGCAGGAAAGCAGCGTAGAAAGGGCCAGGGTAGGATTATGGGGACGGTGCTTTCGGGGGTGCTGCTGCTCGCTTCCTCCCTTCCTGCACCAACTGCCGGGCTCTGCTGCATCTCTTCTCTCCAGCCCGGTGTCCCTGTCCCTCCCCACACTGCTGCAGCTGTGTGTCACCAAGCCCGGGCCCCGGTGTTGGTGCTCACCTTGATGCTCATTGGTTTGTATGTAGAGGTTGAGGAAGGGGATAAAACAGCAGGAGTCCGCAGTATTGGAGGGATTCAAGCTATTTTAGGCTCCCTGTAGGACTAACTGTATGTGGGGCCCTTGTGCAGCTTCTGTTCCCCTTTCTCATAGTTGAAATACATACATTTGCCCTTAGACACAGGTTTGCATTCCTGATCTGAAGGACTGCTAGTTTTCTCATCTTTGTCCTTTCCCCTTTTCAGATCTTTCCTGTAAAGCTGGTTGTTATTCTTTACCCACCATGTTTGGTTTTTTGTTTTTAAAAAATAAGGGGCTGTTTTCAAGTGCTTGTCATGTAGTCCTGTAGTTTTTCAGTCTCTATCTTTTCACCTTGGTCTGTGTTGTATTCACTCTTTTTCCTCACAGAAATCCTTCTTTCCTCTCTCTCAGACCTCTTTTCCAAGAGGAATTCTCTTTGGAATAGTTATGATAATAGTTTCAGCTTGAGAAAATGTACCAAGCCTCATAGTTTTCTACTTACTCCATTAATAGGTACATGTTTATCCCCATTTGCAGGTGGGTTGAGAGATATAAGAGAATGAGTAACTTTTGCAAAGTGTTGCAGTGATTTTATGACTGAGCTTGCACTTGAACATGGGAGAAATGAGTCCTGGTTTTGTGCTGTGACTGCTGGGGATGCTGTTTTTGGGAGATGGACTTACTGGCTAGTGTTCACAGCTCCTTTCTGGGCTGTTTGTCTCCTGTTTATCAATCCCTTCAAGTCCTGCTTCTGTGCCTGTATGGTCTCTCTCTCCCCACACAGTGTGCTCTTCCTACTGCACTGTCTGCGAGGGGGCTTGAGGAGTCTTCACAAGGCTTGAGTACCATATAGACTCAAGTTTTTTGCTGATGAGACAGCATGCATTGTTCATCAGATTCTCAAGTGTTGTGTCTCTCCTCGGTATGTCTTCTGCCCTGTCCTTAATCTGGTCCATTCTGGGGACAGGAATTGTTGCTATTATATTCTCATCTTCAGTTTCAAAGCACCTACCCTCTTTATTTTTCTTCCAGGGGAGCCTTCTCTGTGGTCCGCAGATGTGTAAAGAAAAATTCTTCACAGGAATATGCTGCAAAAATCATCAACACCAAAAAACTGTCAGCCAGAGGTTAGTGTCTCTATCTACCTTTCTTCTGTATATTAAAGAAAAATACTTCACTGGAGTTGAGGCTGTAATATATTTAAGGGATCTGTAGTTTCTTGTTTTGGTCATTATTTAAGCATTTCAAAATAATTGAGTTGTGTGGCAAAGAGGAGACTGAAAAAAGGTAGTGTGAGATGATAGAAAAATTCCTGTGTCTGGAAATGGATACTTTGTAAAGTGATGTTGTCTTTTTTCTTCTTGAGATCTTTCTTCTTCAAGCTGAGCTAGAGGTAGATTCATCTGTGTGTGTGTGTGTGTACCAATCACTCATAGTAAAGAGAAGTGTTGCAGACTTATTTTGCTGAATGTCTTTTTTACCTAGGAGATCTATCTTACCAGAACAGATGTGATTATTTTTTTGAAAGATAGATGCTATATGCCTTGCTTCTTTCATGCTGTAGTTAAAGGTGGTGTGTTTGGAAACTAAAAAGTCTGCCTTCAAATGCAGAAATAGGTTGGATGGAGAACTCTTTCCAATTTGACTTCTTGGCATTTTAAAACAAGGGGTTTGTGCTTTCATTACTCCTGGAAACTTAAAAAACCTGAAAATAGACTGTAGTGTTATGAAAAGAGAAAAAATCTTAACTGTTCTCCTAAGCTGTTAGTCTTCTGTTTTCCAGGGACGTATATATTCACGAAGGGTGGTAGACCATAGATTTTGAAGGGAATGTGTATCTTCTAAGTGTGTAGGGAATCACTACAGGGATTAAAGTTGCCTTGTGGGTGGGGTGGATGAGGGGGACAATGATAGAAACTGAGCTGCAATGAAAGATCCTGAAAACAGGGAGTGCAACAAGTTGGGATGCCAGAGGCAACTGTTTCTAGAAAAGTTGAACAAGAAAAGTTGTAAATCTTTAGAGGCCTTTCAGATTTGACAAAATTAATATATGAAGCCCTTGACTATCTTGCTAGTTGAGTAGAGGGCTTAGTAGGGGGGTTGACTGAGAAATGAAAGAGAAAAGTGTGAGGAGAAAGCAAAAGATCTTGATAAATTATTTAGACGTGAATAATGTTTTGCCCAATCCTTACAAAAAAGAAATATAGAATATGTATTCTCCATTTTGCCAGAATATGAAATGTGATGATAAGAGCAGAAGATGGCTTGAAGAATAGTGAAAAATTTCCATATACTGTAGTTTGTATGGTTTGTATGAAGAAGTACTGTCAGTGGTAGTATGCTGTCAAGCAGTGATTCTTCTTTTTTTTGTGTTGTTTTGTTTTTCTACTTCTGGGAGCAAGCATATGTGTTAAGGCATTTAGTATTTAGCCTGAGTGAGGTCGTGCTGGGGGCCAACCAGTGGAGCCTTAGATTGTTAGTGAGGTGGCTGCAGATCTTTTGAGAATCAGTGTCTCCTCAATGGTCACGTGACAGTGCCTGCTGATGTAGGTGGGATATCCAATCCCTTGAGTTCAAAATTAGTTCACTTAATATGGGAGAGGTTTGAAGAGTGGCTTTGCTTTGCTGTCGGCCATTAATGCCGTGTTTGCTCTGCAGACTTCCCTGTCCATCCTGTAGTGAGGACTAAAGCTCAGGAGAGCCGTTTCTCCCATGTTAATGGACAGCAGGCTGCTTTGAGAAGGGAAGGGGCAATTTGATAAACTGTTCACAAAGGATAAGCCATTATCTTACAAAGGACAGGGTACTGAAGTTACTCTGGAGATAAGAAAAATGGGAAAAACTGCAGGCTGAATATAGTTGAAACAGAATTCAAAAACACATTAGCTGAAGTCCAAAACCCTCAGGAAAACTGATTGAGTCAATTTTTAAGTGTTTGGTCATTTGATGGATTATAGAGGGAGAAACATGTAGATTCTAATTGTTTTTCATATTAAGGGGATGACAGTTTAATGATCCAGCAAGGAGGAAAAGTAAGTATGGGTGAATACAGGGCATGTTTTGATCTATACTTACTATTTAGGTTTCATACCTTCCTATAAATAAAATGCATGGAGGCTGCTAGCCTGGTCTTCAGCTACTTAACTTAAGGCAGCTGGCAATTATATGCTTAAAATGGTTAGGTAGGGTAAGTGTGAGGAGAACCAAGAAAGAAAATGTATGCTTCTGCTAGTACAGAAGAGTATCAGAAACAAGGGACTGATCAGGTTGTGTTGAAGTTTTAACTGAGGACAGAAATCTGTGAAAAGTGGATGTATAGAATATGGAGGTTCCTCAGTTATTCCAGCTGTGTTTGCTAAGAGATCGAGGGCTAAGTACAAAAAGTACTTATAGTAAAAGCCTGAGTATTTTGATGGGAAGTTAGTGAATTCACCTTGGAATAGGTCTTTAAAGCATTGAAGGAAAAATGTGTGCTATTTAGACATTGCAGCTGTAAATCAGTGATTAGGGAGATTCAATTCAGCAATGTGAAAATGAAAGTCTCGGGAAAAGGCGTTTTCGAAAGCTTTCTCCCGGAGGAGCGGAATTATGGTGTTAATTCTGCAGCATCCTGGATATGTGTTGCCTGATGTGTCCTTTCCCCAAGCTGGCACTTCTCCTTGGGGTGTCCATGTCTCTGCCCATCAATATATCTGCCCGGGGCTCTCCTGTGCACCCAGCTGCACACTGTCCATTGTGCATGGTAACCCACCCTCTTGACCTGCCTCCTGTGCTGCTGGTTTTCTTCTAGGCATGATCACAGAGCCAGAATATCCCCTTATGTGGGGATAGCCAGCCCTTCTCCAACTTAAGCATAGCTACATTTAACATTTTTTACTATCCCTAGCAGAATTTGAACCTGTATGGACACCTGATGCAGTAACTGCTACTTCAGGAGTCAGCATCTTGCTGCTGCTGCAAAGTATGTATAGCCCATTGCTGCTTCACAGAAGTTTTGCCTGCTGTAGTGCTTTCCTTGATTCTGTTCAAGGCAACTGTAACAGAGCCTTGCTCTCCTCCTGCAGTACTTCTTGTTACCTTGTTTTTCAAGACTCATGATGAAAAATACTAGATAGCTTACTGGGAAGTGCTGAAAAGGAGGAAGAGGAGTGAGGAAGGTGAATTACATGCAATTAAAGGGTAAAGACTTGAAGAGGCATGGTGTTTTACAAGGCTTCTCTGTGAAAGCAAGGAGAATGGATGGGGTGCTGGTTCCAACAGCTTCAGTCAAGTAAACTTCACCCTTCATAAAATACCAAGTCAACTGTTGGGAGGAGAGTCTGTTTTTTATATTGTCTATGATTTTTGGATGCCTGTTCTCTCTTAAGTAAGTTTTGTCAGTAAGAGCTGGTCTAAATGAAAACTAATATTTTTACTTTAATGAAGTATTTGCTATTATTCATGTTGTGTTGATGCTTAACACTGCCCAGTGAAGACCATGCCAAGAAGTTTAATGTTAAATAGGGTCCAAATGCTTGTGGAAAGGGAGAGGAAACAGACTTCACCTTAGTCAGCGTTCAGCTGACACATAAGAGCAGTGGTTATTACACATGGGGGAAATACAATGCTTCAGTCATCTGAAATTCCTGCGGGATTGAGTGCACAGACTTTTACCAGCGCTACGGGTAGAGGGAAGTAATAACTGTAATTTTTTGAAAGTTGTCTTGTGGCTTTCACCAGAATACTTTTTGAACATGAAAATTCATAGCAAGTAGTGGTACAGCAAAGTTCAAATAAAGTAAAATTACTTGCAGTGATCAAAAGATCAAGAGAGAAGCAGTAGCTTTAGTAGCAGTAGGGAAATATCCTCAATTTGACTTGCCAGCATATAGTTCAAGAGAGTCTGGCTTTGAAAGAGGTAGGCAGAGCTTTAGGATTTGATCATTTTTAGTATGTTTTTTATATCAAATAGTATTTAGTGATCCTCCACCATCTGTAGTATTTCTGCCTTTTTTTTTTAAGTGCAGGGGGAAAAATCTCTGTGTATTACATCTGTTGTTAAATTTAATTTGCTGTTGAAAATCTGTATCTTTTAACTCTTGCAAGTGACATCTCTTGATGAAAAAATTAAAACCAGCTGTCTTGGAAGTTAGTCCACTTCACTGTGTTCTCCTTACTGTGGCTTTGCTCTTGACTGTGAAATAGGGGTGGCTTTTCTCCCTGTTCTTCATCTTTCCAAATTTGTAAACCGGATAAAAATTTGCAGTCTGCCTGGTTATTTTGTTGTTGTTCCTGTAGGAGATTATGTGGATTGTGGGAGGAGCAGGGAATTACTTCTGTGTATCAAACCCCAACAGTAAAAAAGCACTCTTTATGCTTCCAACTCTGCTTTTTTCCCACACCACTGTTGTCCTGGCTTTTGGTTCTGTAGTGGTTGCTGATTTGGGCTTTACAATGTGTTTTGTCGAAGGTGTCAGAAGTATTTTCCCTGGACACCAAAACACTGAGCTTGAATGCTGCAGAGGATGTTTAGCAGCATCCGTCCCTAACATCTTTCGTGATCTGTTCTGTACGTGTTCATAGCTGCTGCTTTGCATTAGGGCTGCCTGGGGCTGCTTTTGCAGCTGCCAGGTTTTAGTCCCCTGTGGGGCACCACACACCACTGGAATTGGCTGTGTGCAGGGTGCTGCACTGCAGCGGGGCCACCGGCTCTGCCAGGGCAGGCAAGCCCAGCACCTAGTCACAGAGGGCTCAAGCACAAAGCCAGGCTCACGTAGAAATGTCCTGTGATAGGTGCCCTCTGTGTGTTCCTGTGTTTGCAGGTTGAGGACAAATGTCCTTTCTTGCAGGGGATGGCAAATCAAACCGTGTCTGCTCAGTCATACTTGCTGAGCAGCCAAATCAGGTCCAGTCATTTGGTGTGGGAGAGAAGCTGCCCTTCCTGCAGCATTGGCTGAGTGAAGAGCTTCCCTGTGCCCCAGCTCCAACCCGTGTCTCCCCTTTGCTGCCTGCCGAAGTCTGAGAGATGCTGTGATTAGAGAGCGTGTATTGCAGACCAGCTGCAGTGGGTTGGAAATGTTTTGGAAGTCTTTGCACACATGGAGGGAAGTAGGGAGCAGAGCACAGAGTGCTGCGCACCCCCCAGAGGGTATGAGGCTGGGAATTGCCTGGTAGAGCGACTGTAAGAGGCTGGGGGCTGGAGGGGAGGAATCAGTCGATGGGGTGGGCTCGTGGGTTCAGTAAGTGGCTGAACTCTTCACTCTGCACCACAGCACACGAGTGTGGCAGGGGCTGGTGGCGAGGCTGCTCAGTTGATAGCAGAAACAGCAGCCCTCTACCTCCCATCAGCAGCCTGCCTCTCCCTCTTCTTCCTACCTGCCTCTGCTTGCAGTCCCCTGCATAGGGGAAGAGGGGTTCAAATAGTGTGTATATATATACCACTAGGGGAAACTTCACTGCAAGAGGTGTTTGGAGAAGAGCAGTGCTTGTGCAAAAGAAGAGACCCTGACCTTGGAGGAGAGCTTGGAGCTGGGAACTTAGTGGGGAGCTGCTGAGGGTCGGCCTGGCTTTTTGCCTGCCCCAACATACCAGTACAGACAGGAAAATGCCCTGGCGTGAGAGCCAGCAGAGATTGCCGGGGTGGTGAGTGGTGGATGCCTGGCTTTACTGTGGCTCGCTATGGCCAGAAGCTGGCTTCCTCCCACTGTGGATGTTAGTGATGGTTGGGGTTACCCCAGGTTGCCTCTCAGTTTACGCTGTATATTTTATAAAGGAGCTGGAACAGAGCAGACAGGATTTCAGCTTGTGTCTGTCTTCTCAGTGGTCACATTGAGTATTAAATTTCCGGCATTAACAATGAGGTGGGGGGGGAAGTGGGCACACAGATTGGGCAGGAGTTCCTACTGCCTCTGCACGAGGTTAGAGAAAGGAGCTCGGTGAGAGAGTCGGGTTTCTTGTTTTCCCAATATAAACTGTATTTGTGTGTGGCAGAAATGTGATTAGACTAACTCCTGCACGTGTCCCAAAGCCCTTGGCTCTAGAGCATTTACTCTGATCAGCCAGCCATGGCTGAAATATTTGTAGGTGTCCCTGTACAGTGAAGAGCAGTATGTTGGGCATGCCCCTGTAGATATTTGGGGCAAGGAGAGCTACTTCGATTTCTTGTACGAAGGATCCAGTGAAGAAACTATTTGCCTTTTTTTGTTGGTTTTGGGGTGTAGCACAGAGATTTCACTATCTCCAAATTTAATCCTCCTCTAGACAGTAAAATCATCAGTAGCAGAGGAGGACTCATCTATAGATCATAAAGAAATTTTTAAAGAGTGCCCTCCTCCCCATCAGTGGGTTGGCACCACTGTTTCCCTATTTTAAGAGAGGATTGTGACAATATTTTTGTTCCTTTCCACGCCCTGGAGGTATTCTAGTTGTTCTGGCCCTCCAAATTGGGTGAAAACAGTTTTTAAAAGGGAAGCATTCTAAAGCAAACATTTCTCTCCACTGTGCTGTCTATGAGCTGTGCTAACAATGAAGGCATTGCCCTCACTTTTAATTAATTCTGACCTGTCACCTGTTTTGGTATTTCAGGTGTTTCTTTTTGTTTCCTCTGGTCTTGAAATATCCTGATTTTTACCAACATAACAGACTTAAAAAAAAAAAAACCAACCCACATTCATTTGCTGGTGTTTGAATACAGAGTGAGCTATTGCTGTTGACTTGGTTGGGTGAAGAGGGCAATATTGCCTTGCACCAGGGTCACCAGCACAGGAAAGAAGCCTTGAATGCTGTAAAAGAAGAAATGTGGAGAATCTCACATCATTGTGTGTTTGCGTGCAACAGAAGTGACGTTAGTGCTCAGAGCAGTCATCTTTGGCAAAACAGGTGCACTGGTTTCTGATGGGCAAATGAATCCTTAAAATTTTGAGGTGCTCACTAGATGTTTTGGGGTTTTTTTAAGTGTATGGGGGAAATGTGACCCTGTAACTTAAACTACTGTAGTTGCTGCTGATCCTTATGACAGTAAACTTAATGCTTCAAAAATTGAGGCCCTATGAATTAGGCTGACATCATGTTCCTTTTTATACCTCATTAAATTTACGGTCTATTTAAATATCACTTTATACTTGGGTAACATCTCCCCAAATATTCTGGTATTGCTGCCTGCATGATTTTTGGAGAACAGTTGCAGAATACCTCTGAAGAAATGGGCTGTCAGTATCTTAGAAGTAAGTGTTCTGAACACTGAGGGTAGCCAAAGATAAGTGGGGCATGAATTTAACTTTCTGGTGAAACTGAGTCTATAGCTGTTAGATTTTGATTCCTCGTAGCTTTTTTCATCTTTTACTCTTCATCTGCCTTTCTTTCCATTTTAATTTTGAGTTTGTTTTGAATGTTCATTTGTTTCTCATGGATCAGTTGCTTTAACCCATAATTATATTAATCTATAATGCTTTGATTGAAAATGGTCCTTTAGTAATGCTGCTTTCCTCCTTTCTTCCCAGAGAATATTGCACAGTTCCTGCTGCTCCCACAATTTAGATGAGCAGACTGGGAAGTGTGGTTGTTGCTGCAAGTGATGGATTACTGATGACTGAGACTAACTGAGAGATGTGAGAGAGCTGGTTAATGTTGTATCTTGCCTTTTTTACGATGGAGTCAGGAGAGGAGGAGATAGCCATGGCTTTACTCCTGCTGTCAGGATCTGTCTCACTCTGCTCCTGGCAGAGTCAGAGGGAGAATTCCCCGTCTCTGAGATGTGAGTTGAGTAAATGCGATGACCTTTCAGAGAATGTGTGTGTGCATATAACTTTCGTGTTACGTTCCTGGGAGCATGAGTTACATATCCCTCTGGTGACCCCTTGTCCTGCTGCTCCCGTCCAAAGTTCCCATCCTGAGCTAGCTGTTGTCCAAGCATCCACAGCCATGAGCTCTTGTCTTACCTGTGGCTGGAGTGTGCTTACCTGAGACACTGGGACAAGTCCAGGTTAGTGTGGTGCTTCAGAGAAGGTTGCTAGCTAATCTTTTCTCTTTTCTAGAAGCCACAGGTGATTTCACTGTTAAACACAAGACCCTTTTCTTTCTGAGGCAGCAAAGGCAGCATCTCTTTTTGCAGTGCTGTTGTTCATGCAGTTCTGTCAGAGTCCCAAAAATTGAGCTGAGAATTATCTCAGAGTAAAGAGTAGGAATGAGTACATAGTTAATTTTAAAGAAAAACAAACCCCATGTAAACTTATCCCTAAGAAAGGAACAGGCTTGCGAAGATGAGCCTGGGAGTGGGCATGGCTCTTTGTAGGCCTATGAGCCAAAGGCTAAATGGCAGATCAGGCAGGGAGTGGCAGCCTGCCTGCTGTGGCAGAGCTGCTGGGTTATCTCTGGGGGCTGTTGCCATGATGACAGTGGCAAACAGGGACTGAAAAATTTACCAGATGCATGTGAGCCAAAGGATTAAACTTTCTCATAGGAGAGAAGGGAGGGAGGAGGGTGGGTGATGATGTATTAACGAAGGACAGTATCCTAGTGAGAAATACCAGGTTCACTCTCCTATAGCCACTGGGATGGCAGGGGGGAATGCAGACTGGTGTTCTTCCTCCAGTCTAAACTCTGGGCAACACCACTCTGACCAATTTCCTCTTTGAAGAGGGGGTGAATGCACCCTGCTTTCACTGCATAAATCATCAGGACTTGCATTGCTTTGGCAGGTGAAACGTAAGAAGTGGGGAAAGATGGTCTCTCCTTCTTGGTCTTTTTTTTTTTTTCTATTCTCTCTACCTACAGGTAACTCTAGTTCTTTGCTTTGTGCTTAAGAGATTTTCTGCACTAGAGTTCATGCAAATCAAGTTTCAGTGTTGCCTGCAGGTTGCAGACTATCAAAAATGATTCTAACCAGCCTGCAGTACTGTCATCGATAGCACAAGACTGATGTCATTGAAAATGTCTGATGCAAAACCATGGCAGCACTACTGGAGCTAGTAGTGGTCTTGACCCTGCATTCTGCTTTTTTTCCCTCCCCAGAGCTGGGGCAGTGTCCCTGCGTATCAGAGCTGATAGCACGGTGGGCAGGCAGTACACGAGAGAGGCTAAGCTTGGCATTTTTCCCTCCTGTGCTGCAGCCTCCTTTGTGGAGGCTCACCATGATAAGGACTGGTCCTAGGAGTATCAATGATTTTTAGCTGGCTGGGGAGCAAGGAGCTGGTGAGGGGGTCTCTGCACTCAGTGCCCAAGACCTCAGTGCTCCATAGCAAAAGGTGGTAGCACTTGGTTGTTTGCAGTACTGCAAATTATCACAGTACCTTCTTGCTGGCTGCTTTGGGAAAGACCTACCTGGTTGTGCCTGGGAAACCTCTGAACAGCAATATACTAGCATAAAATGTTTGTCTGCAGGCTTAGTAGGATAGAATTGTCGTAATAAAAACTAGATTCATTCTAGAAGGGCTTCTTCAACCTAAAACATTTATTTACAAAATGAGATATTAATATCTATGGAAATTAATGATATAGATCTTTCCCACTAGCCCAAATCCCAGTGGACTTTTAAAGCTCCTGTGAATATAGGCCATAAGTGAGAAAAAGGATTTTAAGCCTCCAAAGCCAGTTTCCTTCACTTCTACTCCTGCTCTAGGCACCTGAGTTAGCTGGTGTAGGCTGCAGCTTGACTTGTGGAGTAGCTCAGTGTTTGGATGTGCTTTATCTTATGCAGTTACTGTGTCATCTCTGATATGTCAGTTGGTGTAGACTGTGGTAAGTGATAGCTGTGAAGACAGAGATGTTGTTTCTTGATGTTTAAGACAACTCTTTTTTGAAAGAGGTTTTCTCAATCCCAGGGGAGCAGTAGAGAAAAGGAGAAGCAGTCTGATATAGCCTGATATGTGAGGTGAGAAAAGGAGACAGAAGAGCTAAATCCTTAAACTTCAGTGTATTTCCTCTGTTCCTGGTTCTTTTACAGGGACCTACCTTTCACAAGGGGTCTCCTTGTCTGTGCAGCACAATACAGTCCATGTGTAAAGTTTCCTACAGCTCTGGAGATGGGTGAGATGTGTGTGTTTATCCAGCTCTGTTTGCTGCTAGATACCTGATGTCATACACCTGGCTTGAAATGTGACTTCATAGGGGACAGTCCAGTGCTTTCTCTGGGATGCACTTTCTAGATGCACATGGCGAATTACATAGGTACCCTGGAAGCTTTTCTAGGGAAAACAGCTTGTTAAAACTCATCCTATATTGGTCTCCAGTGCCTGCCAAATAAACTTAGTGTTTCTACTGTATTAGAGCAGCTGCCATTCTGAAAATGTCCATGTGTATCTTGGGATTTTGTTTGTTTGTTTTGGGTTTTTTTTTTTTTTCTTTTTTGGTGTGGTTTGGGGTTTTTTGTTTGGGTTTTTTGCTTGGTTTTGGGGGGTTTGTTTTTGTTTTGTTGTTGTTTTGTTTTCTAAAATTTCATTTATTTCCTCATATTCCTTTATATCAAAGCATATAACATTTCACAGGTAATAGACCAAGAAATAGCCCATTCGCTGGAGGAAAAAATAGATGTAGAAGGAGGAACTTGTCTTTACTGGCCTCTGTAACCCACAGGGACTTGCTGGAACATTTTTCTTGGAGGCTACTAGAGAGTATAGGTTGGTGATGCCAAGCAGGACTTTTCTGTTGTTTGCCAAAAGAATTGGTGTGCTCTTAAGTTTTATTTTGCCTACCTCAGGGCCGGTCTGTGTAAGCTTTGGGTATCATATGTCCTCTGTTGAGATTGTGTCAGAGAGATTAGGAGCATTGAAGTTGCACAGCTTTATTTTATAACTGGTGCCTGTGCAGAGCCAAAGCTTGATTGTGATTATGTGTTTCTTCGGTGCAAGTTAAAGTAGTGATTCATAGCTCCTGTGTTACTTTAAATATTTCTGATTTTTGGACTGCTCACTGAAAAGTGGCTTTCAGCTCTGACCATTTTTGTTTGACTCGTGTGTCATCTGGCCTAGAATCTGCCAGCTCTGCAGATTAGGATGTTGTGTTGTGTCTGCTGCTTGTTATGAAGTTGCCTGGATTAAAATTTTCAGTGCAGAGCAATGATCCACAGCGTTCTCTGTCTGAATTGCTCTTCCACTTAATAAGGATGATATAGAGGAGTGAAGTGTTGGTCAGCTTGTCCTTTGTGTGGAAGCACTTCTACAGCAGCAGACTGGGAGTCGAGCTCTCATACCACATTTGTCTTCTCCAGACAGCCAAGTTCAGCATCAGAGATATAAAAAAAGAGGCACAAGGCAGTTGGCTTTTTTGATAATCCTGATCAAATATTGCTGACAAGTTCAGGTGACTCTAGTTGCAGCTAGCAGTTTGTGTTGCTGCAGACCTGGTTACATTTTTAAGGAAGCACATCATGTCTTGTTAACTCTTTGTGGCTCTGTACATTTAGTTTCTTCAGTAGTCCTGAAGAGCTTAAAAAGCTGAGCTTAAAAAGCTTTCCCTTCCACCACCTCAGAAATTGTGAAGAAGTTTCTTATCTCCCTGATGAATTATGAAATGTTAATTGCTGAAGTTGAAAACATAGCCAAAATTTCTCCCCCATCTTGGCAACAAAACTTGGGTCTCATGGTTGCAGTTACCTTATCTAAAGGGGTGGTGGGGGTTGGCTCAGGAACAAGGCAACATGCAGCTTGACTGAGCCAGAGGAACTTAAATTCTTCCTTCTGCATCTTTGAATTCCTAGATCCTGCATTGCAGTGACTTGACACTGCTGAGATCTGCCTCCCTGTCACACTGCTACCTTGCCTGCTAACCGGCTGTAGTCTGATACTTACTTAGCAGGTTCATCCAAAACCACGGACACCTGATGTGATCAGCTGATGGGGAGAAGAAGGGAACTCATGTCCAGAAATAAGCTCACTTGGTGTGGTTTCTCTTTGTTAGGCTGTGTTCTTCAGGACCCTCTGTGGCTAGCGGGGTTAAGACAGAGCTGCTGGAGTTCTTGCACAGGAACAGTCACTATGTATGCAGCAGAGAAGGTGCTGATATGGCTGTGTTGCCTTTGGAGCAGCTCTGTGTCCTACTGTCTCACTTACTGCATGTCCACTTTAAGAGAGTTCATCTGCAATGCAGCTGTTAGCAGGGAAGTTCTGTAAATCAAGAGGGAGTGAGTGCAAGTGAGCCCAGTGTCTGCAGTTGTGGCTGGGTCCTCCCCACAGCATAGAGAAACTTGTTCAGAAAGACTTTTTGCAGGAGGAGGAGAAGGGATGGCAACACAGTGCTGATGCTAGGAGCCCCTCCCTTCTGTGCCTGTGTATGCATCAGCTGCTCAGGAGCTGGAAAACATGGAAAAGCACAGTGAGCAGCAATCCTGGAACTGGAAAATCCTGTCATGCTTTTCCCCTCTTCACTCTGCCACAGAATCTAACCAGGTGTTTGCTTAGGGCCAGTCCTGTCAGGATGTCTTCATAGCACACTCCCTTCTTACACAGGATGTCCTGCTGGAATTTGGAGCTTGTTGTGAGCTTCTGCACGTCACTCAGAAGTGCACAGAGGCCCCGTGGGTTGCAAATTTACTACTGTGTTGTCCTTTATTGCATGGGCTGTCAGAGGGATCACGTGCTGGTGCAAGAGGATGATGCTAGTGACCTGTGGGGATGCTGTGATGCCAGGGAGAGAGCCCACAAGTGGAGTCAGTTGGACTGCCCTGGCTGTTTGGGTGTTGCACCTGGCAGACTGGGCACTGCTGCTGAGTGAATTGCTGTGAGGAGGAGAAGAGCCACATGTGCAGTAGGCCTGCTGCAAGTGGGGTAGACAAGCCGTGTGAGGGAACTCTGAGGATTGCAGCCCCTCCAAAGCGTGTCAGGGAGGCTGGCTGTGGAGCTTGTGGCTTTAAGCATGTGGCTGGGGAGTGGATGGCTTGTTGTTCTGCTCTTCCCCTGCCTCTCCTCTGCTTCTCCAGCAAGCAGAAACTCCCTGAAAGACTGCCTGGTTATCAGCCATGACCAGGAGCACTTGTACGAATGCTTCCTGGTTCCCCATCCACAAGTTTCTGAGGGTATTCTGGTGAAGAAATTCCTCTGCAGCTCACAGGGACCCACAGGGATACCTGGGGCCCCTTGGGCCATTGCTGAAGAGAGCCCCACAGGACTGCATAATGCTTTTCATTCTGGTGCTTAGCAGGCGAGGCTTCAGTGTACTTACAAGTATTCTGGGCAGACTTGGTTCCAAATTTCTACTTCAATTTGTTTATTTCCACTTGGAAAAGCATTTCCAATTGACAGTCATTGGTGATGCAGAAAAAATTGATGTGTGATTCACCACCCACTTTTCCTCCTCTGTTTCCTCTCTGCCTCTCCTGTTTTCTGGGCATTCGTTGTCCCTCTTGTAATAACCAAATTGTGCTAACTGTGTGTAAGCAATGTTCCCTCCCCTTTTGCTGGGGGACTGTCTGACTTGTTGTAAGAAGTTATTTTTAGGGTTTGCTTCCTGGGATATTCTACCCGTGGCCAGTTATGGTGATGAAAATGTCACTGAGATGCAGGAAGGACTCCCAATTCATTGACAGCATGCCTGATCTTGTGCTTGTAAGGGTACCCATGGAGGACATGAGTTCCTTACAACCACATTGCTGGTGCTCAGGGACACAGCCCCAGTGACTGTGCAGCGTAACTCCCTGTGAAAAGCATACTGGGCTTCTGAATTAGCCCAGGGGAAAAAAAAGAAAATAAGAAAGGCTTTACTTATTTTTAATTTCTTCTTTCTTTGGTTGCAGTGGAGTTTGTTTCTGCCCTTTTTTTTTTTTTTTTTTGTATGTAGGGATGTCAGTGCTGCAGAGCTGTGTGTACAGGGCAGTTCCTCACAGGCAATTTCCTCCTTGTACTGGATGTATTATGTTGCACTGGGTTGCTGCCAAATGGCTGGTCTAGGCTAGAGGAGAAGGTGTGTACTTATTCTTTTGAAACACCTCTCACACTCCAGGTGTGTGGCTTGCAACACCCCAAAAGTTGATCCTTATGGCAGCTATAGTTAACGAAAGGTGAATATAATGCAGGCAAATTACAGAGCCCAGCTGACCAAGGCCATGGGCTGACAAAATACAGTCTCTGCTGTCAGTGTGGGCTTAAGGAGCACCTGGGTCTTTCTCTGAAGTTGTCTGTTCCCGCTGTGTTGCAGCACATCTCTTTTCTTTTTCAGTCTCACACCTTGGGTCACAAAAACAAGTTCAGAAGAACCATTCAGTAAGCAATCATTGGAGTGGTGGGGATGGCAGATACTTGTTTTCCAGGTAGATTGGACATCTAAATAGATCTTCATATTTGTTGGAGCAGCTTTAGAAGGGGTTGCTTTAGTGGAGTTCTGGAAACCAGGAGCTGGGTCTGAGAAAAGTGCAGGTGGAGTGTCAGGTTAGTGATGAGATTTGGAAATAGCTTTTGTGTGCCTGTATGGTACTCCTGGAAGAGAGCTTAGGAGGCAGCACCCCTAGAATAGCTTTGGATGAAAGTAACAGAGAAGTTTAACTTGGTTTTCAGGCTGGGTGCTGTTGGGATCGGGAAGCTGTGAGGCTGCAGTGCAGGGGTGGTGGCAGCAGTCTCGACTGGGTGGGTGCTATGCCTGTGCAACATAGGGCCTTGCGAGCTGCCTGCAGGAAAACCCAGTTACAGAAACACTGGGGGAGACTCCTCCCTGATTAGATGGCATCTTCAAAGTTATCAGTGCTTAGAAACTCCTCTTATGCTTTTGCATACCTAGAGTTTCTTTCTCTGTGTGTAACATACGTGCATAACCCTGTGTATGCTTTTAAGTAATCCTCACACTTGAAGTTGTTTTAGTGAGCGGTAACTTTTATTACATCTTCTTGCTGTCTTGCTTCCATACAATACCTAGAAGTGCCCGAGCACTTTATATGCACAGGATGAAGTTCTCAGACTCTTCAGGAGCCAGCAGCAACCACACTGTCTCTGCCTTGTGTTCCTAACTGCCACATGGATTTACTGATACATGATGTGCTTTGCTCTTTGGTACGGAAGTATTTTTGGCTCTTTTACAGGTGGTAGCTGGTGTGGCACATGTGTGCATTTAAAGTCTTCTCATTGAAATGTCTGGGTAGCTGCTCTGTATTTACAGCTTGCTCTGCTTAATTTAAAGTTCTCCTAGCATCGCTAGGGGAACTTAGCCTTAAAATAGATGGTTTGACCTTTTTTTTTTAAATTATTCTAATCCCCTGAGGCTTGATGTTCTTTCTTGTCAGAAGAGCGTATTTTAACAGAGGTATTATCTCTTTTGGAGAGAAGTCATTCAGCACTAGGGTGCAGTGCCATTCATCTGTGCCTTTAAGAAGATTTGCTGTTAAGTTTACTTCACTCATTCATGTCTCTCAAATATCAAATCAAGGCAGCATTTGCAGCATCATTTCTTCTCCCAACTGGCTGGAACAGCTAAAAAAGAAACAATAGATGTAGACTTGGTGTTGCATGGACATGGGGCCTGCAGCACATGTCATGTGAAGGATGGCATTGTGCAGTGAAGAATGATGTTCTGCTGAACACCAGTATTAAGAGCGTGCAGAAATTCTGAGGTTTTGTTTCCCTCCTGAGCTTCTTTCATTTTCATACAAGCATAAATTTCCTTGGTTCATTCAAAAGAAATCCAACTGTTTGGTGACCAGGGGCTGCATTATCATGTAGCATTTTATTCAAGAGCCACATTGTACAGCTGCGTATTGGAAAACTGGGGATGGATGCAGTAGTTCTGCAGGCTTGGACAGCCCTGACAGTGATGGCTGAATTGGAGTGCACTGGGTTTGAGAAGGAGCCTGTGTAGCCCCTCATGCACAGGGAGAGCCTTATGTTTTCTGTTCATATGTTGGTAAAGGCAGAGTCAGTGCCAGGAACTTCCTCTTCCAAGTAGGGTTTTCCCAAGGTTTTGTTAATGTGCTTTCACCTATGAGTGTTTAGTCTTGTTTTCCAGGAGCTTGGTTCTCTTTGCCCCCAGTGCTTTGTCCTTCCAAAATTTGTATTCCCTTACCTGAGAGAATGTCATCATTCCACTGCAGTGTGCTCCTCTGCACCACCAGGAAAGTGTTCCTGCAGCTTTTTTTTAACCATGTACCCTCAGTCTTACTTTGTTGTTCTCCCTGTCACTCGTGTAATGCATCAACAGGCTGCATTAGGCATCCTTTAGCCTCCCAGTACTACTAGTGGGCAGGGAAGTATTAGCCCTGTTTTACACTTGGAAATACTGAGAAAGATGCAAATTTTCAAGTGCTTTCCAGAACACTTGGCAATGAGCCATTATGAGTTAGGAAAAGAGTCCAAGTCATATTCTTTGCTATAACAGTGATAAGAAGAGTGTAGGTAGAAAAAAAACTGTGGGCATTTGGCAGAAAAATAACGTGGGCTAAAGCATGTAGTATTACAAGGAGTTGTGGTCTAGTTTGCTGGTTATAGCAATAATATTTTGATGTGATTTCTGTACTACTTTTCAGTCTGATTTGCTTACTGTTTCTGTAATACAGCTCCAAAACATGTTAGATTTGGTATGCCTTTGGACTCTACCTTTCTGTAATTCTTCCAGGTGATAAGGATTGAAAACTCACTCAGAGGTAATTCCTGTTGGTACAGAAGTCTCTTAGATGACAATAAACACACAATGGCTTTGTGTGTGTGTTTGAAGACTAATCAGAAAAATTAAAGGAGGTCACTTGGATGTAAAATTATTTCCTTGTATTAGTCATAACTACAGGAACAGGCACAGTAACATTTGCAATAGTTTATTTTCTGAAATGTGTAAAAGTAAGGTGGCAAAAAAGAAAACTTAAATCTCTAAGAAAAGCAACTATACCTAAGAGTTAAAAACCACCCAATTTCATGACAAAAATTTAAGTAAACTCTAAAATTGTCTGCATTTTGGGATCTAAGTAATTGACTCAGTTGTGAAAATTTAGATTATGGGATGCTGTCAGGAAACTCTTCCTGCCCTTGTTGTGTCTTTTTGGCTAACTAATCTGTCTGTTCATGCAAAGGTTTCTGCCTTCCTGGAGAATTTGGAAACATCCATATTAATGCACGGTTAAGGCATTAGAAGTCTTTCCACAGGAAACAGCTGTAGGTGCACAAGATATGCTGCTGCAAGCCCTCTTGACCATATGATAATGTCAAACTAATATGAAGTCTTCAAGAGTTGGACATCCTTTGCCACCCAGGGAGGAATAAAATCTTGTGTGTGTTTAAGAAGATTACTGTTAGCTCATCAGAAGGAATAATGAGAAGTTACGGGACAGAGCTGAAGACCTGTCATTAACTGAAAGCTGATCCAGGGCAAGGAATAAAAAACGTGAGGGAACGACCAGAAAGCTATTCTACACTTAATGATGTGTATGCTGGGGATACTCCTTACTTATCAAATAGTTTGATTCAGGTTTTGTCTAGAGGACAGTTAGAAACCATGCTGTGGCAGTGCTGAAAGGGATAGCCATGTAAGAGGGAGAGTGGAGGGAAAAGGAAAATACTAGGGAGAGGTGGAATGTGATTAAGGTTAATTAAAGTGTACTGTGAAAACTCGTTAGATGCTCTGGTCTGCCCTTTCTGCAACAAAAAACAAATGTGGTTATGCAATGAATTGAAAATTTATCTTTTGAATAATTCATTTCAAACTTGTTGCCTTTAGACAAATATTATAGATTAGAAAAAAAAGGATGAAAAACTTGTGTGTAATTAAAGTCAGCTTATTTGAAGAGGAGTGCTTTTTAAAAAGTAAAGGGCTTACAGACTTATTTCTTCAGGTTTTTTGTGTTTTGCATAGTGAGATTAATCCCTTCTTTTCTTTCTGATCCAGTGTGACTGGGATCATCCTGAAACATAGATCCGTATCTTTTTTTTTAATTGACAGTTGTTTTCTTCATAACTTCAGAGAAGAATACAGGCTTCCCTTTGGAAAGGAAGGTGCTCTCCTAGCACCAGAGCAGGAGAGTGAAAGATGGAGGAAGGGGTGGATATTTGATTCCAGGGCTGGGAATGATTCATCCTATGTCTTTATACAAAAGCCCCCAAACAAGCAAGAAAGAAAAAACACAAAAAACCAAACAAAATAAAACAACAACAACAAAAAGCAGCAAAGGACATCCAGACACTATCCTTTTTCAGTCTGTCTTTTCTGCCATCTGGCTGTCCTAATGTTCCAGCATGTTGCAAGTTGAATTGTTGCTATTCTATCTGAATTAGCAGGTTTCTGACACCATTGGTTACAGAACACGAGACAAAATGAATTAGTGGTCTGGCAATGAGTGTATATTAAATTTAGGAGCTGACAGTACTGTCTATCATTACTTGACTTTCTCCACTTTTGGAAATTGCACTTGAGCTTTGTTTTTACCTTTAGCAGGTTTGAGTAGTGTGTAATGCTGCTGAGGACTAATGATCATGCATGGACCTGTGCTAGCACTATTGCACATAATGTTTTGGCCTCCAGGTTGCAAAGGATTTTTCTGCTAGTTTATTGGGAGGTTTTTTGATGGGCGACAGAGGAGGAGATAGCAAAAGGAAAACCTCAAGAAAATGTAGCATTCAGTGATGCTGTTTTTAGAAATCTTGTGTTGTGCAGATTTACATAAAAGACACTTAAGAAGCATTTCCCTGCCACCCCCACTTTTTTAACCTTGTATGAATAAAAGAATGTTAATATTGTGAAGGAGAATGTGAAGCACTATTCTTCCAGGCTTAGTCCTGTGAACAGCCTGGATGTGGTGCATGGTTGGAATTAACTTTTTACGCTGGAGCTATAAACATTGTTCTGCTTCTCTCTGTAGGTGATATGGTGGTCACCTCCAAACAAACAGGGTGTCTGTTCATGACTAAAAATTCACATTGATTTAAGCAACATTTTAATTGAAAGCATGAAGAGTATGATGTCAAGCCTTCTCCATGGAAAATGATATTACAAGTTGCTAGCTGTTTCAATCCACAAGTTATAGTGGTGTCAGCTATATTACTAACTGGTGATTATGCAGCTTTTGTGAAGCACTGAATCACTGCAACAAATGCAGAAGGTACCTCTGACTCTTGAGTGGATTTTACTTTTTATGGGATCACAAAATCATAGAATGGACTGGGTTGGAAGGGACCTTAAAGATCATCTAGTTCCAGCTCCCCTGCCATGGATAGGGACATCTTTCATAAGTCCAGGTTGGTCAGAGCCCCATTCAACCTGAACTTGAACACTTCCAGGGATGGGGCAGGCACAACTACTCTGAGCAACCTGTGCCAGTGCCTCACCACCCTTATGGGGAAGAATTTCATCTTAATATCTAATCTAAACCACTTCCAGCCTGAAGACACTTCCCCTTCTCCTGTCACTACATGTCATTGTAAATGGTCTCTCTCCATCTTTCTTGTGGGCTCCCTTCAGGTACTGGAAGGCTGCAATTAGGTCACCCTGAAGCCTTCTCTTATCCAGGCTGAGCAATCTCAGTTCTCTCAACCTTTCCCCATAGGAGAAGTGGATTAGATCCCTCTAATCAACGTGGTGGCACTCCTATGGACTCACTCCAACAGATCGATGTGCTTCCTGTGCTGGGGACTCCAGAGCTGAAAGCAGAACTCCACGTGCACGTTGTTGGCTCAGCTCCCGTGTCTCATTCACCAGCACCCCCAAGCTCTCGGCAGGGCTGCTCTGGATGTGCTCATGCCCCAGCCTGGACTGATAGCTGGGGTTGCCCCAGCCAGGTGCAGCACCTGGTCTTGTTAAACTTAATGAGTTTCCATGGGCCCACTTCTTGAACTTGTCCATGCCCCTCTAAACTGTTGCCTGGGCTGACTCTCCTAGGAAGAAGCCAACTTCCCCTGTGCTCAGTAGTTCCATAGCTTCATAAAAGTGAAATTCTTGTTCAGGCTTCTCTTTAGGCTTCCAGATACACACATTATTTCAGACTTTCAGCAGAAGTGAGAGTTCACTGTACAGGCTGTGTGTGGGGAAATATGTATTTATTTCTTTAAGTTGCCTAAGTGCCTGAAATTTAAGGATGTGGTTGCGTATCTTTATAAATCCATGATGTGATCACAAACCCCAGAAAGGTCTGAAATTTTGTCTTGAGTGAAAAAGAGGAGGTGGTGGTTTTTTAGGTTTGTTTTTTTTCTTGTTCCAGTTGCTTCTGTTTTAAAACGAACTGTTGTTCATTTTTAAGTCATGAGGTATAGCTTAATTGCAAACTGGAGATCTTTAAAACCATCCTTCTCTTAACTGTCTACTAATTTGGAATAACTGTGAACCCAAATGAAGGGCAAATAGTGCTTGGTTTTGAATTATTGGTATTTATGGAAAAGCAAACTGTTTCCTTCCCTCCTGCCCTTGCCACAATAAGGGCATTGCTTTTGTGCAGTGTAAACTGCATTTAGTAATGGTCTTGTGCTTAAGAGCTTCTAGTTAATGAGACCTATTAACAATAATGAAAAATGGCATCCTTAAAGTGCAGAGCTAGTCAGAAAAATAATTCTCCAAGAATGACTGGGTGGCTGTGTACTCTTTCTTGGCTCATTTAATTTACGGGGTGGGGGAGGAGCACAGTCTTGGCTCTGAAACTAATTATTCTCCTACAAATGTGCCCCTGGTCTACAGTTCCCGCTGGGGATTTGCAGAGCTGGGGCTTCTAGAGCTAAAGACCTTCCCAGACTGAACCTAGCTGAGTCTGGGGCATGTAGGCTTGGCTTTGCACTCCCAAACCTCAGTGGGAGCAGCCATAGTAAAACCCGTTTTTTGTCTGCTCAAATGAACACATCTGAGTCAACAACACAGAGCAGTTGCATGGAGTAGGAAAGTGGTTTTTTTACATCATTATTCATCTGGCTATGTTTGTATTTTAGTGTGTAGCCACCTCCGCATCATGTGCTGTTTTAGTTAGACAGGATATGCCTTGCTTTTCAATATGTGAGTAATCCTGCTTAAGGAAAGGGGAGGATTGGCAATGACTATATGGTATTTGAAATACAAAAACCCCTACATTCCTGCCTAGGAACAGACACAAGGAGACTGCCTGGACAATGTCTGTTCATATGAGTAAATAGTAAGGCATTACAGGGAAAGTCTAGAGAAGTGGAGGCTATCTATACTTCTGCCTTAGTGTCCTACCACGCAGTTTCACACTACCATGAACATTTTAATAATTTCCTTTTCACCTAGGACATCCTGTCATGCTAGCCAGCAGACTTGGAATAGCTTCACTTAGTATGGGTCCATCTTCACTGAAAAGGATTTCTGTGGTTGTTCTCTTACTGCTCTGTTTGTACTAAGAATTACAGCTTTCTGTGGTTATAAGTGTTCTGTATATTGGGAGAACTTCCATGCTGTGGGACAAAGTGGGCACATTTTGGACAGAGAAGACATTTTCACATAAATATTTCTTCTCCCGCTTTGGGGGCAGCATTGATTGCTGAAGACAGACTTAATTTCTTGGTTCTGTACTCTGGCTGCCAACTCAAGTTAATGGTACCACACCCTTCAGGGTTTTAATTGAACTTCATTGTCTAAGGCACCATTCTATTAACTGCCATCTGCGGCAGGATCACAAGCTTGAAGCAGTCCTAGATGGATAGACAGTGTCCAGTTCAGTGGAGATTCTTCTGTCTCTTTATCCTCTGCTGCTAAGCAGAAAGGTGTCAGTGTCTGCTCACAGAGGAGCTATTTCTGTGCTATAAAGAAAGAATTTCAAACCACTTTGTCCTTGCCTCTAGCTGGTTTTGGGAGGTTCATGTAATTTTTCAGGATATGTTATATGCTCGCACATGTGCGTGTCCTTTGTGGAAGAGAAGAGTTGAAGTGTTTGCCACTGAGCACTCAACCCCTACTGCAGGGACTGTTGAGCCATCTGTGGGAGACAATCACCTTCTTGAAAAGAAAGCAGACTCCTGAAGCAGTTTCTGTGTGGCAGTCAGAATGCAGTGGATACCTAGGGCGTGCAGGAGCATTGGCTTGCAGCTTCCTTTAAAATGGAGCTGAGAAAGATGCTGCATGGTGAGCTGCTGCATCCCCAGTGGAGCTGCGAGCTTGCTGGACAGGAAGCAGGCCAGTGCATCGAGAAGGAGGCGGCTGGCAGTGCAGCAGGGAGCAGAGCACTGATGGGGGTGTGCAGAGTGCTGCTCTGTAGGTGAGAGGAGAAATTAGTTCTTGGTGCAAAGTGTTTTGTGGCCTGACAGCCAAAGCCACTCACCAGTGCCAGCTTTGCATGCACGTTTGGCCAGATTTTCTTTTCGTCTTGCTCCCTCCTGCTGTACATTGCCACAGGTCCAAGATTTGTGAGTTTGACCCAGAATTGCAAGGATATGTCTCTGCTCTGTTTTCTTAGACTGATGCGTTTGAAAAGATTGGGATTTCCTTACGGAAAAATCAAAAGAGATGATTTCCCCTAGAATTTCTTATCTTCTAATAAGGTGTTAACAGAAGGAAGAGAAAAAGTAATTTGGCAAACCTGAATTCCATGAGGTAAGCTTTTGCTAAAACTTGGACTTTATTAATTGCCTCTTGCTCTCCTTAGCTTGTCTGGTTTTGAGATGGAAGCACTCAGCACCCATGCATCTGCGGGGTGTAATTTATCTTGACATTCCCATTGTTGAGCATTCCTTAGGATCAAACGTTTAATCATGTGTTCTCTAATCATATCTGTGATGTAGGCATCCCTACCAATTTGCATAGACAATGTTAATTCTGATATTTTTTCAGCTTCTAGGTATTTTGGAACAGAACTTAGGTATTCCATTTTTTAAAATATGTTTTATGCCTACTGGGTCTGTATAAATGTTCTTCCCCTCTCTCTTCATTGACTTGGTCATTCAGTGCTGCAATCCAGTGTTTTATAACTCCCTCTCCTGGGTTAACTGTTGGCTGGTAGGGAAGGAAGGCTTTTATATCTATGAATCCTTTGCTGAGATAATGTCTTTTGCAGTAGCTGCCACTTCTCCTCCTTCTATCTCCCTTCCTATGACTTGTGAAAAGTGTGCAAAAGGGAACAAAGATACAGTTTGTCACAATCTGCCATCGCTTCCAAGATGTCTAGAATGTCTTTTGACTAGAGTGAATCAGGATAAATGGCTGGGTGCCACTTCAAAGTGCATTTTATGTTTGGATATTAGAGCATAGTTTCTGTGTAGCTGGTATGGAAGAGGAGACACCAAGAAGTGCCCTTTGTTAGAAGCATCTATAGCAAATGGGTATCTCTGGGACAATACTGCCCTTTTCCTTAAAAACCTTACTCATAGCTTGTGTGGTGATAAGGAAGTCATTGCTTTTCAGTGTCTGCTGATGTTTGGTATTAAATTCAGACAGAAAGCCCAGTACCACCTCTTTTTTTTTCCCCTTTTCCCTCCTGTCTGTCTCCATTCTTTCAGAAGTAGCTAATGTCTGCTCAAAGTAAATCAGGTTGTTGGGCAGGCATCGTCTGCGGAAAAGCAGAGTTTCATACTGGGCCTCAGCCTTTTAGAACTGCAGACAATTTTAAGTCTTGGATTGTGTTTCTGTAAAATGGTGTATTCTGTTATGGCTGGAGCTATTAGGCTAAATTAATTGCTGTTTAAAGCATCTGAAAATCCAGTTCTAGAAGTTGTCATAGGAAATGCCAGGTGTTCTTTTTGCAGTCACTATGAAATGATGGATCTGTATTTTATTTGAAGGGTGTTTGAAATTGTTCTTCTTGATGCTTAGTCATGACCTGTCTATATGTTAACATGTATTTTCTACATAGTAAATGGAGACTTTTAACAATTTATGTGCTGAGCAGAAGGATCTTTCCTATAACATGAAACATTTGCTAAAAAGCTGTCATGTTTTGGGTGTGGTCTTCTAGTCTACTGAGGTAGGTGATTAGAGCTGGTCTGGTGATGCCCATAGAGCTTTGCTAATCAGAATCTTAAGAACTGAACCAGGAGCAAATATTTTATCTTTGTAATAAAATTTCATAAGCTGAGGGATCTCAAAGTGCATTCCAAGCTGACAGTAGTAATGGGACCACTGAATTGCAGTCATAGGCTGGGGAATCACAGAATAAAGCTGTATCTTAAATTGGAGCTGAATCTGAATTCTCCTATTTCATAACTCAGACATGATGAAGAGAGTTAACATGTTGGGAATATAATGCTTCAGCATAAAATCAGAGGAAATAATAAAGCTTTTTTTCTTGGAGGGGGGAGTGGTGATAGTTTCTGCTCTTTTAAAAGTGTGAGGAGCAGAGGGAAGCAGCCTTGCACTGACAAACACAGGAAGATGCAAAATAAAGATCTGGTGTATTTTTGCCAAAATATGACTCATTGTTTCTCTTGTCTGAATTATATTCCTGGGAGCATCTGATCACCACAGAGTTGTAAATTGATTTTGCCCAGTGGTTAAGACTAAAGGATGCATCTTGTTATCATGAAGGCAACCAAAAGTTCTTAAGTACAGTCTCTTGTCAGAATAGCTGGGCAAAATATGTTTACTAAGCAGGAGGCAGAGAAGACTGGAAAAACACCTTAGAGCAGCAGACATTTGGTTTTCTGAGATATGTTGCCCTCTTTCACCTTTGATGTTGGACAGAAAACTGCCTCAAGTCCTCCTATACGAGGACCTGTTTATTTGATAAACAAAGCAAACTTCAAAATCCCCTCTTTTCCTGGTAAAATGGGTGTTTTCCCTCTCTGAACTCTGCTTATCTTGTCTTCTCTGTGCTGCTGATCAGAGAGGCCAAGACAGGTTTATCTTAGCCCACAGCAGTGCAGGCTGCCATCAGTGTGAGTCTGGCACAGCTCTTCCTGCCAGCCACGGCTTTTGGTGGTGTCACCTGGCTCTTCCTTGTGAAACCCCTTCCTCCCATACCTGCCTGGGCAATTTGGTAGCTGCTTTCCCCAGACCTGTCTTCACTTTCTTTGTTCCTGTGGTGCCATCTTCCTGTTTTTTTCTCTTAGTGTGCAGAATTATATGCAGGCTGTAATAAAGAAGAGCTTCTCACATAAGCAGTCACTGAAGTGCTTTTTTAGGTAAGTTGCTGTCCCCTTGAAGCTTCCATTTCTTCTAATTGCAGAGGCACGTATCCTATTACTCTAATATTTGAATAATTCTTGGTGTGTTCTTGTTGAGCAAACTGGGAAGCTTTAGCTGTCTCCAGTTTTAACTTCGGATGCTGTAAATGCTTCAGTGCTCTGACCTGGTGGTTTCCTGAGCAGCTAGAGCTAGAGAGGGAATTGCTCTATATGCTTATGGACATAGGAGGAGATGCTGCTCCTTGCACGTTCTGCAGTATATTGAATAAAAGAATGAGAGGGACCTAAGTGCAGGTTTAGGAGTTGGTATTTTCTAGTTTTGGTTATTCTTATTAAAGAGCGGTAGGCAACCTGAGGGATATCAGGCAGTGTATGTTCCCATGGGAGAGGTCCTTGGTTCTGGCTGTAAGCAGCCAGCTGCATAATTGCTTCTTGGGAAATCGCTGTTTTCACTGACTGCTGAACAGCCCATCTCTAAGCACTGCTGTCTGAATAGCAATGTCCTCTTTGCCTTGATACAATCTAGATATCCTGGTATTCTATGGATGGGATTTTATTTCTTTCTTTTAGGTGCAGGATCTGACTACTTAAAAATTTCAAATAAACTGCTGTATTCTCACTCTACTTTTTTGATCTCCAGAACTGAGTATTTTTCTTCACTATGTGATGAGGGGATAGTAAAGATTGATCTTCACTATGTACTTACAAAAATGATGGCCTCTTATATGAGTGCCAGAAGTTATGAAGAGAGACTATTAGGAGAGCTCTGAACAGTTTTCTCTTATGATAGATCAGAAACTAGAAGACTAGAATATCTTACAGTCTGACAAGAACTGCATGTGAGCTGTACCTTGGAGTATCACAGCAAAGGGTAGTTGAATTGTACCCCATAGCAATGTGAGCAGTCTCAGCCAGCATGAGCTCTGTGCTGATGCTGCTGCAGGAGGCAGCCTTTCGTCTGACTGTTCCCTCCTTGAACTAGCACAGATTCTTTATATAGGTGTGTGGTGAACCAGGTTAATGATGGATCAGTTCAGTTATCCAGTTCACTACGCTGCTGCACAAGTGCTTGTGCCAGCATCAGAAGTAAAGAGGATGCAGGGCCATTAGGCAAGAGGCAGGGGAAGGATGTGACTGCAGTGACTGCCAGCTTTGCAACAAGGGGATCTCCTGTACCTACTGTTGGACAAATCTGCACCACAGACAGTGCCAGAAGAATGATCTCTAATTTCCTTGAGATACCAAAAAAAATCTGGCTTTATCTTAGCTGTGCCCTTTCAGGGCAGTAAGTCAGGGGTACCACATCAGTGCTGTAGTGGGATGTTAACTCCTACAGCTGTGCACTGAAACCCTCAATTCCAGTAGCTTACCTAAGGAATCAGAGATGCTGTTGCATCTCTATGCAGTTGAATTACTAGAATACTATCTGAAGGCTATATGGGCTTTTTTTGGAGGAAGTGTGAGGTTCTTCAGGCATTGTCTTGCTGTGGTGCTAGCTTTGTTGATGCGCACCATTCAGCCTTTACTGAAGGAACTGTTCTAATGCAACATCTTGGCATTGCTGTGCCTTTGAAATTTATTTACTGGTAGACATGATCCAAACAGAAAGGAAGACCAACAGTGGTTCGTATCACCTCTAGCAGGGAATTTTAATCTTCTGGAAGTGTAGTCTTGATGGTGTTTTCTGTCCCCTCAAGCCTCTGTTTCAGGTGCTGAACCCAAAATTTGTGTCTGAGATTGGCCTGATTATCTATTTAAAGCCACTGCATGGTTGACCAGAATGTCATACAGTCCTAAGATCACGTGAATGAAGAGATGTCTGTGCCGTGTCTCCTTTGTCTCTGTGGGCAGTCATTTCATACAGTGCAGGAGCTGGGCTCCGGCAGCGGGAGCGGTTTGCTCGGTGACCCCTCGCAGTGTCATTGCCCACACGGTGAGTCACTGGTAATGCCCGAGTTCTTATTTTTAGTCCTGTTGCTGCCATCACGCTGAAACCATTGGCCGGTAAGAGACTTAAGCGAGGAGATAAACATGTTAATCTCCCTAGACCTTCCCCCTCAGCTGCTGCCTCTCTGCCTTTGTGCATCTCAAGATGCAGCCTTTCCTGAACCATTGGGCAGAACGATGTCCCCTGCTTACCCTGGTGGGATGTCACTCAAACATTTGCACGATTAAGCGCTGGAGCTGGGAGGAATGCCTTCCATGCACATGGGTTTGCATGTGCAGGCAGGGCTGTGTGCTTTGTCAGCCATCAGAGCAAGCAGGACAGGCTGTCACTGTTCACCCAAGCACCTTTGCCATCAGTGCTTTACAGGGAACATCTATTCTTTCCTCGGGTTCTGTCACCAAACTGCCTTTCCCTCAGCTGCCTTGGGAAGAGTTCTGAACCAAACCAACAGGATTCTTTTGTGTAAACTTGCTGTAACAATTAAACAAGTCTGTTCCTTTCAGTGAGTTTTTTAAGTATCTTGTTGAATTCTTGGGCGAGGCCACTGGTCTTTGATGTATTATATTACCTTAAAAACTGGTTTTCCATTTCTTCTTAGGCTTCCTATTTTACTTTCTTTCTTGACATGGCAGGGTAGTGGATATGGGAATGCTAGTGAGTTCTTCTTTGTGCAGGAGTGGGCTGGTAGTGATGCAGACTGAATAGAGTGTTTTCTTCTGCCCTGCCCTTCTTGTGATCTCTTTCCTAGATACTTCTCATCCTGCAAAATTAACTAGTTTGCACATCCCTAGGGTTCCAGCTAGTTGTTTTCTGTGGTTAATTTTATTAGCATGTGTGTCTCCAACTTTGGGGTCTCTCAAACAGATTTTACACTGTGTGAATTTTAAGGGAGGAAAGGAGTGTGTTCAACTGTTCTACACTTTTGTTAGCAGGGTTGATTATTTTCTTAAATTACGTATTTTGAGGATTTTGCTCGGTGAAGAGAAATTAAGAAATACAATCAACTGGTGGAGACTTGCTCTTGTTCCAGCAATAACCTGAGCCCTCGTGGACCTCATTGTTCCAGAAGTCCCAAAACACACACATCCATAGCTAGTAGCACTGTGTGTTTATGGGTGATCTGCTTCTCAGTTTCTTTGGCTCAGTGGCCAGCTGTAGCTTGTAATTTGAGTATGGTTCAGACTCCTGAGCTCCTGGCAGCATGCTGGTGGTACAACAAGCACATGCTTAACTGGGATGGAGTTCAGTCTTATTGATGATGGCTCACTTGGTGTCATTCTTCTGACCTTCCTGGTCCAAAGCCTCTTTCAGTTCTATACCCTCATTTTTGTTCCTGTCCATGTGCCTTTGAGGGTGGCCCAATATTTGTAAAATTCAGAATGATAATTTTGAAAACCTCTTTTCTTTCTGATGCCTACCTTTTGGAGGTTAAAGGATGAAGTGCTGGGTAATGAAGGCCTCGTCTCTTTTTTTTTAGTTGGTTTGTTTGTTTGCTTTTTACAATCTCTTCTGACTGTCATATCTGGGAGAACATTAACTCAACCTAGGAATAGCACACTTGAGTATAGAGTTGAGCCATAAGCTGAACACAGTAACTACCAGGACTGCCCCATCCTGCTGGGTGATGTGATGTAAAAAGGCAAGTGAAGGGAGGGATCACAGTTTTGAATGAGGATGTAGTGCTGCCAGCATGTTGAGGTGGGGGACCCGTCCTGTGTGTGACTGAACTCACCTGGCTCTTCTCTGGAGGCTACTCATTGCACTGAAAATGAAATTGACTGTGGACAGTGGAGTTGTGAGATAGGAAGTATAATCACTTCACCCACATCTGGTATGAGTCCCTGAGCTGCTTTTCATGTGTCTTTCCCTTTTGATGGGTTTTTCTGTTATTATTATGATTTATTAATGTAATTATTGTTACTGTAGAATTTGTTTCTGGATGTATTCAGTGTTTGAGAGTGAAAATGCACAGGACTGGACAAAGCATAATTAGTAATATCTCACTGTCTGTATTTTTTTTTCTCTCTCTCCATTCCTTTTACTGTGCTACTCCTAGTCTAAACAGAAGTACTAAGCATCTGAAGCTGATGAAGAGAGAGCTGAGTCTCTGCTGGTAGTGCAGCAGAAGGTGTGACTGCAGCATGAAGGATATAGTTCACTAACTTTATTCTCAGTGGTGAGGAGATAATAGCATTGAAGTCACAGTGATGTGGGTTTCAGTGGAGGCTAGCAGCTTAGGCACATATGTAATTCCCCAGCAGGCCTGTGCAATTTGTGTTCAAGTCCATGAATCCCACTATTACTACTCCTGCTAGTGAGTGTAGTGCTAACATGGATATGCCTGTTCCTGCTGCGATTAAACCTTTGATTGTGGAGTAGACATCTCCATAAAGATTTGAGCTCTTTTGCAAGGACAGAAGGTGCCCAGCAGGAACAATATCAGAAGCTGGGTGTCTGTCTCCTGCTTATGAGTGCCAGTTCCAGAGGAAATTGTTATGTAGTTTGCTTATTGCTTTAGTTTTACACCATCTCTCACTCTGCTGCTGTACTTTTAAAGTGAAGGTCTTGGCTTCTCAGAGAACAGCTGCTTATGGTATTCCCTTGCACAGGGTCTCATTCACTGAAGCCCATCCTCCTGGAACTTTTCCTGCCTCTAACCCTTTGGAGAAAAACCTGTGTGGTCACTGGAGTCTTTATAGGCAACAGCTTGTCCACAGTGCTTGATTCGTCATCAGATCCAAGGGATGGCTGATTTCTGTCCCCTTAGCTGAGGTGAGGAGGCAGATGGATGAAAGACACTTGCGAGAGCCATCCATCTGTCCATTCATGGCAGAGTAGCAAAGAGAGGGCTCTGGAAAGCCAAAGGATTTTGATAGCCTGTGTCTGTGCTAGCTGTGGTGTGTTAGGGATGCTGGTGTTTTTAATGTCCTAGAGGTCATGAAAATTAGCACTAAGCTGTAGTATGCATAGGGAATTACCATGATTCTCGTGCCTTACAAAATGTGAAAAAGGGATCTAAAAACTAGGAAAGTGACCAAAAAGCCTAGTAATGCACATGTAATGCACATGTGCTGAGTATACTTTGCTTTGCTCCTCCACACACCTTACCTGCCAAAGGACTGAAAATGCAGCTGTGGGAACTATTAGCTATGTTGCTGTGTAAGTTTCAGCAGTGGGACTGTTGGGTTGTGGTTTGAAGAGGCCTTGGTTTTTGTTGTTTGTTTTGGTTTTTTTCCTCCCCACAAAGCTCCAGAGAAAACTGCTCTTGGAAAGGTGACTCTGCTCTGCTCTGTGGATGTGTCAGCCCTGCAGCTCCCCAGGGCAGATGCCTGGAGCATTGCAGAAAATAGGGGAGAGCTATGGGGATGGTTAGGCTGAGACCAAGATCACCTGATTCTTGAAATCAAAATAAGAGATACCTGCTGCTTCCCTGCACGCTCTGGGTGATTGTGACAGGTTCTGAGAATTTCATTTTTCTAGTGCTTAGTTCTTGACACAACGCTCACCAGCAGTATTGACTGTGATCATTGCAGTCATGGCAATGCAGAAGTTACCCTCTTGTTCCTGCCAGAGACCTTTCCCTGCCACCTGGTCCTGTGTCTGCTATATGCTTCCTCCAGTTTGCCAAGCAATTTGCAGAATATTTCCTCCTGTTCACTTTCAATCTCCCCAGCTGTAGATCTATCAAGATCCTGTTCTGAATCGAGAGTGTTCGTTCCCTCACTCTAGACATCACCATGGATTCATGGATTTATTCAAGGCTGCTGTTAGCATCTCTTCTTGGACTCTGTGAAGCGAGAAGTGGACAGTGAAGGTTGTTTATCATTGCTGGATGGGATGCTACTTTCCTGTGTTCATAAGTGTGATCAAGTAATCACTGTGAAAATCTTTGCTGACCTGTTCTTCAGGACTTGTGCAGCCTTTTTTTCTGGATTACACAGAGACCCAGGAGAAGGAAACAGCTTGCGTGTAAACTGATGCCTCAGCCACCTTCTGTTGTTCCTTTGCAGCAGCCTCAGCTCCATTTGAACTGCTGCTTCTGCTGGGCACTAGAGTGAAATCCTGTCCCTCATGGTGCAGTTCCCTCTGCCACTTACTCTTCCCCATGCAGACATCCACAAATGCTCTATGCTGGCCATGCCATGGGCTGCCTCTCTGAGGATTCAATTTTTCAGTGTTCCTGCTGCTCCTCCATCAGACACAACTCTGGGTACATTGCCTGTGTTTTCCTTCTCTGTTGTGCTTTACAACTAGTGCTGTGCTCTGAACCTCAGTTGTACTGATGCAGGGAGTTCCTGTCTCTATTCCTGTGAAGCTATGTAGCAGGAGATGTGAATTACCATGCAGCTTCTGAATGAGGGTACAGCCAGAAGGGAATTAGCCTCTGACGTATGGTTGAAGGGACAGTGAACGCACAGCACCACTGATGGCATGTGGGCATAGGTTAAGAAGGTCAGGATAGCAAAGCAACATCTGCGTAATCCCTTTGCTATTTTGTGTGAAGATGAATGAGTGGCTGGGTAGGGGAAGGAGGCAGCAAAACCACTGTTAGCAGGGCAGACTTGAGTGCGGTTACAGGTTTGATTTTTGGCTTATTTTTTTAACAGGAGCGAACAGGGCTGTAGTACAGTAGTAGTAAAACATGCACTGAGCTGGCAGCCCTCTTCTCAGGAATTTGAGAACTTCCTAGAATTGCTCATATGAACTGGAGGCAGATTCCCACAACTCAGAAACTCTTGAAGAGTTGATAACAGCTCAGCATTTAAAGGGACAGAATACGTAGTGTGTGACTACTCTTGCATTCCTCAGCCTGCCTGACCCTCCAGCTCTCTGGAACATGACCCTCTCTGCAGGTGCTGGTGGAAGCATAGCAGTAGCATTTCCTTGGTGCTCCCTTCACACTGACAGGCAGGTCCTTCTTGCTGCAGTCTTCCCTGTTGTCTGTAGCCAACACAGAACAAGGAGGTGTGTGGGAGATGATTCCTGTCTGACTGCTGGGGATGCGGTGTGCTCGGAAAGCTGGGGCAGGTACAGAAACCATGCAGAAGTACTGTGTAGTCCAGACACTTCAAACTGCCCTGGCTAGGGTAGAGTCTCTGTGTATTTTGGGCTTTCTGCAGCATGCTGCAACTTTAGGGAGGAAAAGAGGAGAGACTGTATTTTCAAAACCTCTGAATTGCTTGCCTTGCACTCTTCCTTTGTGGATGAGCTTTCATGAGAGCAGTGACAGCTACTAGAGAAGCTGCAGCCTCAGGATTTTCCTGCATCTTCCTCCCACCAGAGCTGGTGGTGCTGTTTTGATGTGTGTTTAATAGACCAAGCCTTGAGACAGTGTGGGCCAATGCCAATTGGAAGAACCCATTTTCCAGCTGCATCTTCCCAGTTGGTGTCTGTCAGAGAGCAGAAGGCAGTGCCTAGGTGGAGGAATGTGGAGACCTTGTGCCATTATGAACACATTCTGGAACGAAATGTGCAGCAGCTGCACTTTGGGGCATGGAGGCCTTGTCTTCCATGGAAGCTGGGACGATAGAGCCCTCCTCAGCTTCCTCTGGAAAAGAACCAGTGGATGACTAATGCAGCCTTTGTAAATACAACTTATCCTATCAGTCCTATCAGTGAATAATGAAGGCTTTTTTCTCCCTTCCCCTCCTGTCTCACTAATATAAATGAAGTTGCTCAGAGCTTTCTTTCCTCTTGTTTTATTTTACTCTTATCAGTGGTATAGCAGGTGATGCAGGTCTTTTACAAAAGGCAGCTTATTGCCCCTTTTTCTCATGTGAAACTTAATTCTAGATGGTAGTATTTGTATTCATTTTTTTATGAGGGTCATGGTGCACTTCTAAAGTGATTTTCTGTTCCATATACTGATCTTTGTTTCTGATATTGGAACCTGTATCATGTCTATAATGCAGGAGAATCAACCCTTGCTTTAACTTGTTTGGTTAGACCTGTGACAGCATGCAGTTAGTCCTGTACATTTGGACTGTGCTCAGACACGTGCTCCTGATTGCACACCTAATCCTTGTGAAGGGGCATCCTATTTTTTTCCTGGCATTCTACTAACAGACAGCTGCCAGCCTGCAGGTTAGGAAGCCTGTAGGCTTGCTAAAAGCTCTTGGAGAAAGCTCACTGTGCTAGTGCCATGCTGTCTGGCCCTTGCAGATACACACAGTATGCTAACAAGCTACCCTGAAGAACCAGAAAACAATATTCACCAAGATATCTAGGGAGATGCGACTCATGTGGTAAGTGCATTATTTAAAAGAAGGACTTGTAATTCAATAGAAAGCTTAGTTTTAGGTGGAAATGGCATATCAAATAGAAAAACTGCACATAGAAGTTCTCTAAACTCTGCTCTGAATTGTCTCCATGGTCTCAAATGTTATTCATCATTGGAGACAGATCTGTAACAGACTTGGAACAATAATGTTCTTGAGTGCTGTCTTGGATTTGGCAAACAGATTCCATAAAAGCCTATCTGCCCTTGTCACACTGACCTTTTCTGAAAAGAAATCTAGAAAACTGCTTGTAAGTTGGCTTCAGTTGTTTTGCACATTGGATATATTTCTGTTTTCAAGGCAGCAAGGACAAGAAAGGATGTCTTAATGCTGTCAAATACTGTCCTTCCAGCTCTGCCTTGTGAACCTTCTGGAGGGAGCAAAGGAGAGCAGTTCTTGGTAACACCATGCATCCATTTAGAGGAGGCCATCAAGTACATCTCTGTGCCACCAGCCTGTGTAACATTCCTCTGGCAGTTCTGTGTTGCTAGAGCAGTAGTTTACACATCACCACAATGCTACTAAAGAGAATTTTCAGATATTTTTTTTTCCGTTGTCAGGCAGGATCATGCCTTGTTTTCTCTCTCTTTTGCTCTGCAATTCCCATCCTGTCCTTTCCCCTGCCAAGTTATGACCTGTTCTCTTTGGTCGCTCTCTCTGCCTGTCCTGGTTTGACACCAACTCTTCGCTGCAGCCTTTCCCCACCCCCTCTTTATATCCAGCTTATAGCTGACCTTAGTTGCTACTCCTGTGGCAGGGTAGCTGCTTGCTCTTGCCTACGCTCGTACTCGCAGGTCTCCAGGGTGCTTGTAGGAGTGAATCATAGAATCACCGAATATCCTGAGCTGGAAGGGACCCACAAGGATCATTGAAGTCCAGCTCCTGACACTGGCCAGGACCATCCTCAAGAGTCACACCATGTGCCTGAGAGCATTGACCAAACATTTCTTGAACTCTGTCAGGCTGGTGTTGTGACCGCTTCCCTAAGGAACCTGTTCCAGGGTCCAGCACCTGCTGAAGGGTGCAGAACCTTTTCCTATCCAGCATAAACCTCCCCTGACTCAGCTTCAGATCATTTCCTCAGATCCTGTCACTGGTCACCAGAGACACAAGGAATTTGTAGGTTGCAATCAGGTCTCTCCTCAGTCTCCTCCAGGCTGAACAGACCAATGATCAGCCATTCCTCAAAAGCCTTCCCCTGAAGGCCCTTTGCCATGTTCATGGTCCTTCTTTGGATGGTCTTTATATGTTTCTTACGTTGTGGTGCCCAAAACTGTTCCCAGTACTTCATGTGAGGCTGTCCCAGTGCAGAGCAGAGCAGTACAGTCCCCTCATTGCCTGGCTGGTGATGCTGTCCCTGATACTCCCCAGGACATGCTTTGCCCTCCTGGCTGCCAGGGCACTGCTGACTCATATTCAGCTTGCCATCAACCAGGACCCTCAGATCTCTTTCTGCAGGGCTGCTCTCCAGCATCTCATTACCCAGTCTGTACATACAAGTGGAGATAGCCAAGTGTCATAGTCCTGCCTGATGTTCAGAGGTCACCAGCAATGACCCTCAGCTGTCTTTTGGGTACTGTCTAAATTAAGATTTATATGAATTTACTTGCTGACTTTACTATAAAGAGCCAAAGTATGCATTTTCTTCTATAGGCCTTTTGAGTTTGTTGTTTATATTTCTAAATAAAAAATAGTTTTATTTATAAGCACAAACTTTTAACCAATTTAACATTGGTTAAAATGTGAAGTAAGGGAAGAGTCCACAATTATGGTGAGATGGAAGGAATATAAGAGGAGAAACTTGGGCTTCAAAAGCAAAAAATCTGTGCTGGAATCACACATTAATTCAAACTCTGGCCATTAAATGCAAACATATTTGCTATTTGAAATGTAGCATAATTCCTGGTAGCAGCAAGCCGTTTACCCTAAAAATGTTTCTTTCTCTGAAGAACATAGACCCCTGCTCTGCCCCACACAGGTTCAACAATCCTAGTGACTTCCTCCTCCCACAGACCTCGTATCTCTGAGTTCTTGGTCTTCCTGACAGCTCAGTGAGTAGTCTCTTGCCCTGGGTTTCAGAGTGAGGCTAAAAAATGCCACTCTTAAATATGACAAAGGGTGATCGACTGCACAAGCAGGACCTGAGCCAGTTGATATAAATCTGCCTCTATCACAGATGTATAAGCACTGGGGCATGTGACGTATGTTCCGTGCTCAGGAGCCAGATGCTTAGGGAAGTTAAGCAGAGATTACATTAGAGTGGTATTGGATGGACCAAGCTGACCGATAGAAAGAAATAAAAGAGTCTTCCCAGGTCTCCAAGTCCACTGGAGTCCATTGCTGTATTTTTACATGAGCTCAGTATAATGGGAAGACTTTTTCTTCTGGCTCTCCATAGTTTATTTAGTCCCTGGACCATTTTCTTCTAAAGCAGGGATTTGCTGGTTTAGGTTACCTTTGCCAGAACTGGGTGGAAGACAGAACTTTTTGAGGCAGGACATCTTTGTATTTTTAGGAGACTTTAGAAGCCTCATGAATACATCATTAACTTGGGTTAGCCTGTTTTTTGGCATATTGGGCATTGCTAGCCAGGTGTTTTCTTGGAATGGGCAGCAGCATTGGGTGCTTCAGAAGAATTGGCGGGCTGGAGTACCCAGCTGGAGACTGCACAGAGTACTTGTGACTAGTGTAAGTCAGCTTGCTTTGCCCGCTTTGGGTATGACAGTCTTGGCCACTCTTGTTCCATTCATGCTCTTGCTGTTTCTCAGTGTGTGCTGTGTTGGTCTGAAGGCTGTAGAAATGATCCTATCTTTCCTCTTCCCTTTTTAGTAATGCAGTAAGGGAGCTCAGATATGCTTCTTTTGGCTGCAGTTTCATGAGAGAAAGCTGGCATCAAAGCTTTCAAGCAATTCCACCTGTCTAGGGAGCTGTGTAACAGCTGCAGAAGTAGTTTAATCTGTTGACCTTATGTCAATATTTAGTTATATCAGTGACCCTTTATGAAGCTATTGCATGTACGTGCACTTGGTAGGATTTGCTGTTGATGTGCTCTGGGTTGAGGCAGGTGCCCTGTGCAGCACCTTCCTTGCTGTCCTGTGCTGCTCTCTCTTCTGTGTATATTCCTTTCTTTTAACCGTGCGTGGCAACGGTGTAATCCTCCCATCATGTGTTAAGTTATAGGCCAGGAAGTTCTACAGGTGCATCTAAAATGACTGGGGGATTTCTGTGGTAGGGAGTGGGAAAATCACTGTAAGATATGTCTTCAGGCCAGAGGGGGAGATGGATTAGATGAAGGATAAGCTGTTCTTTTATTTCTTTTCATTCTCTGAAATACTTATGATAATGATTTGGAGGAGAGGCCAGTGCAATCCTGATTAGTTTTGACTATGAGAACAACTGTGTTTTGCCCAGGGTTCCACGTGTTTTGTAATTTCACAACCACGAGTCATGAGGGAAGTTCTCAGAACTGTGTGACATAGAAGGTAAAATTTAGAAAATTGCAAAATCTCAGCATCATTAGCCAGAAACTTGGAGTTTGTGGCCTGACCTTTTCTTCTTGATATGAATATCAGCTAGCCAGCTTCTGTTTCTGAAATCCTCAGCATCTAGTGTGTACACCGGTGTTGTAGGTGCAGCTAATTGAGGCTTGTTCCTTCAAGGTTTCTTTCCTTTTCTTGCCCTGTTCCTTCTGGTGTATTTGTACACTTAGGAAACCACGGTAAAGAACTCTGTCACATTCTCGGTGGGTGAGGACAGTTAAAACTTTAATAGCTCTCCCACAGGGATTGCATTGGGCACAGGACTTGCTTAAACTCCTTTATCCTTAAAACAATGAATGACTTGACTGCAGGATTTGCAGCTGTGGTGCCTCAGTATTACAGCATTTGAGGCTTTCTTTTGTCTTCCAGAGAGCTAACTAGCTGGAGTGTCTGTTTTAGACCAATTCCCTGTCATTGGTGCATCCTAATGGAGACATCACACGGGGTATAGACTTGATTTGCTCTTAATTCTGATGCATTTTGTGCTTTGGGTAATTCTGCCTTCATCCTAAACTTGTGCATCAAGGTAAGGCAGCTATGACGTGATCTGCCAGGACTTGTTGCTCGGATGGTACAAGTGAGCAGCCAGCAGTGTAAACAAACTAATGCCAGTGCACGGACTAAGAGCAACTTACTACACAATGCTTTTATTACTATCTTTATTTTATTATCTATTTGCTTTCACATCTTTTTCAGTGTTTTCCTTGTCTGAAAGGGCGAGTTTCATAACACATCCGCACCTGCCTGAGATCCCAGCCCTTGAGGGACAACTCCTGAAAACAGGAGCAAGGGCAAGAAGAGACATACAAGTAGATGATAGCCAAATGGGAACCTCTGAGCCTTAGTGGTGATTGTGACTACCTCTCCTACTTGCCCACTTGCACAGAGATGGTGCAGGCTTCATGCCCACCAGGAGATGAGCAGCAGGGATGCTGTGGGCTTAAGAGTTGCTTTGCAGCACCCATCATCTGCTGGCAGCAGCATTTATCTAGGCCAGCAGGGATGCAGGGAGTGAGTGACTCACTCAAGGATTCATGCGCGCTTTCCCCCTCTCCTCCCCCCGTCACAGCTGTGGCTTGGTCATCAGCCATTTGGGAACTAGCAGCTTTATTTGGTTGCTGTTTGCAGTGGGCAGTTTCTGTTAGGGTTGTTAATTTTATCAACTGCCTTCAAAGCTAACTGATTTCAGAGAAGACTTAAAATTGCCTTTGCTGCTCTCTTCTCCTTCCCTGCTCATAGGGCTGTCACCCAAACAGCTGATCTGGCACTGAACTTGGCCGAGGAGGTGAGAACAAGCAAATAGGCTGGAGGCAGAGACTTCCTAAGCTGATCTGCCAACAGTATGGTCACTGTTCTGGATGGTGGCTGTTGTGGTTAGGCTGAGTGCCCTCTCTGGGCACCTCCTTTGCTGTGAGGACTGGAGGGTCTTATGGCTTTGCTCCAGCTGAACAGAGAAACATGTTTCAGTGTGTGGTGGAGGAGTGAATATAGGTGCAGTGTGAAGAATGGGAAAGGGTTTAAGTAATTGTAAAATGAAAAATTGATTTGTGATGATAACAGTTGCTTAACTAATCAGAAGTTGCCAGACTTAGTCTCTGTTGAACTGTGGGTGACATGGTCAGTAAGACTGCTGAGGATTATGGCCCATGAAGGACAGCAGCCTACCCTGGGTAGCCACAGTGCTGCCCTTTGCTCCCCGTCACCAAGGCCAACAGGTCTCATCTCAGAGCTGGGCTTATTCATCTCACATGATCCCATTTTCCTCATGCTGCCCTTTTTGGTGGGTCTCTGTCCTTCCTATGCTCCATACTTGTGGCTTTGGCTTCCCTCTGGACACTTCTTTAGTCATCTTTGTCTCCTGTCTCTGTTCCTGTCTATAAGTGCTGTTAATGTTTTTCTTTTAGAAGCACATTTTATGCTTGCATTTCCCAGGGCCTGGAGGATATGCTTTCTAGGCCTTCCTGCCCGCTGGCTGCTGTCAGTTCACATCCTGGCTGTGTTAGCTATAAGCAGCTTGCTGTCCCTAAGTCCTGAACAGTGCTGTCTGCTCTGCCGCTGCTCCCCTTCTCGGCTGGGTCACAGGACCCAGGAACCTCTTTTTGCTGCAGAGACCAGTCCTACAGCACAGGTGAACAGTTAGTTACTTAGTTATTTTAGGTAATGGGCCATACTGCTTATTTCCATGTTCCTCAGCTGTCTGTGAGCTTATGAGCTATATATTTCTGTGCTGGGACTGCAGCAGTGTCTTCACAGTATACACCTGTAGTTGTCCCCTGCCTGCTGTGCTGAAGGACTGCAGTATTTGGATACACTGCTTGACAGAAGAACTGAAGAAAAGGAGAGAGGCTTAGGAAGGGGCAAGGATCACCTTTGCTACAATTCCCCTTGAAATGAAGAAAGCCATTTTAGTCACAGAATAAACAGGGTCCCAAGTCTCATTTTGCTAGACCAGCTGACCAGGTCGAGATAGCAAATAAAGCAAGCATAAAGACACGTTTTTTTACTGTGCTGTCTGCTGTGAATGGTGCAGTCTCAAGCTCACCTTTGTGCTGCATGGAGCTCATATTGGACTGGGAAGGCTTCTCAGGCACTGGCCATAGGAGACCATGCTCTGCTGTCTTTTTTGAATTTGAAATTCAGCCTCTCTGTTGAAATAACATTTGTAGGGCAGAAGTGTTCCTTTTAGGTCAAAGCTGAGGCTGCCTGGTGAGTATTGTGGAGAAGCTTTTTCTGCCACTCTTCTCATTTATGTGTTCTGTAGACAAAGGAGGGTTTAGACTTCAGACATGTTGGCTCAACATCTTAACCTCCACCTCATTAAAACTGAATCTCAACTGAGAAAGTTTCTTTGTAGGCATCAGTGTTAGTGATTTAATAACTGTTTCACTGCACTTTATTTCACCTTCTGACACACCTCCCTTTCCCCTCACTTTTTTGCCTGGGAGAGGCAGCAATTTACAGAACTGTGTGCTCTGAGATAACACAAGAGCTATGGTTTCAACCCCTCATCTTCAGTCTTTGTGGCTCCGTACATGGGGCAGACTTCATCAGTGAGAATGTTCTGGGCGTGTTGTCTGTTAATCAGCAAATCTGGCCATCTCTTGAGATTTGGTAAGTGTCTGTTGACTTGATATGGTGCTGTGGAACCCAATGCCAAAATGTACCACATAATTTAGATCCAAATCATAGCAAAAGACTTGGTGGGGGGAGCTGTAGATGGCCTTAAAATGAGCATTACAGTAATGTAGCAGCATTAAATGCCTCCAGGCAAACAAGATCTAAACTGATCTAGCCAGGAACATTAAACATTCATCAAAACAAGAAATTAACTTAGCCAGAGAATAAATCAAAACTATAGCATAACAGCAGCTTTTTGGGAAAAAGGTGCAAGTCGGGTGCCTCATTCCCTGGGAATCCAAAAGCAAGCATGGTAATGGAACAGGGTGACCACTTTAAAGTAGTTGTGCTCACCAGATTGTCCAAATCTGGAGCTTTCATGTGAAGGGAGCTATTTTCAGGCTGTGCTCTTGTCAAGTGCAATGTAGTCTTTGTTGGGTGGCAGTTCCCAAAGAGACTAAATATTGTGGGTTTTTTTTAAAGAAAAATATTTTTTCCAATTCTGAACACCAGACCTTATAATAAAAATTCCTTAGGTCCTAGCATGCCATTGAAGTTGGATTTCATGCTCCCCAGAGTGAGACACGATGAGGTATCACAGCAATGCTAATTCTGCCCCTATCAGTTTTGCTTTGAGTGTTCAAATTCCATTAGATCTGAACTGCATTGTTTCTATCTTCATTTCTCTTTCTGCAGAGGGATGAAAAACAGGGTAGTGAAAGGCTCAGATTCCAAAGATCTGAGTTTGTTCACAGACCTGTCACTGGCATGTTCTCTGGTTTCAGTACCTCTACTTTTCTTCTCCAGTTCTTTAAAGATAGGGAAAGAAACCTTTTGCTTAAGGGTTTTCTGTCCTTATAGTAAATTTGTTACTAGTTACCTAGAGATTTTCCAAAAAAAGGTACTATGGAAGTAGTTGTTTATTTATGAGGATATTTTGTTTGTTTTCTAACATATTTCTTCCACCATTTAATTATCTGTCTTCTAGAAATTTGCCAGAATTTCTATTTTTCCCAAATCTCTGGTTGTGCTGTGAAGGTACAGGGCAATTCAAGAGTGGTCTCCAAAGGGCACCGAGGGAAATACATTATTGTGCAGATCTGTGTGAGCTAAGAGTTGCTGCCATGTGTGTTTTCCTGTCCATCTCATAGCAGAAAGCATATGGAACCCATTTAAAATTTAGACTGCATATTTTTTTAAAAAAATCACTCATCCCCTCCTAATCTCTGTGAGAGCATGTTGGGATGCTCTTTATTTAAAAGCATGTATCGTACAGCCAGCCTCTTGTATCTGAAACATTCCCCCTCAACTTTCTAACAAAAAAAAAATTGTGTGTGTGCAAGTTAGCATTGTTCCTGCAGCCTCCTGCCTCAGCATCTCCTAAGCCACAACTTCTCCCTTTCTCTGTGAGGGGCCACAGCCTTTGTAGGAGAGAGCAGCTCCTTGAATGTATTCCTTCAGTGGATCCACTGGAGTGCAGAGCTGCTGTCCCAGCTCTCTTTGGACTTGATGGTTGGCCTCGAGGCGTGAGTTGCCAAATTCTCCTGTTGGGCATTTGCTTTGCATCCCTGCTCTGAGTGTCTGGGGGAAGGGGCTGTGGGGAAGCAGGGCTGTGGGTAGAGGATCTGCTCTTGGTCTCAGTAAAGTTTCTGGTAAGCTGGTCACATGAAACAAAAAATACATCAGCTCCCTTCCCCCATACACCAGAGTGTTTCTTGGCTCTGCACCCAAACTAGCAGCTGAGCACGTGATTTACTTGTAAAATGCAATTTAAAACAAATGGTGCCCTTGCAGATGGGAAATTAGGGATGGGAGAGGTGGCCTGGGGCTGTCCTGTGTGCAGCTGGGGCTGCCATCAAAGGGCAGGGGGATGTCTCCCTGCTGAGTTGCTGAAACCATGGGGAGTGGGGCTGCAGAGGAAGGTGCAAGCTGCAGGAGGCAAAATAGTTGAGATTGTGCTGAACCACAGCCTTACCAGGGGAAGGACGCGGGGGTGCTGCATGTGGGGCAGGGACAAGGAAGGGGAGGACTCCGTTGCACGTGGTATAGGGGGCTGTGCTTTGAGAGTTGGGCTACACAAGTACTCTGAGTTGAAGGTCTTCTTGCAAGATACACAGAAATTAATGTGACAGAGTTAGAGTAATTTTTGCCCTGTTTTGGTGCAAGAAAGGGGAAGTTGTTTGACCATTCACAGTTGGGGAGCTCAGCATCTTTTGTTTTGAAAACTTCATTGATTTTTCTAGTTGTGTTTGTACCCCACAGTTCTTCCTTTCTCTGGGATATAGGCTTTCCAAAGCTTTTTAAATTACACTAAGCCAATGTGCCCAAGAAGAACTAAAATAAGCTGCTAAGCTCACCACACACTTGGTGGGGACCTGCAAGCAAATGCCCCCAGTGTGCTGAGCTGGCCAGCAGGGCAATTGCACCATTCTTTGGGGGGTGTGCAATTGCACCACATTTCTTCCTGTATTAGGGCTGTGATGGGTGCACTAATGCCTCCTGGCCACAGCAGATAAAGTAAAATAATTCCTGCCCCTTGCTGTGTTTCTGTCAGCCTGACAGCTTTTGTGGTTGGTGATCTCCATTACATCAGATTAGGAGGAAGGTGCCTGCATTTTTGTTCTTGTCAGCTGGAGGATGTATTGTTTCAGAGGGGAGCTACAGTGTGCTGCTGCAGGAATGGTTGCCTGTACCTCCTGCTGCAGCACTGGTTTTCCTTGTGTTCCATCCCACCTTGAGCAAAGAAGAAATCTGTAAAGCAAGAAATGCCACTGTTTACAGTAGCCAACTGAACAGGTGGAGTTGGTGAATGATGGGTAGTTTTAATGGTCAGTTTGTAGAATTCTTAATTATTGCAGCAGACTGTAGGTACCAAGCTTTGTGGCTGTAGGTGTTAATCTAGCACACAGCTTTGCAGGCAACCTCTGAGGTGAAACATTTCCTTCCCACCCATTCACCAACAAACCTGGAAGGTTTGTTCCTTCTGTGATTTGCCTCCATCACGGTGGCATGAAATAAACTGATGGCTAGCAGGGAAAAAGATGGGGAATGATATTCAGGTCAGAGGCTCTTGGAAATTCTTCATTGGTTTTTAGCAGCTAAAGTAAATAGTTGATGGGAAAAGCAGATAATATTAAAGCAGACTAAAGCAGAGTTGGCACAGGCCTTGGATATCCCACTGGCAGCATGGGAACGATGACTGGGGAGATGGAGAGATGGTTTTTTTGCCAGCAAGAGGGGCTGGTATGCCCTGAGAAATGTGGACCACAAACAGGGGTCGCATATGAGATGGTATGTGTGTCATGTCAGAGCTTACTGAAGACTCTAACTGGGGCCTGAGTGGTGCTTTGGCCTCTGTCAGTAGTTCTGTGGGCAGGTATCCGCCGCTCTCCTCGTGCAGTCATGGTGCTGGCTTATTTGTCAGTGGCTGCATTGACACCGAGGGCTGGCTGAATCCACTGGGCTCTGCTTGGCTCACTGCATTTTGCTGAGTAAGACTGGGAACAGTAAAGCTTTTAAAACAGCCTGAAGAGCAGGGGCTGCAGGAGCCAGTGTCTTGTGGGGAGGGGGCAGTGTATGCTGTGGAGAGATGTCTCAGGAGGGGTTTACAAAATGCTGCTCTGAGTGCTGTAGCAAGGTCAGAAGGAGTTTCCTTGCCCAGAATCTGACTTTATCTCAAGTTTGAAGCTAGGGACTACACTGTAGTGGATGGCTGGGGTGCTTGCTCCTTCCCCTTCCTGAGTGCACATGCATTTATATTTCGTGTTGCTTTGCAGTGCTGGCTTTGGTCAAATGGTGGGATCTTCTGCAGGCAAGAACCTAAGCAAATGGTGGCCATTTTCTCTGAGATAGTGAAAACACCCAATATGGCTTTATCTGTGCCTTTGTAGGCAAAGAAAGGCATGTTAGGCTTGAACACACTTGGTCTGCTCACATGGTTAATTGCTAGAGATCACTCTCACCTATAGCAGTGAGCCTGTGCTGATTGACTAATTTGACCTCCTTTGACTCTTGAAGTTCCTGGAAAGTTGCCGGTGGCTGTGAGAGCGCAAGCTCCCCACTTCCTGTTAATGTGCACATTGGTGTGCTGCTGTTTTGCTTTTTAAGGTGTACAGTAGGTAATACTCAGGGTATGTGTCCCTGTTGAAAACAAGTGGATAGGAATTCTCTTTCCCTTACCAGGTCCACCTGCTGGATGATCCAAAGAAAAATTTTGGACAAGTTGTTTGCTGATAAACAGAAAAATATACATGTGAATAGAAAAGGCAGCTTTGACTGACACCAAGTGTAGAAACTGCAATGTCAAAGGTGCACACTATGACCTTTTTTTAAAAGATTCCTCTCTTTTAGGTATTTTTAATAGCTTTTTTCCTTTTGCCACTGTTGTATACATATTAATATCTGCCTTCAGTTAGATTATCTTTGCAAGGTAAGTACAAGGTAATGAAATGCAGGAAAAGAGAATAAATTGCCTTGGCCCACTCTTCAGGGTGCTCATTTAAGATACAAACAGAATTACTTAAAACATCTTGATTTCTGGTCCATGGTGTTCATAGTCTAATTTCTGTGTTACTTGAACAGAAAAGTGGAAACTGCTAAGATTATGTAGGTTGTTCCTTTTAATTTGTTTGGTTTGGTTTTCCAGTACAGTAATACCAAGGGGTTCCCAGATACTAGTGTGTGTTAACAGAGCTTGTGACCAACTGTGTGGACTTAACGTTGCCTTTAAAATCAGGATGTGTATATGTACTCCTAGGGGTATATTACACTTTTACACGTGGAGTTGTTTGTTTCTGGGAGGTTGCAAGAGTGTGGGAAAAGGCTGTTACAAGGTGTTAATATTAGTGGTTTTACTGGAGGAAGGGCTTTGTCCAAAATTATGCTTGCCAGCATTTCTTGAAAGAAATCTTGTATTTGTTTATTGTGTCATATTGGCACTTGAATCTCCTCCTTCTGTCTCCAGCTGAAGGCAAGTGATGAGGATTTTGCCACTGTCCTGTTTCTCTAGCTTCCTTTGGCTGAGAAAAGTGGAGCTTTGCTCTTTCATCTTCACACGCTGGCTCCAGACGTTTCTTCGCCTCGGTGACTTTGTGACTCTTACACAGCAAAGATGCTGGAGGTGTTGTTTGGGTGTGGGAGCCCCTCTGCCCTGGCACTTGGGACATCATGGCACTGGGGTCATTCTGCACTGAGAGGCTGGGAAACATCTCAGGCTTTCAGAAATGTCGCCTGCAGTGGCAGTAGTATGCTGCTACAGATTATTAATTTTAGCTGGTCTTTGAAATGGCAGTGTAGAAACACTGAAATGGAAATGTCGAGGGAGGGAGGGAGGAGTGTTTGGGAAGTGTCATTATATGCTTATTTTCTTTACATTTTTCCTTAGGCATCTGCTCTTAGCTCTTGTCAGAAAGGATATACTGAATCTATGGGGGCCTCTGGTCATTCCTAAGGCCTAGGATGATTTTTGTTTGTTTCTACTAATACTGCAGATGGGGAAGTGGTGTCAGTCTGAGACTTGCTGGTATCCCTGTTCAAGGTGGTGGTGTGATATGGCAAATGCTGTGAGAATGCTGAGACATCTTAGTTATTCTATAGTACAGTCTTGCTGGAAGAAATAAGATATTATGGGGAAAAGTCTGGCTTGAAGTGCAGGATGAGGGAGCTAACTCTTTTGCTGGGAATGTTTCAGAGAGGATGTTTAAATTTAAACAAGCGAAGAAAAGCGTGAAGGAACCTGAAGGCTCTGACTAGTCTCGCGCTACAAAATATATTTGATGTAAATTCGATTTCTGTCTTGAAGCAGCTCAAATGGTATCTTAGCAGCTGGCACCAATTGACTATCTCCCGGAATTGGCATGATGACAGCAATCAAACTGAATTTATTGCTTTGAGTTTGATTCTTCTTCCGGACTCTTCCCATTCTCAGAAATGTAATCTAGAATGTGTTCCCACAGGAATGCTAGTTGCAAGCCTCCTTTAATAGCAAGGACAGAGCATGGTCCTAGTGCAGAATGAAGACAGGTGGACTGTAGTATTGAGCAGCCAGATTGTATATTCCAAGAGAATAGGAAGATTATGTGTTTGTAAAAGGAGGAACACTGTTTTTTTCTTCATGACACAGATTCTTATCACAGAACTGATTCACATCTAAGTGTTAGTTTTCTTGATGCTTCTTTTTACTGCTTTGGGAAAGAATCTCCCTTTTCAATGAAGTGGCTAAAATTTAGGCTGCTAAAAGTTATCCTCCCATCCTTTTTCTTTTTCCTTTCTTAAGGCAGGTGTACTAAATAAAGAGTGAGCTTTAGCCTCAGGACCTCAGTATAGCTGCGGTAAAGTAAGGTAAAGTAAGCCAGTAAATGCTGCTGTGGATGTAGTCCTTTGCACAGGGAACCATTGGGAAACAGTGCTGTGTTTCTAATGCTTGCTGAAGAAAGTATGTTAGAATTAAGTTTTTACACCTTGTTTTCCATTAGGTGTGAAATTAATCACTTTCACTGATAAATCTTGGTTTGATTTATGTCAATGATTGCTTTGTTCAGTATTTCAATTAGTTTTTAATGCTGACTTCTACTTCCTCTTGCCAGAAGAAGGAACGACCTGAAATAGGTGTGGTTTTGCTTGCATTTGTTCCTAGAGCAATGTCAGTGTTCCTTGGGCAGGTGGAGGGGATGGTATTCACGAAGGGCACTTCTCTTTTAACCTCCCTGGCCACTGATCCTTTGTGGAGCTTGTGGCAAAGCTGTGGCTGGAGAGCGTGTTCACATGGCAGCTGCCCACAGCTGAAACAGAAGCCTCCTGTGCATCTCTTGGGAGCCGGAGTCAGTCAGGGCATCACAGCTCTGTCTGAAGTCAGGAGGATCTGTGTGCAGTGCTGTGCTGCCAGTGCAGAGTGGCAGTGTCAGCACCTGACACCCAACCAGCTCCTCCTGCTCTCTGGCTCGGGTTTGGCCCCCACCCTGCCTGCTTGGGACTCATCTCCTTTTTGGGTTTGTGTCATTCTTCAGGCTCTGCCTCTCACAAGCATACCTCAGCTTCGTGCAGACGGGTCTCCCTGCGCTTCCCTGGCAGCCCCTTTTCCTCGAACAGCTTCCTAACAGGCTGATTAAGCACAGTGACCTTTTTCTTCATCTTTTTGTTGTTGTTATGTAAATGTTCTCACTTGGCAGCTCTAGACTACTGGGGTGTGTAGATATTCTGTACGCTGTCTGTGTCTGAAAATGTTCTCCAGGTCTCAGGTACCCTTGGAGGAGAAAGACCTGGTGAGGAAAAACCTCCTGCGAAGCAGCCATGCGTATAGTGGCTAGAGTAGAAAACTGGAACTATTTCCCTGGGGAAAAATGGAGCCCAGAAATTTGTTCTCATGTTATTCATCCATCTCTGCCACTGCATCATTGGGATATAAGACTGAACTGGTCAGACAATAAAATTGTTTTCTTAGCAAAGAGTAAGAAATGGGCATCAGTATAAAACCAGTCATATTCCACACTCTGCTGGAGATGGCCAGGTGTTTGTGAAGTAAAGCTGTCTACATTTTGGGTTTTGTTTCTGTTGGGTGCACCTGGGTGGCTTTCTTTTAGCATCAAGTTATCCTGAGTATCTGCTGAAGTTTGATGTGTCGTGGACAATCAGGACAAACTGTGATAGTTTTGGTCTGCTGTCTTCTGTACTCAGGCAGGGTTGTTGTTTTAACCTTCTCAGAGTTTTTTACAGCAGTGGCTTTACCAATTGTGCACAGCCGTTTCTGTCCATCCACTGTGCATGAAGAGTCCTGCCCGAGTGAGCAGACTACATGTTTGTATAAAATGGAGCAGTTTCATTTTTGTAGGTCCTTAACTGTTACAAATTATGCTAACACATCATTCTTGTTTTCTATTTAAGTAAATCCCTAGCCAAATCAAAACCCATCCCAAAGAAATCCCAGTTCTCTTAAAAGGCATTTTCTCATCAGGTATGTTCTAAAGAAACCCAGCTGTAATATCACGAGAATGACAGGGCCATATTTGCAGAGCAGTAACATTAAAGGTACCTGGGTTAAATGTAGGTTTACATCCTAAACAGAGATACAAAAATCATATCATATAAAGGACTGATAAATAGATTCGCACACCTTAGTTTGTAATGCGAGTAAGTTTTCTCTTGTTTTTAAGCACCATCTTCTTAAGCATTTACATTTTAAATTTTGCTACAAAAGAGATACATAGAGTGCATTTTCCTGTCTTTGTAGATACTCATTGCTTCAGACCGCAGATAGAATAATTTTCCAAACAGCAAGATTCTTTTTTTTTTTTCCTTTTTTTTTTTTGGCTGGAAAACAGTAAATGAATATTAGATGAGTGTTTGTAATATCCTGTACTTAAGTTTTAAGCATCAGCTATTGTTCAGGGCTAGACAGCTCTGTAACATAGCAGGGAAAGAGCTTAATGAAATCCAATATTTGGAAGCAGGAGGTAGATGAATTCAGACTTGGAACAGCAGTGCCGAATTTTAACAGGAAGGATAGCTAACATTTGGAGTAATTTCTGTGGGTGTATGACTTTATTTATCACTTGAAGTCTTGAATTTGAACCCTTACGTTTTCTAAAGGATATACTTTGTTTTAGGCAAGTTACGGAAATTACTGGTTGAATTTCACGGTTTTGTGGAAGGTGGGAAATAGGCCCAATGTCCCAGGCCTAGAATGCTGTAAGGTAGGTCAGATGTGTTGTTGTGTTCCCATTAGCTATGAGGTGTACTTCCACTGTGCATTAAGAATGCACAAATGATTTGCAGAAATAAATTTTATCTTTAGGGCAGAGGGAGGAGAAATTATTTCTTTGCAAGCTCTTGGTAAGTAAGGGATCTTTTAACTGTTATTTTAATATAGTTAAGACTACTTTGCATTTTAAAGTTCAGAGAGACTCTGTATGAGAGAGGCATTAAAGACAACCAATTCACTGTTCTGCCGGACTCAAAAAATTTTGCATGTTTTGTCTCCTACTGGGAATAACCTTTATTAGACCAGAATAAGGTAGAAAATTGAGATTCTGTTTTTATTCCTTATGCATTTAGGTACCAGGTTGTTCCCCACAAGTACCAAATTGACTCTGGTGCTGATTTGGTGAGAGTCAAATGTCTACATTGTGCCAAAGACCACCAGGTGATGAAGACCTTTGGGGATGGGGTGGGGGAGCATTTATCAAGTCACTGCTTAGGCTGTGTCCTGGTGCTGCCTAGGGCAGGATGGGTGATCCTGCAGGAATGGGAGCTCTCGGGCTTGCGGCAGGAAACCCGCCCAGCCTGACCTTTTACTGCTCTGAGTTGTGGCGGCTGACTACTGCGGGCTCCTGCTCCCGGGGCTGGAGTGTGCTTTTTTCTCTGTGAGTTGTGCTTGAGTTGGCCTGTTTTGTTGCCCTGGAGACAGAAGAGTGTGGTATGCTTTCCCCCTGACCAGAAATAGTTTCCTGTACCTTGTGACCGGAGTGCTGTACTCCTCCTCTGGTCTCCGGCCAGGCTGTGTGGTGCTGGAGGGATGGGGTGTGGGGTGGTGACCTCTTGTCACAAGTTCTGGTGTGGCTGCTGCCCATGAACACTAGCTGCCCTGCCAGCTCCCCTCCCTCTGCACGACGGTGTAGGATTTCAGGGGAGCAATTGCTCTTGATTTACATCTCCCATGGCATTTTGATGGTTATGTCATTTTGTTTGAGCCTTGCTCGTGTCAGCTGTCTGTTCTGACTGTCAGGACTTGGTGGCTGAGTAGCACGTGGTGAGCTCTTGCCTCTTCTTCCCCCTTTGCTCAGCTGTTTTTGCTGTCTGCTTCTCTGTGTCCTTGTACTTGGGAACAGATTTTCAGCAAGTATAGCTGTGCACAAGGGCAATGTGATCTGGGTGGATGAAGGATCCCCTTCTGTAGGAGTTCCAAGCAGAGCTGGGAGGGAAAGTGGGGAATTTGCAAGACCCAAGCATGCGAGCAGGCTGTGGATAGTTTATCTTAAACTGTTGTCCTGCTGTGAGAATCTGTCCTGAGTGCAGAGTGTGCAGCACTGTCTGCTACCTTGCAACTGTGTTTTGCAAAATTTCATTTGTGAGACATGCTGCTAAAAAGGAAGCCAAGACACCCCCACCCCTCCCTACCAATGCAGGTGAGAAAGTGCTTGCACTGCACCAAGGCCTCAGGAGCATGGAAGCTCTCCAGGCTTTCTTGCTGCCTGGTATTTTATTGGAGAGTGGTTCTGGCATAGAACTCTAAAATATATGCAACAACAACAGTAATTTCCAGGACTGAGAAGGAAGGAGAGATGAAAGGAGTAATTTACCTTCCCCCATCCCTGAACAGTAGCAGATGAAGATGTAAGCACATCTCAGCCCTATAAAGTATTAATTGGGACATTTTCTATAGTTCAGCAGTGGAATAGTGCAATGCCCTGAGCTTCTATTCCCAGCCTGGGAGAGGAAAGTGTTCTCTGCTGTGATTTGGCTCTGTCTCTGTCTTCTGCTCATGGCGAAGAGAACAGTTGCCCAAAGCCTCCTTTACAGAGAGAAGGAAGATGATGCAGAGACCAAGGAGCTGAACAGGCAGTTTTCAGGCAGAGTAGTGCAGTGCAGCTTTGTTGAAGTGGGTCTCTAGTGGGGTTCCTATAAATCAAAGGGTGCTGCATTCCTCCCAGTGATCTGATGAGTAGTCCAGTCAGCTGAGGATCCTGCTTACTCCTGGGGAGGTCTGTGTCACAGGGATGCAGAGTCACACCTGTGCTGAAGATCTGCTAGAGAGGAAATGGCAAGAGTGGGCAGGGACTGCTAAATCCCCTTGCTATGTTCTTTTGATGGGAACGGGAAGTCCAAGGACTGGAAGTTCTTACTTCTCTTGTTCTAGGCATCTGCATCCACAAAAGTCTAGACCTTAGGAGCTGCTAGGGCTGCCTAAAAGATTTTATCTCCTTCAGTTCCTTTCAGTCAATCTGTGCTTGTCCAGTGTGAGCATTTCACAGCAGAAGATGGGGGTTTTGTAGTGTAAATTCAGGAGTCAACCACTGCTGCAGTGAAAAGTCTCAGTGGCTAAAAAGCCCCCTGCTTCTTGGCTGAGAAAGGCAGAGTTGCTCCAACTCCTTCTCCTTTCTTTGAACTCACACATGGGAAGAGAAACCAATTTTTACTCTCCTTGATATTTTTCTTTAATCCAGATGAATGTCGTGCATGAACTGATGTTGCCTTTGGGCTGGAATAAGCGTACTTAGCATTTGGGCAGAACTTCTTGCCTGGAGATTTCTAAGTGCGTGATCAGCATTTCACCAGCGAGTCTGTCCATGGGTACTGAAGTATGGTTACCTTTACAGTTCACTGAAGCTGGCAGAGTTCCCTACTTCATGTGATGGCTGTGCACTAGCAGGAACTGTGTATTTCTCCCTCCTACTCTGCCTGTCTTTTGCAGTGTTTCTTTGGAGTGGAAGCAGTTCCTTTTCCCATTTCATGTGTGTTATTTCTTCTGAGACTTTCCCTCCAACTCTCCAGCCTTGGAGAAGGCGTAACTCTCATAAAGGGTCTCACTGGAAGTGGCTTTGGATATTTGGGAAGCTGCTGGAAGAGCTGTGCCTTTCATTCTGCAGCTACTGACTTTGAATCAAAGGATGCAATACCAGTTTAGTGCTGGCTCTGTAGAGGGAGCAGCAGTCCTTGTGCAGCCTCAGCTGCCTAGCCCTTGCCTGAAATGCCTGTGAAGTTTTGGGAGACAGTTGTGTTCCAGCAGTTCCCAGCCTTCAGGATGTGTGCTGGGTCACTGTGTTCCTCTCTCTGCTGAGTATGAACAAGAGCTTAATTCAGAGTTGTGGTGCTTAACACCTTGTTTCTTATTCTCTTTCAGATCATCAGAAACTGGAACGTGAAGCTCGAATTTGCCGACTTCTAAAGCATCCAAATATTGGTAAACTTCCTTGGGCTCAGAGGGATGGGGGTGAGACAGGAGTAGCAATGTGTCTCAGCTAGCACACTCTAAGAGAACAGATGTATTCTAGAGGTTCAGTACAGCTCATTGACGTTGCCTGTTGAAATCACCTCAACAGTTTATCTCTCTGACAAATTCTGCATCCAACCCTGTCCCATTCCTTAGCATCCAGACAGTCACCAAAAAGTTCCGTGTTCCCAGCTGCTCACCCCTGCAGAGCTGTCCCTGCTCCTTGGGTGATGCATGACTCTTGTCTGCTCATCTGACATTCTGCAATGGGGTGAGTTGTTGTATTTGTATTTCCCACATCCATCTTCTGTTTGTTGTCCTTGGCCCTTAGTGACATGTCAGTTTAAATGCTGTACTCAGAGACGTGCCCAAAGTTGAAGGAGGGTGAGCTAATACTTCAGCTCTTCTCATTGCAGTGGCCACTTATTTTGAAAACAAGAGACCAAAACCAAATTGCCCATATTGAAGGGAAAAAGAAAGCCTACTGGAGTGAAGGGAATAGTTTGTCTAGAAATACAGAAAGAAACAAAAATCAGGAACAACATTAAAAAAACCTACCATGTTTACTGAAATGTACAAAGAGGGCAGGGATTTTTATCTAGTTCCAAAGCACCATGGAAGCTTGGACCATTAATAATCCCCTTTTTAGATTTTTTTAAAGAAATAAAGCCTCTAGGATCCTAGCTACAATCTGATTTGAGGTAATTTATTTAAGAAAACATTAAGAAATTCCAAACTGGCACTTCTAACCAAACCACAGTTAAATATCCATGGCTGGGAAGACTATGATGTATTACCTTGTCCTTCTTTTGCATAACCCAGTCAGTGGAGATAATACTTTAAGGGCATCTCTCTGGTCTTCTGATTTCCAGCTTTGTAATCACTTGGCTCCTGTCCTCTGCAGGCCTGGAAGAGGAAAGGCCTTAGAGCGTACCCCATAGACTGGCATCTGTACTCTATTCCATACGTGATGAACAAGCAATTTCCGCAAGCTCAGGACCTCACAAAATGCAAAGTTCTTTAGCAGCATCTTTTAATGAGAAAGAGCTTTCTTGCATCTGAGCATAGTTGTGGTGTAGGTATGGCTTGAGGAGAGGAGCAGGGGTTACGTTCTGCAGTAATTTGCACCGTTGAATGTATTAGCCAGTAAATTTATTGCTTGGCAGAATTCAAAATGACTGAAACTCTCGTTGTGGCACTTTGTTTGCACTCTAAGACTTGCTATACTTAGAGAGTAGCTTATATCACTTTGTATTTTGACTTTAACTTCACTTCCATCGTCTCTCCTTTTTATAATATCTTACATCTTTTCTTTCCAGACCTCTCACAGAGTAAATCTTATACACAAGAGGAAAACCACTCTTATAAGTAAACAGCATGGAAGAGAGAAATGTATTATGTTCCTGGTTCAGTTCTGCAGTTGAGTGGCAGTGCTTTTCTCCTGTTCTGTTGTGCTTTGGAAAAGACAGTTTGGGGAAATGTCAGGTCCTTGCATTTTCTACAGAGAATTTCTTGTCTTCCTTGAAAGAATAGTTTTTCTTTTAAGAAAAGGAGCTATTCATTGTAAACTCAGTGAGTGCTTACAAATAAAAATAAGGGTATTAATTTTTATGCCTACAATACAAAATCAAAGTGTGTTGAATAAGACCTCAAGAAGTTATATGATTCATTCAGCAGTCCTGTGAAAATCTTTTATACCTGGCTGGTTCCAGGCATGTTTGTACTTAAAAACCTTTAATCCTTTCACAGCCCCTGGTGGCAGTCTTTCAAACGTTTCATTTTTCTGTCAGTTAAACACTAAAAACATAATTTGTCTTTCTCTTAGCTTGTTGTTTCTAGTTCTATCTGGAGTATCTGTGGAAAGTAGTTTTTCTTTCTTGTAACAATCTTTTACATATTTGAAGACTGTTATCATGTCTCTTTTTAGTCTTTTTCTTCAGACTAAACAAACCCAGTTCTTTCAATCTTTTCTCATATGTCATGTTTTCTAGACCTCCAGTTTTTTTTTTTTTCCTTTCCCCCCTCCTCCTTCTCTGGACTCTCTCCAGTTGCTTCATATCTTTCTAGAAATGTGATGCCCAAAACTGGACATAAGATTCTAACTGAGGGCATGTCAGTGCTGTCCAGAGGGGAAAGAATTGCTTCACCTGTCCCACCAAAGATGTTTGTTTTGTACATCAGCCTTTGAAGCTTTTCATTTTATTGTTGATGTACATTTGTTTTCTAACACATTATTGCTCCAGACTACTTTCTGCACAACTTCTGGCAAGCAAAATAGTTTTTCCATTTTGTATAGATGAGGACTCCTACTGAAGACTGTATTACCTTTGTCTTTATTTAAAAAGACAGGAAGAAATCCAGTCTGTGGGTTCCCCCCTCCAGATGTGTCAAAACCATTTTGATTTATCTGCTCATAGTGTAAAAGGGTTACAGCTCCCACAGTAACATGGCCTATAATAACAATGCCATATATTGCATCATGTAGATAATTAATAACACTATTGAATACTGTTGGACTCCAGTCAAACTCTTGAAGATATCACTTGATACATTGTTCCAGTTTGACAGTGATCAATTTTGAGTAGTTTTTCAATGAATTGTATACACTGTTGTCAGCTAGTTTTGAATACACATTTTTTCTTAATTGCTTGTGGAAAGAGCATGTAAGATGTTGTCAGAATGCTTGCTGAAGTCCAGATGCTACATGCATTGCTGCTTCCATGTTCCTTGGACTTGTTATGTTGTCATAGAAGGGAAACATGTTGTTCTAACATAGTGGTATTTTTTTTCCTTGAAATGTGTATTAGCAGTTAGTAATCACCTAGTTACTGGCATTCCATGTTGTAAACTCTTCTGGGTGAGTACTTGGTGTGTTGCCTTGGTGTGAGCTATGTGAGTAACACTGCACAAACCATAAAGAATTCTGCAGATTTTGCATTTGCTTTCCATTTCATGTTTTGTTATTACTGGTTTCAGTGCAAACTGTGTTGCAGCAAATCCCGTTCTCCTACGGGCACCTGAGCCTGTAGCGAGTCTGGGGCAGGAGACCTAAAGTTAGGACTTTGTGAGGCAAGCTGCTTTTCTGTCTTTCCTGGACACAGGATATAAAGCAAGCCTGTTGTTGAATTTGTGGTTCTTATGCTTTTACTGCAGGACAGTTGATTCTGGACTGCAATACACTGACCATAACACTGCTACTCTGATAAAATAAAGATTTCTCTAGATACAAAGTAATAGTGATATTTCCATTTGACATTGCTTTTCGTGAAATTATTGATTTCTAGGTTATCCTAACATGCCTTCATCAAATCTCAGCCCTAATTACAGGCTTTGGCAGGTTTGTAGTTGGTTGTTTGGCTTGTCTTTAGATGCACATTATGGCCAAGGTAATCACAGTGGAGTAATCCTTCTAAAAGCTTGGTGTTGCAATATGGGGTTTTTTGTCTGGACAAAAGAAAGCTGACTTGAGGCAATTTTCTTCTGATTTACAACTCATGGTATGCATGATATGAAGTGTGTCATTATAGCTGGTCAGACTTCAGTAGAGGAAGGACTTCTTTCCCTAAATTTTGATTTGCTCTTTTTCCTTCTGACAACTTCTAGAGAACTTTGTGTTCTGGCCCAGAGAGCCATTTGCCAGCCATGGTCATCAAATACAGCAGAATTAGACAGACATCAATCAGTGATCTGTTCTTTTCAAAAATGCACCCATTACTGAGGATATGGGTGTGTTAGAGGCAGAAGACAACATCATTAAAACCCCACTGTCCATAAGGAGATAAAGTGCCTGGGGAAGTTGGCAGGAGTCGTGGCTCTGTGGAAAAATCCACTTCTGGAACAACTTAGTGTTACAGTGATTCACTTACATATAGATCTTGTGACATTAGACATGGATGTGTTTGTGAACATGTAGAAGAGAATGATACAGCTGTCTTCTCCCTTAATCCCTGTTATGCTGGGAAGAGGCAGATTTCTCTAAGAACACGCACAGCCCTGATCCCTCATTTGCAGAAGCTTTGCTGATTGTGCCACTTAAACTTGTCTAATTGCTAGGCCAGAGCTAAACTTTCAATGTCTTGAATATCAACTCGTGCTTACTGGAACAGCTCTTTTAGTCTTCTGCTTAGTTGAAAACTTCAGTTTAGTCAGTCTGAATTTGATTTTTAAGTTGTGTAGTTCATCCACTACAGACACTGTCTTGTGAATTTTTTTTTTTTTTTACCATGTTTCCTGCTACTCATCAAATGTTTACAGCAGTGACAGACCTGGGAACCCTAGAATCTTCCTGCAGGTTTGTTCAGGGAAGATACAAGTTCAGAAAAGTGTCGAACATGACCTTTCCTGTCTTAGGACTTGACTCCCAAAGCAATAATGATGCAAAATTGGATCAAAATCATCATTCATAGTTTTGAAAACTCTTTTCTAGCATTCTTGTGTTCTTCTACAAAGGTAGTGTTGTGACTTGTTCAGTGTACAGAGCAGAAGTCTGCTCTGTGTGTGGATTTTGTCCACTGTGTTGTTAGGTGTTGTTCTTCTCCTAAATTTTCTTTGTTATGGCAGTCTAAGTATGTGCTTCTTCTCTGGATATGTCACCAGTTGATCTGTACTCTTTCTTAAATATTTTTAACCCAACTGGACAAAAGTAGTTCTTGAATAGCTTTTGTTCATAGCTGTAACTAAGCACTTCTGGTTGGTCACTGTGTCCCAGCTCTTAGCAGCCCATTGCTCTGAAGAACTGCATGCACATAAGTCTAGAATAATAAAAATACGAATTTTAAGAGAGGTTGGTAGTAGACCAACAGCCAGAGCCAAATTCTGTTTCTGATTTCTGCCTTTGTATCATCTGCTGAACAGCTTCAGAGTTTATGTCTTTGAGGGAATTTATAGCAGTGGTGAAATGCTGTCCTCAGCATTTCTCAGAATTATTGCTTTTTCAGGTTTTTCCTACTTCAGACTTCTTCTCCAAAATATACTTGCACCTGAATTATTTTTATTTTAAGTTCTATCCATTGGCTTTTCTCAGCATAAACCACAATTTTGGACATGTCCTTATTTAAAATGGGAGGAAAAATGGTATAGCAATCTCCTGTGCGTTAGAAGAATTTCTTTTGACACAGTTGAATTTTATTTCCTTTGACAAGTGGTCTGTCCTCCTAGTACCTCTGAGCAGTGGGAGTGATTTTGATGGATGTGTGTAAGAAAAGGGCTCCAGTTTGTGTGCCCTTAAATGATGGTTACACTCAAGGTGTGAAGTGGTGCAAAGACAGAAAGAAGGGCTGTGCTTTTGTGTGCAGCCCAGCTGGAGAATCCCACAATGCTCATAACAAACCTGTGTGGGAAAGAGGGTGCATGGACCACGTCTGCAGGCTTAATACTGCATTTGTTGTCTTGGTGGTATCAGCCACAACTTCAGGTTCACTCACTCCTCATTTTAAGATAGTAGTTTTGATAACAAAGCCTTCAGTTCCCCCCCTCCCCGCCTCGCTGCCATTTGGAATGTTTTCCTATCACCTTTTCCTTAACAAGAGATTTGAAATGCTTCCTTAGTGAACAAGAAAAAAAAACGTAGGCTGTGTTTTGCTGTAAACAGCAGATTTCCTTGTTTTCATTTGGCTGCAGGCATCCAGACTGCCTTTGCAATTGGGACAGAAAGGATGTGATGTGTAAAGAATAGTTAAAATGCTGGGGATTCTCCAGTGTTTTGGCCATGATTGCTGTCCTATGGATACTCAGTGGTTTCCAAGTGGGAGGCTCCCATGCATAGCCAGCTGTTTAAATCTGCTGCCCTGTGGTTTATATTGCTGGGGCACTGCTTCTGGTGCAGACAGGGGATGTATGGGGAGGGTGGAGTAGGGGGGAAAGAGACCTTGTAGTAAGAGTTATGCTTTGAGACTTCCTCAGTTACTGAGCATCTTTTCCTTGGAAGTGTCATGGGGCTGTCTGAGAGGACAGCAAGTTGCTGAGCTTCCTAAGAGGTCAAACAATAATATTCTTGGACTTAGGCCTTTAACCTGCTCTCCTCCTACCTTGCCAGAAGAAAAAAACTCACCAACAAACACTCAAAAATCCCTCAGACTATCAGCTGAAGTGAGTTCCTGCTAGAAAGTTTGAGCCTTTGAGCTGCGAGTTTCCATTTATTATTTCCAGTCTCTGCACTGTTAGATATTTAGGTGAGTGCCTATGCATGTCTGCCTGACAGAATGCTCCCCAAAACCCCAAGCAGTCCACCTTTTCGTTTTTCATTCTGATTTTCACAGTTAATTCTTTCACTATTACTTACCTCTTCATGTTTTCTTATTTTACTGCCACCTCTTCCTAGAGCTTTTCCTGTAGTTTTAAGAAAACTCTTTCTCCGTAATGCATCTCAATTTGGGAATGGAATAATAATTGCATTTTTTTCCTTGCCAGGGGATATATTTATTCTGTACACCTCTCTGGTCTGTACTAGAGACATATTTGGATTCCATTATTCATCTATTTAGCTGTGAGATTTATCTGTGTGAAAGCAATCCCTTAAAAACATAAATAGTGGGATGAGGGCCAGGTTCTCTGCACCCACAGGTACTCCGAAAACCAGAGGGGAACTCCACCACTTCCTCCCTTTCCCCACACTGAGGAATGGAGGGAGCCTCTTTTGGGCTCCCCCTGCCCGAGGCCTGATTGGAGCAGGGAGCGGCTGCACTCTGGTGAAATCCTGCAGGCGACAGCCGCCCTTTGGAACACAGCCTGTGACCCAGCCAAGGGGTCAGGGCTGTCCTGGGCAATGCAAGGCAGGAGCTGAGAACATCAGCTTCACACAGCAAGCCTTGGGGGTGGCAGGCAGAACACCTGCCTGCATGGATTCATCTCTGATGGCAGAAATGCCAAGATGCAGTGCATTGCATGAGAGATCTAAAATTTGTCATGGCCACTATCTGTATTTTATTAGTTTTATTAAAGTGGGTGTTCTCTGCATATTTTCTTTGAGACACCAGTGAAGTTGGCTTGTTATTATTTTGGGTATTTTCAGAAAAAGCTCTCATATAATACTAGTGGTTATCAGAAGTACTTTGCTTATCTGCTGTGTGGCTAATAGGAAATTATTAATAACAATTCTGGATGGTCATGATTGCACTGTTATCAGGAGAGCAGGAAATATTCCTGTAAATGCACTCTTTTGGCTCATTTAATGTTTAAGTAGGGCATTCTAAATGTTATGTATCATGTGCTGAACTTCAGCTTTTCAATATGGTCATAATAAAATCAAAGGGAAAATAACATTTACTTGGCACTAAAATGTTTCTTTTTAAATACTTTGTGGGTTTTTGGGTTTTTTTTGCTTTTTGCCTTTGCTTTTTACCTCTGTAGAAAGACAGATTTCTTAACAGGAAAGGTACTGTTTTCCCTGCAGCTCCTTTCTAGGCTGTGAGTTTCTGTGCTTAAGGGGTATTTCCCAACTGGGCGCTGCCTTAGCCTCATTTTTTAGGGTTGGAGAGTTAAAAATGTTACAGTGAGAGCAATGGTAAGGGAGGCAGGAAACCCACCTCTGTGCTTGTGTACCTTTTCATACTTCCTTAGCACTGTTCCTTGTCTTTCTTTGCAGAGCCTGCATTAGCTTGGTTCTGCCTGAACCTGAGCAGAGTGTTAACAAATCCTCCTCCTCTTCCATTTTTCAAATCTTTGGAACTGCAGTTGGTGTGAAATGCTGTGGGTTTGGGGAGTTTACAGCAAGCTGGTGTATGTCCAGCATACCATGACCTTGCTGTGTCAGGTTTGGGAGAGGAGGGAAGGAGAGCACGTTTCTGAGGGGCTGGTGAACAGCAGCCTGCTATGTCCTGTTAGCTAACTGTCCTGCTGCTGCTGGTTACTGCTCTGACAAAGCTGGTCATTAGCTGCTGGAACAGATGATTTCTAGTGGATTATTTGAATTACACAATTTAATGCTTTTTAATAGCAAATTTTTAATTAAAAGGAGAGTCCTTTTGGAAGCAGCCTGAGCAGCTGCAGCTGAATTCTGCATGTTTAATGTAATTAGAGAAACAGCTGGGGAGGGAGCTGAGCACCCAGCTCACAGGCAGTCGCAGGTTGGTGGTGGCTCCTCACGGGACAGACATCCTGAGTGATGTGAACCGTGCAGGAAGCGTCCTGGCACACAGCCAGCCTTGGAGATGGTGGGACAGTTCCCATCTTGGCTGCCCAGGCTGGTGAGCAGCTGGGGAAGCAGGGAGTGGGTGGTAGCCATCTGCGTCAGTTCACTTGTCACTCGTGCTGCCATGGACGGCAGTGCTCAGTTTGCAGTCTGTGGGGCCATGTGTATTTGTATCTATAGCTTCAGCACCTGCTGGCACGCTGGAGAATGTCAATGGAAGAGGACAGCAGGTAGGTTTTACCCTCTGGTTTTATTTTGCTACTTCTCTTGAAGTATCAAGAGATGCAGAGTCTCTTGAAATATGGCCTTGCAGTATCTCTTACCTCCTCCATTTCTCCATGATCCAGGCAAATGTCTGATGTCTTGTTGAAAACTGCTGAGAAGTGAAGCTGTGGTTGTTTCTAATGAGTGGCTGATGTTTAAATAACGTGGTTCAGACTGGAAGATCCCAGAGCACTTTTGAGTTTGCACTACTAAGAGTGCAAAGAGGGAAGAGTTCCCTCTTTCCATAGAAGAGTTCCTGTGTTGCAATCACCACAGCCCAGGAGACAACCATAAACCTCTGTTGCCTTGTGTTGGCTCTGCTGCAGGTACTGCAACACAGGCAACTTGAGAGCCCTAAATATTCCATAAACACAGTGTTCTATGTGTGTTGATGCAGTGGTAGTTGGCTGATACTGTCCTTTATGTGTCCATAGTATCAAAATGCTTTACACTTAGGAGCACCAGTGAACCTAGATTTAGCAGACAAGATTACCTGTAGCTTGAGCACTGTCCCTAAGGACAGGCAAAGACCACTGGTCTGTAGGAGCAAGCCTATTTCAGCCCATGTTACCTTTTCCTAAGCAGAGATGAGTGATTGCCAGATGAAGATACTGGGAATTGTCCTGTGAAATTCTGCTTCTGTGCTTGCTTTTTGTTGGGACTTTGGAAACTTCTTTGCTTTAAGATACTTGCAGCAGGTTGCCAGAAATCACACTGTATTAACAAGAGCCTGCCTGCCCCGACCATGGGCTAAGCCCCTGTGCAGCCCTGCTCCACTGTTTTCTGTGGATATGGAATACAGGGAACGTTCCTTATGTGGCAGGCACAAATGCTCCTGGCCTGTTGTGCTTGGTGTAAGAGTAAAAAGATAATAATATTCAGCACACTGGACAGAGTGAAAGGGAGATGTGGGGCAAAGCTAGGCTAGGCATATTCTGTGTTTGTGACCCTAATACCAATTAGCCTTTTATATATGACCTTTTAAGGATGAGATGGCTGTTGCTTTTCAGTGTCTTAATGTTCTTGTAGTTCAGCTGCATTTTTATAAAATTTGAAAGATCTTTTCTGATTTCTTCATGATTCACTCTAACTTTTGCTTTCACAGACTTGCTTTGCGTGACTCAGCAGCAATTTGCATTGGTTGTTAGGCTGCTGCAGTTTGTTATGAAGGAGATTTTCCTCTTATGTTCTGTTGGTTCGTATCACACTCAGGCATCAGAGAGTTGTGGCTGTCTGTACCAGGTCACATCATTCAGGCATGGAATGCAAACCATATGGCATGACTGTTACTGCATTGCTGTTTTTCACTAAAATGTCTCATTTTCTCTAGTTAATATAATAGCTTATTAGTATTATTTCTTTCTAAAATAAAAAATAAAAGTGCACAAGGATTTTGAAGCACTTTGAAGTAGCAGCTTGAAATTCTGTTCTTGAGGCAAGATTTCCATTGAGAGTCTGAAGACAGCAGGCAGGGGAAAGTAATATTCACAGCAGATGTTCTTAGAAAGTGCTTGAACTCCTGGTACACAGCTGCTGTTAGGTTCAGTAACCGCAGCAAGTCCCCTTGAGCCACTCAATGTCGTATCAGGCTCTTTGCAAATGCTCTGGATTGCGTTAGGGCCTCGGACCTGACACACACACCCACACAGGACAGAAAAAAACTTGCCTAACTTGCATCAGGCAGTGCTGAAGGTGTGAGTTTTGGGGGAAAGGGAGCCATTTGGTATCACTGTTTTTCTGTTGTTAGGTTCTTTTCCAAAAGATCAGCTTTGTGAGAGATGCTTCCAGTACAGGTAAAATCAGTTTACATAGGATAAGGCTGGAGAGGAGACTGAGAGAAGAGAAGGATGCTTAAACCAGTTAGCTAGGCTGTGTCTTGTGTGTTGTGATGCCTCACAGTTCTCTAACAGTGCAGTTACATTAGTGCATTTAAAATTGGAGGGACAGTTTTGAGTAGCAGACTCTCGTCACCCTTGGTGGAGTACCACTGCAGTACCAGATTCAGGAGATGCGTAAAAAAAAGTTAGGCTTTTTTTGTGACTTGCTGAAAACATTGTTTCATGAAGATGCTGTACTGAAACCACTGCTTATTCCTTCCAGAATCTATGCGCTTCTTGGAGCTATCATCCAAGTGGTGATGCACACTTTCTGCTGACTGAGCAGCTGGTTTTGTTGGAAAGGTTTCTCCCTACCAGTCTGTAACTGACGCTGCTCCTTTGGACAGCATTTGTTCTGGCAGTGCTTACTAGTGCTCTGGGTTTTTTAGGTATTATTTCGAAAGTTATCTATAAGCCTTGTCTGTCCTACAAAATTAGATGTGCTTGTGAACTCTACAAAACCTCTCTTTTTGTGTGTGGATGTGACCTTTTTTTCCCCCCCTGAATAAAACTTTGGGTGAAATCTTTCACCATATCCTGTAATTGATTTAGTGCCTTGTTGTCTGACTTGCTTCTGCTTTCTTTCTTACCCTCTCTGTTCTTGTGAACCTAACCATTGTAGTACATGCTCTTTCATCCATCAGAGATCTTTGACTGGAAAAAGTCATCAGATGAGTCCAGCTATGAGTGGTGTTGGCAGGTTCTAATTTCCTACATCTGTAAGAATCCCTGTGTTAAGAGTGTTTGGCTAGGAAGGAAATATGGTTTGAATTGCTGCTTCCAGGTAACAGAATCAGCTAATAGAAATAATCCACCTCATCTTCTGGTGAATAGAGTGAGATGAGCTTTCTTGGCAAGTACTGCTCTCTTTTTAGTTTGGTTGTATTTTGGAAGACACTGTGTTACTGTTGTGCAACTTCCCTCTTGCTGCAACTTGAGATTTTTGTGATGTGTGCATTTGTCTAGCCTGCTGTGCTAGACACATGTATCACTGGTCCCCTGATGAGAGAAAAAAAAGAATGCTGTAATATTTTTGAAGAAAAGTTTAACTGGATGAATACTTTTGGTTTTATTTCTCTGTTTTTCTTACTATGGATAATCAGGTTTTGGGAGGACTTTGCCCTCCAGTGTCTCCATGTAATTGCATTTTTCGCTCTCATGTCAACAGTTTGCACAGATATGAGCAGCTTTTGTGGGTTGTGCTCTACAGTTGTGTTAAAGCTGAATTTGTGGTAGTAATGGAGCTGTTAGACTGTGTCAGGACCAGCAGCCTGTGGAAGCAATGGGATCCTCTTCTCATGGGAAGATGTTTGAAACAGAGCACAGCCCAGTACTTGAGTTTTGCTCCATTCAGGAACCTGTGTTCTGCCTTCAGGTGGAGGACACTTGCACAGGTTATCTTTAAGCAGAGAGGGCTCTATACTGTCTGGGCAGTGGAGGTATCAGATGGTTTCTGACGTTAGTGCATCTTCATGGTGAATACTCACTCTGTGTCAGTCATATTTGTGAACCAAAGTGGAGAGGAGGCATAGAAACTTTAAAAATGTTTTTTATTATTCAGTCACTTCTGAATGTATGCCATTTCATGGACTAGCTGAATAGTTTTGCAAAAGGCAGATCACATTTTTAAGCTAATCATCCCTGGTAGCTAGCACTGTAAGAGAAAGCAGTTGCATATCAACAGAGTGAACTGTGGCCTCAGAGCTGTCCATTGCAGTCTCCTTACTGGTCAGGAAAGCTCTTGTGGAACTGCAGGAGGGTAGGTAAACAAAACTTTAGGGTGAAAGAACACTAATTTTGTTTCTGTTCTGCTACTGAGGATTGCTTTTGTTTCTTTGCATTGGTATGATATTAGGGCTGGAATTGAGAGTCACAAAAGTTTTGGTATATTCAGACTTTTTTTGATCCTTTTTGACTTCCCTCATTGCTGTCCCCCTCCACACTTAAAGCTTAATATTCTGAACTGTCACTAGTTATTCATGTGTAAGGTGCTGGTGCCCAGTGTAATTCTTCCTACGGCTTTTCTAGATTTTGCTGTTCTGCCATTACTCCCTGAGCTTTCCTACCTCAGCAGATTAAATCCTGGGCAGATTTTGTTCTAGCATCATTCTGGGCTGTTGTGAGGCGGCAGTTCCCTTGTTAAGTCAATGACCTGTGTCTGCCTTCAAGGCCTTCTTTTGCTGTGCAGCCCTAGGGTGGTGCACAATGTCAGTATATATGAACTGTCTCTGTCCTCCTGTCATGGTTCCTCACCTAAGGACGCAAGTAGTGTTTTACTGTCCTTGAAGGCTCTTTTTGCTGCCTCTGCCAGTCTCTGCCAGCTGAATTGCTACTTCCTTCCCTTTTCATAATAGCTGACAAAATTGCTTTTCTCAGGACAAAGAAATAGCACCAATCAGCTCATTTGTGTTTTATTTTCTGATGTAATTTGCTGCCCAACTCTTTTGCGTCAAAGTTTATCATTCACTGTTTCTCACTTCTACCTGCAGACATGTTTGCTGTTCCTTTTTCAAGGCCACTTTCTCGATGTGCTGCTGGCTGTACTCCTCCTCCATCGTGATTTCATTCATGTCACTCTCCCCTGTGCTTGGTGTTTCTTGCAGTGCTCTGGTGGCCTTTCAGGTACCAGAGGAAGGAGAATGCTTTTTCATGCCCACCAAGCATCACCAAACATGACCTTGTTAGTACATTCAGCTTTCCTTGAAGTTTCTCCATCTGTTCATAAGGTCTTCTCCACAGACTTTTGCCTGTGTTCTGGGCTTCAGTTCTTGTTGATGTGCAAAATTTTGTCCTGCTTTCACCTCAAACAGCCTTCACTGGAGTGAAAACTTCCCTGTATTGGAAATCCAAGTGTCTTTTTCAGCTGCTTTCCATCTTGTTTCCAATCTTGAATGGAAATCTTCTCTCCTGGGAAATACCTTTGTTCACACTTGTATTTTCATAATGCCATCTCTGCTGGTTTCTACCAAGTGCTCAGGAGGCAAGTTCTCTTGTAAACACAAATTTGTATTGTAATAAAGTTATTACAAACCCAGCTAAAACTGCTTACTTGGAACGATCTTTTGTTTGCAGCAAGTGATTTATGGAACGTAGTTGGTCAGGGTGGTGTCTCTGTTCTCAGGCATCAGGAACAGCATGTTGCACCTGAATGCTGAACGGGCTTGTTCACAGCATTTTGCTGGATGGAGTGCTCCTCCCAAACCCCTGCAGTTAGACATGCAGTAGAAATGCTAAGGAGAGGAAACTGGCCAATGGGACAAGGTCAGAGAGCTTTTAGATAAAGGGAGGAAAAATATGGGAATCAACAGGCAAAAAGAACAAGGAAAGAATTAAATCCTTTGAGGAAGGGTACTGGCAGTGGTCTCTGCACATCTGTGCTGCTCTTCTGAGTGCGTGTGTGTGCATGTGGAGGGGTGCCTTAACAAAGGAGAGTTGCAAGGAGGAGTAGAGAAGAGCACTGACAACATGTACAAAAACTGTTCCATATGTGCCAAGTGCTAGTTTGAAACATTCACAAGACAGTGATGGTAGCTGACGTCAGGCACTGATAAGAGGTGCAAAGTGACTTTTTGATACTGACAGAGAAAATCATGATGCTGGAAAAATGAAGACAGGTCACCTGTATTGTATGTGGAAGAGAATGGAAGATAGGGAAGGGAGGCAAAGGGCCCATTGAAGTGACAGAGCGGGATAATGAGATTTTTCTTGTAACGATGAGAACAGTCAATGTTACTTTGGTCAATACTCAATTACAAGGTGTTAAAGTGACTGAGACCCAGTCTTGTCTCAGCTAGTTACTTTAGCTGGGTGAATCAATAGGGAAAGACTGTAGATGGTCATGTGAAGAAGACATCTTGTTCTACTCAGGATGTGAAGGTTTAGGAATTGAGTCAAAGAGACTTGCTAACTTGTGACTGACTGGCAGGGAAAAGAGTGAAGTTCTGCAGCAGAGGAGAAAAGCAAAAAGTAGGTTTACATAACAATATGAAGTTTTTCCTCTTGGATTACAATAGTGCCTAGGTATCTGAGAATGGTCAAAGAAACTGAGATTTTGATTGAGACAGGAGGAAATGGCACCATGCTGAATGCACAGGTGCAATAGTCATTGCCTGTGTGTAGCATGGGGAAAGGAGAACAGAACCTCAGAGATCCCGAAATATCAGGGGCAAGTGGCCCATCATGGGCCTGGGACGTGGAAAGGTAAAAGATGAAAGTTAATTTAGGCAATAGGAGCATAATTAAGGGGGGATAAGTAAGGAAGCTGAAGGTGAAGATGAAATTTTGAGAAGTGGTATATGATCAGATATGTCTTTGGAAAGAAGCAAGTCAGAAAAATGAGACAAGAAACTGGTTCTGAATTTTGGGTAAGGATTTGCAGTGTAAGTCAGAATGAAGTGAGGAAAAAAGAAGTAACAGAAGAGAACATCGTTGAACCTTACAGATAAAAGTCAGAAAGGAGACCAATGGTACTGACATGCAGGTAGGGTCAGAAGTCAATTTATGAACTGGGGGCTTGTTTTGGGACTTGGAAAAGGGTTTGTTTTAGGAAATAAGAATGGATGGGGAGAGATGCCAAAACATGATCAGGTGGGAAAAAGTTGGCAGATGTGAAAGGAGGATACTGAAACATTAGAGAGGAAGACTGAACAGGAGGTCAAAGATACTCAGAGCTTGTTTTGACGCTGGAGAGGGGTGAATGTTTGTGAAGGACACCCATCTGTTCCTTTGAGATAATGGAAGGAAATAGGTCACTAAGGGAGCACACCGAGTGAAGGCATGAGGAATTAATAGACTGAGTGGGTTGAGGGAGAACTTGTTTGCGTGCATGAGTTTGATTTGAGAAGTGTCATATTTGCTACATGCTCTGTAAATCTCTATTTCTTGATTATGTTTTTGCAGTGCGACTCCATGACAGTATTTCAGAAGAAGGTTTCCATTACCTCGTCTTTGATCTGTAAGTGTCTGTCTCTGATGCTTCACCAGTGATACAGACACATTGATGGTTGACTAAGAGTGGAATAAAAAGCACCTGCATTAGTATAATTCTCCCTTTCTTCTTTGAGACCTGTAAATACCTCTGGCCTATTTGACAAAAATCCATTGACTGTGTGGTGGGGACAGACCAGGAAGGCTCCTGGCACCAGGAGTAAGTGTGGGATGACAAAAAATGTCTGCCCTGTCTATAGAGACTGTTTGATTTTTGTCTCTGAGGCAACCCAGTGGGGGTCAGAGGAGGGGTGTCCTTCCCAAGATCAGCATACGCTAAGCTCAGCAATTTAAGGTGTATGGGCGATGCGTGCACAGTGTGTCAACAGCGTCCTGTACACTGCTGGTGAAAGGCAGTGCAAGGGGTCAGTCACTTGTGATGATATGGAAGTGCTGGTGCCATGGTGATGGAGAACTGTCCTGGCTCCCCTGTAACACAGTTTCCCACACAGGCTGTGGCAAAGGGCCCAGGTGGGTGGCCATATACATCCTGGCAACCTTGAACTGCACAAGCACGGGCTCTGTAACATCCTTTGTTCTTCTGCACTCCAGGGTTACTGGTGGGGAGCTCTTTGAGGATATTGTTGCTAGAGAATACTACAGTGAAGCAGATGCCAGGTAAGGCTGTTTCCAGACCCTTCCATGTGTGTTCCATGTACACATACAAGTGGAATGAGTTTCCTGACTGCTGGTCTGTGTGTGGCTGTGTTCTAACACTCTTGCCCCTCGTCTGGATAAAACACATCCTATTTCTGCTATTAGCATGAACTTATTGCCACCAGACAGCCTGACTCAGCACAGCTCTAGTCCTTGCCCACTTGCAGACATTGCTGTCTTTGCCACTTGCAGATCCGGTGCTCTTTGCTGGGAGAGCCACTGCTAGCAGCCTTGTCCACCTGGTCTTTGTGGTGGGTGGTGACAGTGTGTCCTTACTGAGCAAACACAAAGGAGAGCTGTGAGGGTGCTGCCTGCTTGGTCTTCTCCTTCTAGCAGGGTTTCCAGTGATGTGCCATTGCTGTTGGGCAGACCCATTCAGTTTGCCTGTGTCTAGGTAATGGTTTACAGGGCAGTGAGAAGAGGGCACTTTGAAGGCTGTGTTCCTGTGGAAGCCCTCTCTGACTGTCAGCTGGTCAGTGCAGTGATGCAAGGCACAATACGAGAGAGCACCCTTCATATTTTAATGTTAAAAAGATTTAGAATTATGCCCTCTGTTCCTGAATGTGTCCCTTCTCTCCCACGTGTGAGCTTCCTGAAGTGGCATGTGCTTGTCCCTGTTTATACAGAGTGGATGCTATGTGCAGCAGTAGCCGAGGGTGTTGTCTGACCCATCCATCTGCTGGATATGCAGCATCTGGAATCAAAGCCGGGATTAGGCCACTCCTGTTCTGCTTTTGCATGGCCTGGGAGTGGCCCAGTGGTGACATTTCAGCCTGCTTATTCTGCAGTCATGTTCTTATCCCATACTAACCCTTGCTGAAGCAGGAATTAGGGGAGCCATGAGAAGAGAGGAGTAAGAAGAAAGTAGTGGGTGCTGTGTCAGGTTGAGTTGGCAGGCAGTACTACAAGGAAGCTGCTACTGAGTGCAAGGAAGGAAAGAGAGCGTGACCCAGGGTGTTAGTGTAGGTACTGCTGATAGAGTCTGCAGGCACTTATTTGCTTTCCCTGTGGTTCACTTACAGCCTCTGTCTTCTGGGCATTGCAGACTTTCAAATGAGGCACTGCCCTGCATGCTCTGCCAGGAGCTATCTGGTGATTGGGAAGGCCAGTGAACTCATCAGTTCTGCTGGAGCTGCTGGCACAGAGGTCTGAGATCCCTGTAGATGTTTCCACTGGGGTGTAGAGATCTTGTAGGCACAGCATCTCAGACGGATACACAGTCAATCATGCTACTCTGCCTTGAAGTTGGGAAGTTTTGAGGTTATCAATCATAATCCTTTCCCTGTTCCTCTTGCCAGTGCCTGTTCCCTGAAGTGCTCAAGAGCTGTCAGTGACTGACACTGCTCAGGAAAATTATGCCAGGGTTAGGGGAAAAGGAGGACTGTCTGTTGCTCTGTGAGCCCTCCTTAGGGTGCTCAGCCCTCTAACTGTCAGCTGGTCAGGTCTCCAAGTGCCCACAAGATGCAGAGTGAAACTCCTCCCTTTCTCTCCTAATGCTGTGCTGAATTCCAGAGCAGTCTGAGAGAGCGAGGGAGCGAGGTCCGTGCCAATCCGCCGTGTTTGGCTCGCCTGGGGCACCTCACACTTTTGCCATTTTTGGCCAGAAAATCTCTCTCGCTCAGACTCAGCTCTGTTCTAATTATACATTTTTGTTTTGGGAGCAGGGAGATTTTCATGGATTCTGACCCTGAGGATCATACTGCCAGCTCCAGAGGGGTGGGGGTAGCAAATACAGTGCTGCACCTCCTCTCCCTCTCCTCACCCTCTTCCCATCTTTTCCTGTAGCCTTTTTTCCTTCCCTCAAATATTTCACTGATTTCAAATATGTTCTTCTGAGATTTGCAGAAGTCAGTGAAGGGTCTGGGAGGTCCTGCAGTTAGGACATAGACCTCTCTGAGTTGTCCACATCTGCATGCTTACTGCCCAGCCATAGTTATCAAAATCCCTATTCCATTCCACATTCACCCTTGGGAGCTGAGTAAATGTTTAGTGGAAGAGATGGTTCCATCCTGGAATCTTACCCATGGGTGGGCTGTGCTGTCATTGTGCAACAGGTGTAAATAACATCTTGGTTTTATCCCTGTGGTTTACAGCAGTGAGAATGGCAGAGACAGGGTTTTCTGTGAGCTGGGGGAGTGCAGCACACTGCACTTAATGGAATGAGTCTGGTTTTCAGATTACTAACCCCTTAAGTGGGATCTGTACTTAAAAGGCACCCAGCAAGCGGGCGTGTGTGCACATTGTGTATATAAAGTGCTTGAGATGCTGCTCTGAAAGCTTTGCAAACTGGCAGGCACCCAGGCGTCGTCATCCTGAATTTGCTGGGGGAGGCTGCTGCTCTCCCAAAGTTTATTCTTTACTCAGGACTAGCCCAGTGGAATGTGTCCTGGAGCTATTCGGTCTTGCTTGCTCCATTTCAGCTGCTGTTTGAAGATACTCCGATGCCTTGGTGGTTCTGTGTGGGGTGGGCGCTGTTGGCTGAAGGAACAAGTGAGAGGCTTAGTGTGATGGGAAGAGAAGGAAGGAAATGGTGGGAGGTAGGAGAGAGGCTTTGGGGTCCTGGTACAGAAAGGATGTTTGGCATCCTACTGCTGAGGGGGGCGGGGTTGTTCAGCTGTGATGGCGCTGAGCTGTGGCATCCAGTGGTCATGGTGAAGAGATTCAGCACAAGATCTTGAATGCACCCTAGTACAAATATAAAAGTTAGGGAAATAGTTCTGGGATGAGATGAGATGTTAAATGTGTGTGCATAACTCTGTGTGTCTCTCCCTTTTATCTTGCAGCCACTGTATTCATCAGATTCTGGAGAGTGTGAATCACATTCACCAGCATGATATCGTGCACAGGGACTTGAAGGTAATGTTTCCTCTGTGCTGTTGTCTGAGGAGAGCAGCCAGGGGATCACTGAAAGAGGCAAGACAGGAATATTGTGTTGCCAGCTGGCAGGGTTTTTTTGTGTGGGGTTGTTGGTTTGGGTTTTTTTCACTTAAACTGGGTTCAGGGGTTCCTGAAGCACAAATTCGCTTCTTCAGAGTTTTCTAGAGGGTGTGTTGAACTCCCAAGGAAGTTTTCAGTCTTTGTGAACCTTGCCAGCTCTCAGCCTCTCTGAGGCAGCTCCAGGATGGAGTAGTTGTGAATCTTGGAATGAAGTATGCTTCCAGAGAAACTTGGGTAGGATTCATTATAATGAAGGACACTTTCTAGTTTGTGATTGAAGAGATCTCTAGAGACCTGGAGCAATCTTTGTTCAATCTGCCAGCATGAGTTTGTCTGCTCAGAGCATGTGTATTTTTATTCTGCAGTGTTGCCAAACACATGCCACTGTGCTAGGGCAGAGATGTTCAACAAGAATTTTTTGTGTCATTTCTTTCTTCTCTCATCAGTAGAAACACTTTTAATCTAAAACCAAAACTGCTGGCCAGTGAAAGACTGGATGAATCAGTCATTTGACACATTATAACACATTTATAGCCCCAAAGCCTCCGCAATGTAGTCACCTAAACTCCCTTCCCACACGGTGCAGCTGTGCTGGGAGCTGGGCAGGCTCCAGAATGAAGAGATTTGTGCAGGAAGTTCTGTGTGCCCTGGAGCCCTCTCTGTCTAAAGTGGGAATGGTGATGGCCACCAGTGGTCCAGTTAAATTAATGCAGGATGACACCTGCTACTAGTGTTGGTTTGGGTTTGTTCAACAATGTACAAGGGAAAAGTGGAAAAATATTTTGCAGAGAGCAAGGTAAAAGCACATTGCAAGCTTGGTGGCAATCTTGATCTAGTGGAAAACCCTTTGTGTTTCTGGCAAACTCCCATGCAACCCTTCTGACCTTCTGGTTCACAGCACTATGAAAAAATGCAAATTATCTACTGTGGACTGTGGCTACTCTTGATTAGACCCAACACCAGCTCTTGAGAAAGCAGTAGCTAAAAGGCACTACTGCCCAAAATTAGCAAGTCTATGAAAATCAGTAGTGTTTTCCAGTACAGAAGAAGTTTCCTTGTGTTCAGATATAATCTGGTTTCCTTCCAAAAGCTAGTAACTTGTTTAGAACTTATCAGCTGCTAGACACTCTCTGCTGTAGTTAATACATTTCTTCTGTTGCTTGCTCTGATTGACTGAAACTATCCAGGCCTGAGAAGGAGCCACTCCTTTTAGCGATGGAAGTTCCTGTGCTTTTTATTTAATATTTAAATTAAATGCAGAGCTTGCTTCAAGTAAGGTTTTGTCTTTTGCACCTCCCTTTCATAAGCCTATCTTTTGGATAACATGCTGTTAAAGGATGTCAAATGTTGAGCTGCCCATAGGGGCTGTAAGAAATTAGGGAGTGCATTCACATCCTCACCCAAAAGTATGTGAAACCTGAGACAACCCATATGTTGGCAAACATGCACATGGATAAGCACCATTCGCCTTAAGGTGTTTGCTTCTAAAACAGAGCTACAAATAGTGCTTAACTAGCACAAGTCTGTCTTAAATGTGGCTCTTTCTTAGTCAAGCTAAGCCCAGGTGCTATCTGGAGTTGGGGGGCATTTTCAGAAGATTTCACTGGTCTTCTGCTTTCAGGTCTTGTTTATAGTGGTGAATTTTCATTAGTTTATCTTGATTTCCACAATCTTTTCTACTTTCCATACAGTGAAGAGCCAGTGGCATCCAAATGTATTGAGACCCAGTTCCCCCTCCTTCCATGCTGCTTATGGCAAGGACTCTGTTGAGGAAGGCTTTTCTCCCTTCATTCAAAACAGAAGTTAGCACATGCCCAGTAGTTTAAGACAGATGAGTGAGCAAAGTATCTTGTGCCTGTCAGGCAGAACAGGGGTAAAGAGTTGCAGTGGGGTGACAATGGTAAGCAGGCTGCAAAAAGGACCTTAATCAGATTTGTGAAACTGAGACAAGCTCCTGTTTCTGGATTTCCAGGCTACCATCTTGCTCAGTTAAAAAATCAGCTTCATATGAATTGCACAGAAGATGAGAAAGGGATAGGATGAGATACCACATTTGACCTGTCTATCTTCAAGTTAATTTTCCTGCAAAGCCACAATAGCCATCACCTTGAAGGCTTTGGGGTTTCAAGGGGTCCCATTTAACTAGCTGCTCTGGTGCTTCAGACAAAGCTGCCAATTCTCAGTCCAGTTTTTGGAGTTGTGTTAAGCCTTCTGCTGAAGTCCTCTGCTGGACCACGACAGAATTGTGGTTTGAGTGAGATTCATTCAAAATGGAAATGTGAGGGTCAAAAGTCTGTCTCCCTTTCCTGGAGGAAGTGACGTGGCTGCTTCTTGTATAGGTGACGGCAGCAGTAACAAGACAGAATATTTTATGCTGCTGTAAATGTGTAGCATGAAAAAACTGCTTACAAGAATACTCACTACTGTGCTGCTTATCCCAATTTGAGGCTGAGGCTTTTTCTGTAAGGGATGAGAACTACTGCCTAGCCAGATGATGCCTTCCCACATTACAGCAGTGTATTTGGCAGCCCATATTAGCATCATATTTACTTTTTCAGTGCCTTGGGGACTGTCTAATGTTCAAGGGGAGAAACATCACTGCAGATTGTATCTACTGCATTGTCTCTCCCTTCTTCACCCCCCCCCCCGCCCTTTCCNTTCCGCTCCCCCCAATTATTCTCTTTGAGGAGGGCAGAATCGAATTTTGGCTTAGGTGCTGCAGGAACTGTACTGCCAGTGCCCTCTGGTGTCAGCATGTAATGTTGGGTTGGAAGAGGCTCTAGCTCCCACAGAGGAGCCAGAGGATTTGTGTTAGACTTGAAAATTTTCTGCCACTCTAGGTCAAGGCTGTTCGTTGCTGCTTCTGTGTCTTCCCCTGAACAGGTTTAGAGCTGCATGCTAACTTCAGTCAGCAGGTGCAATTTAGTGATGTGAATACTAGGTCAGAGGCTTTAGGATCAGTCTTTCATTCTTACTTTCTTTTTTTCTTTCTTCTCCTCAGCCTGAGAATTTACTACTAGCGAGTAAATGTAAGGGTGCTGCTGTCAAACTGGCTGACTTCGGACTGGCTATAGAAGTCCAGGGAGAGCAGCAGGCCTGGTTTGGTAAGACTGTTTGAGCTTTCCCAGCTTTGCTCTCCTGTTTCCTGATGGCCGGTTGAGTTGCATCCTCCTGAGTATTTTCTCTCAGCTCTTCCAGCACACTTCTGTGTACTTGGCTGCTTCTTTTTCAAACATGTCAACCTCTGGGTCTTGGGCACAAGCCTAGGTGCAATAGAGGAAAAACTGATAAATAAAGACAGAAAAAATGGCTGTGTTTCTCTATTTTTCTTCTCAGTTTACAGTGGATGCTAGTGTCAGAGATGAATGCAGCTGCTAAGTTTAGACCCTGATCTGAACTTTCCTACTGCTCAGAAGTGTAGACATCTGGAATTTTGTTTGGTCACTTTACGGAAATGCGTTTGACCTGGCCTTCCTCAGGCACAGTTGGATCTGACCTTATCTTTGTTTAGCTAAAACATAATTAGAAATGAGACCTTTTCAGGCTAAACATCAGCTCTGAGACTCTGCAGTGCTGCAGAGATTCTGGTAAGATGACTTCTTCTCCTGGTCTCTCCACACCATTTGGCAGTGGGATGTATCCCATCTGTGTCTTGTGTTTTCAAACTCCAAGCCATTAGATGTAACAGTGATATAAGTCCTGGCACACAAGTCTGTGCCCAGCTGGTTGGCATGGTCCCTCTTACTTGTCTGTTTTTCTTGCAATACACAGGCACTGGATGGCATCTGATTTTCTATTTTATTTGGGGGGGTTTTGGCTCTTTTTGTTGGTTTACCAAGAGACATCTCTAGCTAATACAAGATGAAGGGTGGGAGAAATGGGGTTTGGAATTTTTTAGTTACCACTAGTGGAATATGTGATATGGCAAGATCTCTTCTGCTTGGGTACTGTGAGTACTTCATGTCATCCATTTCCTGGCAGGGTTTGCTGGTACTCCAGGCTACCTCTCCCCTGAAGTCTTAAGAAAAGATCCTTATGGAAAACCAGTGGATATATGGGCATGTGGTAAGATTCTGTCAAAGTATTTTACACTTAAGCAACATCGTTCCGTGTGAAAGAGTGATTCCTTGTAGCCTATTGCTGGGAGGGTGCACTGTGCTCCTTCTTACTGGGTGGAGACATGAAGGCACAACTGAGGATAAGCACCTTGTGTAGATGGAATGAATACTGGAGCCTGAACTTGGTTGATTCTGGCTCCTAATCCTTTCCTCAGACCATCTATCAGATGTTTGAGACTCCAGAGATAGGAACTGTCTATGCTTTGCAGAGTCAGTTGTTTAGATAACTGTAGCAATTTCCTATTACACTATGTAGAAGATGAAACACTGAAGAGGGATGATTTTTCTAAAAGAAAAAATGCAAGTGTAAATGTATCTGGGACTGATAAGTTTAAAGATGTATGATACCAGTGTTGCCTGACATGGCCTAAATGGTTTTCTGCAGGCCAGGAGTGTCAGCTTTGTCAGTGTAATTTTTGTCCCAACACAGTAAGCAAGTACCATGCACAGTAAGCATCTAAAAACAGACTCCTTCCTAAAGTGTCCCTTGTTGCCCAGGAACCCTAGGAGATGTGGCTTCATTTTACTCTGAGAGCAGCTGGGAGTTGTGGCTTGCCAGCCATGGTAGCCAGGGGAGGGTAGAAGGACATCATGCAGCTCGTTCTAGCTCCTGGCACCGGCGTTAAGAGCTGAACATGAAGTGCCAGGGTGAGGTTCAGCAGATGACAGGTTTGTACTGTGTTTTGCTATCTCAGAAGGCTAAATATGAGGGAGAATGAAGATATGGAGCAATCGTTGCCTTGGGGACTGTCAAGAGGGAAGGAAGAGGGGCTGAAGGAATAATTGGCGTATTAGCCTAACCATAGTGTATCTGTGTCTCTCCCTCCCAGGAGTGATTCTGTACATATTACTAGTGGGGTACCCTCCCTTTTGGGATGAAGATCAGCACAAACTCTATCAGCAGATCAAAGCCGGAGCCTATGACGTAAGGGCACTTTCTTGCTGAGTACCTGCATGGGTGTAGAAGCCATCCAAAACATGGCACTATCTTACCTGGCGTCCAGCAGCAGGCCCCAAGCTTCTGTGCAAAGTGACGTTTGCTGTGCTCACACACCTCGTTGTCTTCACTGCCTGGGATACAGCCCTGTGTGGGGCTGCTGAAGGGACATGTGGAAAGCATCACAGTGGGCACTAGGACATTGGCACTCGTTAGGGAAATGCAGAGGGTGGGAAATGGTGTCTTCTGGTAATTTACCATGAAGTGTTGCAGATTAGCCAATGCTAACTTTTTCAGTGGAGTAGAGGGAAGGTAGAATGAAGGAGCTTGTCTTTATCAAGGCCTAATAAAAAGTATGGGGCTCTATTCTGTAGAATAATAGCTTAAATTATGGTCTTTTGTCTCCTCTGTTCCATAGTCCATGGAAATCATGGAACCCAGTGAGAAGACTGAATAGTGGGGGCCATTGGAGGGGTGGCTTTGTGGTGGGGATCAGCATGGTGGGTTGGAGATTCTGGTAAAATGCCAAGCAGTTCGTGGAACACTTCTTAGAGCATGGCCAAACTGAGGTGTAAAAAGTGCCTGAAAGAGGAATAGCAAGGAGGTTAGTACTGAGGGAAGCAAAGGTGGTGTAAAATGTGGTTTGGGTACCACAGCTTTAATGTTTGACATAAATTCTTCCGTGTAAGAAGAGGCTTGAGAGGGAAGAAGGAATTCCTGGAAATCCTATCTTGAAGCCTGTGGGCATGAATATCAAGAAGAAGTTGGGGAGTGCATTTTGTAGGCTGTCTTGTGGTTTGTATTAAACAAAAATATAACCCCAAAAGGTGAGGGTTCTACTGGACTCCTTCTGCTGGTTACTTCCCAGCTTCTGTGCTTGAGACCATGAGAGCAGCTGTACTGGTGAGAACAAAGGTCTGCCTGTGTCCTGGCTCAGTGGCTTCCTGAGTGAAAGCAAAGTGATGTCTTTGTACTTGATAGCCTTAAATGGACTTGTTCTTCTCTTGCCTTGCTGCCCCTCTAGTTTTTGTGTTGCTTGTTCTTATTTGAAGCATTTTTGCACTATTTGTATCAATGGGGATTTTCAAAGCACTTCAGGGGTTAAATACCTCTTCCTGTAAGTCATGGAGAGTGAAGTTCCTGGACCCTCCTTATTATCTACTGTGAACAAATTTCAGTAGATTCTTGCCTCATTTAGCCTGATAGAAAACTGCTCAAGTTTTACTGATGCACCTGCCCCTGGTGTCCTTACCCAGCACCAAGGGGCCTGTATGCCAGGACCAGTCTGTTGTCCTCCCTTGACCAGAGAGGAAGTGGCAACAGTGAATTTTTGGGTTTTTTTCATTTTGTGCTGTTGGGTAGGGGTTTTGAAAGATATTACCAGGAACACTTCAGGGTTCAGGTTTGGCAAAAGTGTCCTGGCTTGAAACCTCTGTATCATGATTTTTGAGTAGCCTCTTGCAGTGTTTGCAGAACAAATTGTATAATGCCTTACCAATGCCTGCAAATGCAGAAATAAAATTATAAGGAAATCAAATATGGCAGATATATTGTTATGACCCAACTGAGTAAAGCCATAAAAAAGCAGGAGAATAGAAGATGGAATAAACTCTTTCTAAAAAATATAGTACTGTAAGGAAATGTTTTCAGAATAAATCAATTCTTTTTCTCCCACTTAAAGACAGGGAGCTTTACCCCAACAGCATATTTGTATGCTGAAGTTCACCTATATTTGTACAGTAGATTCATAGGATTTAATCTCAGCATGCTGTCATCCAAACCACATGCAAGCATCTGCAGGATGGTGTAAATATTTCATCTTATCATTACTGAATTATAGCAGAAAGCAGTTACCCCTTATGGATGATAAACGGCTGAAATACTTGAAATTCTTTTCTTTGTTTTCATGCTTCTATATTCCAAACCACTGTTACATCTCTCTTGCTCCCCAGGCAATGATCTTGGTATGGTAGGTGGCTGGTAACAACTTGCTGGTGGGTTGCTACACCTAAGTGACTGGTATTGTTCCAGGATACTGTATTTTGTGGTGGGAAGTGTACCTGATGGGATGTTCTCTGTTAGTGGGTTTTGCTTTCATGCAGTTTTGCTGTAGTTAACTGTTTGTGATTTTCCATAAGCTGTTACAGCTTTTGGCATGCTGGAGAAAGAGATAGGTGAGGTAAAAAAAGATAGTGCCTGTGTTTTTCATGTAAGAACTCAGTAAAAAAGATCAGTGACTTTACTTTTTTGACTGTTGAGTGTGAAAGAAATTCAAAGGTCTGAATGATTCCTAAAAGGCTTTTAAACTCTTAATCTTCTTGCTTATGTCTGGTGAATGGTACATGTGTGTCCTGCTGTCTGGTACCATTCATGTGCTGGATTCTGGATGATTTTTGTTCAGTGTGGATTTTCACAAAAATTGGTGCTTTTAGCAAATGTGTTAGCCCTGGTATCAAAGGGGCAAAGGCTGGGATTTAGCTGTGTAGCAGCTAAATGTCTTCTGTAGAAGATATTTCTATTCAGTTCATCATCTGTTCTTTCTTCCTCTTTTAGTTCCCATCACCTGAGTGGGACACTGTGACTCCTGAAGCCAAGAACTTGATCAACCAGATGCTGACGATAAACCCAGCAAAGCGCATCACAGCTGACCAGGCTCTCAAACACCCATGGGTTTGTGTAAGTGGTCTCTTTATTATAGGTTGATTTGTGGTTTACCTTGAATGGACACACTAGGAAGACTTGAAAAACCCAGAATATTTCAAATATTTCAAATTATTATTATTTTGCATACTGACCTTCAACAAGCCAACTTTGTCATGCTGTGGTGCTTTTATTGACACAGTAGAAAAGAAAATCCCTTATTCTTTTGTAATTTTGTTGGTGTGCATAGTTTCTGGTTTTTTTCCCACATCTTTTCCAATCCATATCATCCTAAAATGTAAAATGGAGTTTGGCATCAGACAAAAATTTCAGGATCATTTTGTTCATCTTTGTTTCAGTTTATGGCATAGCATCTTTGCAATATTTGAGACATTTCTGCTATGCTGCAGCTTAACTGTCTGTAAACTTGAAATCAGCAAAAAATCTTTGGCTGCTCTGTGTATGCAGTTTCTGCCTTGCCAGACCTCACACATAAGTATTTTTCATCTTTTGTAAAATTGGCAAGGAAATCCCAGAACGTAGCTGGGTGTGGGCAGCAGTGATGCACTTTTATCTCTGCAGGATAAAATAGTTTCACCTAAGTCTAACCAGATGCTCTTGTATTAAATACCACAGCATACTTCTGGGATGGGTCTAGTGTGTTCCTTTGCTCATTTGTTCTTGAGAAACTGTGGTGGTGTCCTTCTACCACAAATCAACAGAATAGCAATTTAAACTTACTTCTGTGAACATCTGTCTAACAGAAGTGTCTTCTGTAAAATGATTCAAGTTCCTTGGAAGTCAAAATTTCACACTAGCTGAGACTACATTTCTTCTTTTTTTTTTTCTTCTGGCATGCTTGTAATCAGTTGCAGCTCCTATATATTTAACTCTCCTCCCAATGTCTGTAGCCAAAGTTGTATTATGATAGCCCACTCCCTGTGGCAACTTTCCTTCTCTGAGCTAGGGGGAGTTTGATTTCACTTTCCAGCCATGTCAGCCTCTCACGGAAACTGCTTCCTGTCGAGTCTGTTGTTTCCCTTTGCTTTGCAGTCCCTGTGTGCACAACATATGTTTCCTTTCTGGAGATGTATGGCTCCTCTGAAGTACATGCTGTAGGAAATCTTAAAAGTTTATCTGAGACACTGAGTTTCTTAGCATCACTGAACTTCTGTTGTGTCCTGATTCCTGTAAGCTCACATTGAACAACTGGACATCACTGTCTCTCCTGAGGAGGCTGGATGAACAGTGGCCATCAGAGTTGTTTGAGGACAGTTCAGCTACATTCCCCCCACACACTGCCTTGTGTACTGCAGTGGGTGACCAGCTTTGACAGTAGGATCAAAGCAGAGACTTCCCATAAACTAGCTGAATATATGCATGGTTTACAGTTCTTTTGGGTATTGCAGAATTTTTTCCAAGCAAGAGAAAGTTAGGAGAGACTTTGTTCACATTTATCTGCTAGGTTAGAAATTCACCCACTATCCTTGTAAAGGGAATTCAGGCTTGTGGTTCTATGCAAGAGGGACAGCTACTTTGACATTAGTCACTGACTTCCTCATGTGCTCTAAATGCTTGGCAATATCAGTCTCTCATTTCCTCATGTGGTCTTATGACTGCAATGCTTCTGGGAAGTTGTCTTTCTGCAGGTGATGGGATCCCAGTCTGTTGTGGATGACAGATGTGTATCACTGGATAGAGATTATGTTCATTTTTTTGCATTGGTACAACAGAAATACATGATCTTTTCTCTTACACGCTGAGAATCTGTTTCTGCAGTACTGATACAAAGATGCCAAGGCCTCTGCTAGTCAACCCCTTACATTCAGGGGATTGCCATGTCCAGGAAGGCTGCTGCTCACAAGTATTCACTAACTGCTGGAAATTTCCCTTTCAAGCTGTAACTAATGCAGCCTAGGCCTTTTCTATAGTGCCTCTAACTTGGTTCCCCGTGGGTATTCTTGTTCATTTGGCTTTGTCTTCATATTATCTTAATCTTGCGTGTGCCTGAAGGGCAGGGAGCACTGATTCTTACCTGCACCTCAGTTGGAAATTTCTTGGGCATAGTCCTGTAATAGCCCACCTTGATTTAATGTGCCTTGATGGAAGTTCTCAAGTTATGAACCAGTTGCAAGTGTTTTGCAGCCATGCAGCGGTGAGAGGCTTGGCCATGTCAGCTTGAATGTCCTGGCTGATCAGTGCAAGTGGAATGAACTTCCCTGGCTGATTTGGCACGGGCATGTTCTTGATCTTCTGCTGTTTGTTTTTCAGCAACGATCCACTGTCGCATCGATGATGCACAGGCAGGAGACTGTGGAATGCTTGAGAAAGTTCAATGCTAGAAGGAAGCTAAAGGTAAGTACATCTTAATTTGCCTTAAGTTTGTTTTTAGTTCTCTGAATTTGAGGTTAGGGCCTTCCTAGCAACAATACATTTTTCCATGGCTAGCACAATGTTATGTGATCCTCCAGTACAGGGTACTGAAGTAGTGTACTGAAGAGCTGGGTAGTTTCTTTCTCCAAGCTCTAAGCTTCCCATGTTTCTTCTCCTACATATTCACCCCCTCTACTTTCTGCCAGTAAGTTGAAATAGAGCAGCTGGTTCTGGGACTTTTAGTTGTGAACACTCAGCACCTTCCAGTACTAGTGTTACAAGTTGCCTGCAGCTGGGGCAAAGCCTCTGGCCTGTGCACAAAGCAGCTGTCTGCTGGTTGAAAGCTAGGAAGCAGCTCTGTGTTTAAGTGTAATTCTTAGTGCCATTTTGGATTTCCTAGGCTGGCCTGCCTGGCATCCAGCTGCTGCTCTAGAAAGGCAGAACTGTCAGTGGTCCTGTGTCAGGCCCCACAGCCACATATGGGAATCCTGGACACACTAGGGTTCTTCAGGGTAGCATTGCTTTACCTCTGCATTGGTAACTGATGCCATTGTGTTCTCCATGGGTCAGCCCAGCCCCTTTCTCAAGTGGCACTTTCTGTTATCCCTGCTTTCTCTTCCCCACAGGGTGCAATCCTCACAACGATGCTTGTGTCTCGGAATTTTTCAGGTAAGTCCTCCATATTCCCATCCCTTCCTTGGTATTGTTTTGTGTAAGTGAGCTGGAGAATATTTTAACCTTTCTGAGGTCAAGTAGGAGGGGAAGAAACATGCTTTCAGTTCATCATAGTGTAATGGTGGTCACTTTGCCTCAGCTGGTGACCAGTGTGAAATAGGAAATGATTTGTTTGGAGAGGAACACATGGTACTGTAGTCTGGTACAAAACAGAAATAAGGTCAGTTTCAACTGTGAGAAATTCTAGCTAGTATCATCATTTTTCCCATCAAAAACGAGGAGTGAAAAGCTCTTGTTAGGTGGGAATGTTTCCTTTAGACCTGAGGCAGGGACAAGGAAGTAATATTGGTGAGAACAGAGACAGGAGCTATTTGGGTATTGTATTACTTTGACTCATCAAAAATGGGTCTGAAGTGTCTAGCTATTAGTTTTCCTTCTTGTAGTCTCAGAAGTGGTTTTCATCTTTTTAAATTTAATAGCTGGTAGTCTGGCTCCCACCCAACTGCATTACGTAGTGCATTTACTGAAAATGCAAATCTCAACATGTAAATCCATGCTTTTTGGAAGATTATTATCTTGGCTCAGCACACCTAGGTGACGCAGTCTGATCTCTGTTCATTTCCATTTGGGTGGAAAACTTCTATTTTTAAGTGCTGTTGGTTTATGAGATTCTTTGTTTTCTTTGCCCTCTCTGTAATTCTTTTTCTCTTTTAAAAGGGCAATCACTGAATGCATGAGTCAGATTTTTATTGCACCTGACTACAGCTGCTTTCAAGTGGAAGTCTGCTGTATGTGATGATGGAAGTGTATTGATTTCATCTGGCCATTTACTAATGGTGGATACCAATAATTATATTCTGGGTGTTAGAATAAACTTGTGATTGGAATGAAAACCTCTGTGAAACAATCATTCATGCATACATACATTCATGCATACATTCTTCTGTGAACTCAGTGCAGTGTTTTTAACCTTCTGCATGGTGATTTAAAAAAAAAAAAATTACGTGAAACCATGCTGCAATTAAAGAACAACCCTCTGCAACATCCAAACTTAATTTTTAATGCTTCTTGCTTTCAGGTAAACATGTGCCAATGTGTCAGCATTACCTGAGGCTGTAGCAATTTCTTTTTACTGCATTTCTCATAGTTTGGCCTTAAAGGGACAGAGTGATTTTATCTATTCATCTGTCCCAGGATTGTGCTATTACAGGACTTAAAAATTCTATACTGTTTTCTGAAATAACTATTTGAGGAGCTATGGCACAATGACAGGACTTCTGCAGACCTATACAGAACTAAACAGTTTCTTGGGCCTTCTGCTAGTGTGAGCTGGTTTTGTTCTATTTACACAGCTCGTTCTTATTTCACATAATTGATTATTCTGAAATAGACAGGGGTTTTATTCTTTTTCTTCTTAATAAACAGAAGTTTTAGATTAATTTTTAGTCTGCAAATGCTGTCACTTCTAATGAAGCTGCAGAAATGCTTGGGTAAGAAAATCTCCTATGGCTCAGATTGTGAGTACATGAAATGCCAGAGAGAAGGGTTCTCCTTACTGGTGTGTGACCTATACATCCACTTAATCCCTGTGCTAGTACCGAGGAGAAAAATCTTTCCCTACTCATTCTTCTCTGTCTCAAGGGCTGGAGCTGCTGGATCCACTTCAGTTAACAACTGAAGAAAAGGAAATCCTAGGTGGCCCATAGTGAGTGCAGGGTTTGCAGTGTCAGTGAGTTCTGCTTTGAATATAAACTGTGATTCCAAGTATGAGACACTCAGAAAAACTGTCCAGAGAGAGACGTTGTGAATTTAGATGCAAAGTCTCTGTCAAGAGTAGGAATTCCTTGTATTTTTATGTGTTTCTAAAGGGGTGAGATCATCTATTTTCTGTATGTAATGTATGGACTGTATGTAATATGAGCTTTACTTTTTTTTTTAAGATTGTAATTGTTTTTTAATTTACTTAGGTCTTCTAGTTGCTGCAGTTGAAGTAGATACATGTGCTGTAATTAAAGAATAAATGCATGCTAACTGAAAGTATTAAGTTAAAAAGTTCCTGTGGGAACTTTGGGTAGAGCTCAGACTTTTTTTATCATGACAGGCATCTAACTGCCCTTGAAGAGTTCTGCAATAATATTTGTTTCTTTCCCTAAAGTCCTTAAGGGGTTTTTATTTTCTCTAATTGGGTGACACTATTTTGTGGGTTTTTAAAAGTCCCGTTCCCAGCACAGGGGGAACTAGATTTATGAAGAGAAGAGCTTCTTCCTGTCTGGGGATGAGATCTCCTAAAAGCTTCTTTCACAGATGTTTTGATCAAAGAGGAAAATGAAGGCTCATGTGACCCCAGTATCAATTAATTAGGCACGATTGTACTATCTGCAGGAAATTTGAGAAGACTCCTTTAATCTTGTTGTCATTACGATCTCCTGTGTCACATTTTGTAATATGGAGTTCCTTCACTGTGTAGGCCCGTGACAAACTGTATTCCTAAAGAATCTGTAGCAGTATTCTCTCTCTTTTTTAGCCTATCAAAAATCCTTGCTTTTTACAAAGAAAAAAAAGAAGTTTCTGTTCTTTTGTAATTTGTTGCTTGCTATGTGCCTTTTGGCCCAGGCCAGTTAAGTTAAAGGATATCTGGTTCCTTTCCCCAGTTAGGATACATTCAGCCATTTAATATTGGCTGTTTGTGGTTCATTTTAGAAGATTGCATCTCAGGCCAGCTGTAGGCTGTTTGTTCAAAGCAGGTACAGTTGCACTCCTTTCAGTATAAGCCAGGAAACTGAAACCTGGTTATAATAAGGGATCTGTAGCTTCTCTCCACACTCTGGTAGGTGTTAATTCAGCTGCAAGAGAGAACAATGCCATGTAAGTTTTGCTGTGGGATTGTTAGGGTCACACCAGGATATACACAGGGTTACTTGGGTGTTCACCTGGAGCCTCTGATGTTCAGATGATCCAAGCAAACACTGATCTGATCTGCATTCACCTACAGAATACAGGAGTGCAGTTGTGTAAATCAACTGATTAGATCATATGCAAGAAACTCCTAAATCATCTTCTGAGAAGTAAATGTTAATTTATTACTAGGAGAGAGTTGGCAAGGTTTTCAGAGATTCCTGCAATATTTAAGGGTGCCTGGACACATTTATGAAGATAAAACTCTGTAAATAAGCTTGCTATAAACTGAGTGAAAGGGTGTGGAGAAAAATGGTTTTCATCTTAGAATCAGCCACCTTCACAGAATGCTGAGAAGTGGCTTTTCTCCTTGAGTTGATTTTTATGCACAAGTTACAAATGGCCTGTGTGAAATTCTTAGTACTGTTTTCCTAAGTGGGTTGCAACTGTTGATTTGGGGAGCTGTTCAACAAGCTTTCACACTGTGAAATTCACTTCTATCATGTGGTTCGGCACAAGCCCTGTGTTCAAAATATATCCTAAGGCAGACACTGCAGGTAATTAAGCCCTATGCCTGAAATCTCTATTTTTAACTGATGTCAAGCTTTTTTCTGGGCTATTGTCACTGCTTGCTCAAGTCAGTTTTGTAAGGGAGCTATTATGGCAGCATGTGACAATGACTGGAATTTGTTACATGTCTCTACAGATCTTTATTAACCGGTGTGCAGGTTTGGGATTTTAACTAGATAGGTGAGGTTGAGAGAGGCTGGAGGCAAGATTCAAGGAGCAGAGTTCTTTCTAACTAAGTAAAGAAGGCCTGAATATGCCTGTGCATGTTTAGTGTAACCTGTACAGAGGCATTTTTAGCTGACTAAAGTGCAAGAAGGAGGAAATAATGCAAATAGTGAAATAGTACTGAAATATTTTCCTGTCTTGTTACACCTCCCTTCCAGAACCATGTGTGAAACTGAATTTTTGAATTTTTGCTATTCTGTGTGTGTGTGTGTGTGTGTGTGTAATACATACATATATATTTATACTCAGGTTGAAATTTGAGTTCTTTCCTTTAACTGAAATGACTAATATATTTGAAGCTTCTACTGTGTTATGTTAGGTAGGTATTGATTCAGGACCAGAAATTTGTAACTCCGGGTACGAGTCTAAAGGATGAACATATGGAGGGGGAAAAAATTACCAAGATATTTTCAGAGCTTTGACTAAATAAGTGTAACATCACTGGAAACCACATTTTCCAAGCAGAAGACTGTCACATTTAATGAAAAATTAGGTTGTCTTTAGGTGTTTTCTCTGTATCTACTAAGATACAGTAAGAAACAGTAAGGGGTTTTAGTGAATGATGCTCAACTGCTACAGTGTGGACCTGCCAAAGTAGTGGATTTCAGTAAGTAACTTCCATTTGCAACTTCCTAGAGTGATATGGATTTTATTACTGCATTTAAGTGTTAATCACTATAGCCAGAGAGTCTAATTCATCATCAAATTGGATGTAAATTATTATAATAATTTCTTCTACTTCTACATTCCTCTCTCTAAAGTTCAGGAAAGCTCTGTGAATACTTTTTATTGCAGTGTTTATCCTTAATAAATAGATATTCTTGAAGTTACACTGCATTCATGGGCATTGTTTGTGATGGTAGCCAGAAGTGCCTCTTATGACTGTACACTGACTGTTGGCTCCTTTGTGGTGACCCCAGAAGTGACATGGAGTTGAGAAATAGTTAATGTGACTTTATCTGAACTGAGAATATGAGGATGACAAACTGCAATTCTGTGTCATTGGGAAGTTGTTGTTGGTATGATACAATTTTTATTTTATCAAGTCTCAGTAAAGTCCAGAATTCTTAAGGTATAAATGCTTGTGTTTAGAAGGCAGAACTTGGCTTGGCTGTTAGACTAGCATGATGAGTTAGTCAGACTTTATAAAAGCAACCTCAGTGTTCTTCCTGCATCCCAAAAAAAACTCTCTGGAAGCTTAACTGAGGTGAGAAATGTAACTGAGTTTTGGCAGCTGAGGGTAGGGCAAACCCAAGGGCAGGCTGGATGAAGGGCTGCTGTCTCTGCAAGAGGAGCAGCAGGACTGGCAGTGGGGAAGGCACTATCTGTGGCTGTCTTTGGAGTGGGTATTTCAGTTCCTCTTCAGTCCCCCCTTGGCTCTGGCACATCCAGTGTCTGCTATCTATTGCTGATGAGTTCAGCACTAGGGATTTGTGTTTCTGCCAGGAGCATGGTCCAGAGCCCAGGCTGTTTACTATGGAGGCCAAAGCTGAGAAATGTGGGAAGAGGGAGGGGTATGTGCAGGAGAGGCCTTTTGTGTTTCTCTTTAGAGATTAACTGAAGAGTGTCTTGTTAAGCCAAGAACAGAATTGTATTTTTAAGTTACTAGGTTAGCAGCATGTGCTTTTATGTTTCTTTATTCTAGGAGAACTCTTAACTCACTGAGAAGAGGGAATTTAATCCCTTTAACATGTAGAGGAAAAAGGAAGGATAGAAAAAAATAATACAAATATCTCATGCCTGGAAAACCACAGAGCTTTCGTACAAGACCATTTCAGGAACAATAAAGAATCTGTCTGCATGTGTCTTCAGATTTTTCCCCTCCTGTTGTCTCTTTCCTAATCTGCCTGTCTTCTAAAATGATTGTTGTTACAAGAAGTCTTGTTACTTATGCAGAAATCCCCTTTAATTTCTATCTTGCAACATGTTCAGGTTGATCTGTGGGTAGATCTGCATGCTTGCCTTTTGTCTGAGGTGTGAGTCATCTCTGTGCGTGAATTCATGTCATGGGCTCTCCAGCTGTCCTTATAAACCACAGTATGATGCAAGAACTACATACACCACAGACCAAGTTTCTTTCCACAATGCTGGGATGCTGTCAGGCCTGTGGGAGAGCAGCGTGTGCCATGCAGAGGTGCAGTCAGGGAAGGAGGCTGGACAGGCAGGCTGCACCAGGGGACACTGATCAACATTGCATAGTGCTGGGCTGCACAGTGGGACTCTCAGCTGAATTTTCTTTAATGTTGTAGAACATGGTTTTAAGCTGTCTTCTGTCCACAAAGACAAATGTGAGGTTGTGGGAAAACTGCAGAAAGCATGAAAAACGTTGCTTCCCTGCTTGTCTCTGGGTTGTTCCCAGAACATATGGTGGCACTCTTTTGCTTCTCTGATGGTGGTTTTTTTTTTTTTTGCCACTTCAAGGATGTCCCATTTGGCATATTTGTTAAGTTGCAGAATCCTTTACTCCTTCTGAAGTGTTGTAAAGCCATAACAGTTTCTTGTTTTCAGCAGTTGTTTGTGTGAGATGCCTTGATGCACGTGTGGTATGAATGCTGGACCCCTTTTGATGCCGTTGTTCTCCTTCTCACTTGCATGTAGAATCAAGATAGCCTTTGTCATGCCTTGAAGGTGGCAAGAACTTATTTGTCTTGCAGTCTTGTAATGCTTTAATATGTTTACACTCAGCAAAGAGACTGTTGCAGGGCAGATGAGTTGCTTGGGTCACTTTGCCCACCTTCATGTGTGCACATTGGAACACTGTGTTTTGACATATCACATTCAGAAAACCTCTGTATGAGGTTCTTCCCGTGTTCTTGGTTTCTCAGAACCAAAATGAAAACAAAGTTTTAATCTAGCTTTATACTTGCATTAGGGAGTAGAATTAGGAAACCAATTCAAAGATTCTAGTATGCTTATATGGGGTGCCACCTCTTTGTTGGGGGGTGATGCTGTAGTCATTTGCACCAACTCAACTAATATTGTGTAGTTAATCTGTGTCTGTAGGGTCCTGTAGGGTGGAAAATATGGTTGATATAAAATTAGAACAGTTGCTCAGGTATTGCAAAAACCTTTTTTGCCCAATATTGCTGCTTCTAGAGAGACTGAGCACTCTGTGCAAGTTGATCAGCTTGTCTTTGGGAATGGAGCATTTCAACAGTCATGTGAGCATTGTCTTAGGACTTGCCTTTTCTCTAGGTCTCATCTTTGCTGCACCCAAAACCCAGCTGCCCAGGCCCATAAGCTTCCCAGCAGCTGCTTAGGAGAGCCATAGCATGTGTTGGTACAGTGGTTATCTTTTCGTGCTGTTTACAGATGTTGAAACAACTGAATACATTCTTCATAAGTAGACAAGATATGTTTTATATTTGTTGAAGTTGTAGATGGGGTCTTAATTGACAGTCATTGTCAATGTACTACTTTGCTGTAATAGATGGAGCATCTTCATCACTCCCAAATGTGCCTTCTGCAAGGCATTGTTGTGGGCTCTCTCTGTGTGCTTATCATTCTCTCAGTTTCATTGGTCATGCCTGTTGTTCAAGTTGAGCACAGAAGAGCATTGGTGTCTTTCAGTGAAGAAATTCAGCCTATTTCCCTGTTTCTTTTGCCATTCTCTCTTTTTTAAACAGTTGTCAGATGCTGCCTTTTGCACTTTTTCAGTCCCTTCCTTTTCGCTGTCCAGCCATCCTCAGAGTAACTGTGAATAACAGTGATCAGAAGGCTTCTGTGCTATCAGTACCCCCCTTTATAAATCACATCTGTTGTGTGGATGGCTGCACTTACAGGTGCAGCCTTTATCCTGTTGCAAAAATCTGACAGATTTCTTAAGCTTTTCCCCCTGTAACTGCTGATTTTTCTGGATGGGGTCCCAGTGTGTGAGTGGAGGATTGACAGAGAAGCTCTAAATTACCATTTCAGACTTGGTCTTCTTGAGGTGGTAAAAGTGGTGGCATTTTTGCCTAAATAGGTGAACAATAGATAGGATAGATGACTCTCTGCTATCAGGATAGATTTGATGAGTGACTTGTCCTGTTTTCTAGGTCTCTTGCTGATAGAGAGGAATTAGCAGTTGTCCTTCTGAAGTTTCGTGCATTTTTGAGGGAAGTGGTGGGGGGAGAGAGAGAAGATAGTCTTGAACCCAAAATCTGACCTACTTCTGCTTCTCTCCACAGCTGCCAAAAGCCTGCTGAACAAGAAGTCAGATGGAGTGAAGGTAAGTTCTTGCTTTGCCATTTCACTGTCTCTCCCACCATCTGAACGGGAGGCAGCCACTCTCTCCAGTGCCCATACCCTTCCAGGGTAAAACCACAGCCCTGTCCCGTGGCTGGGATTATCCAGCCACATGGAGATAACCCATGTCTTGTTGTGGAACCCTGGGTGGGATCTTAGTGTTCCCTACGTGCACAACTAGCTAAGTGCACTGTTGTAGCAGCAGGAATTACTTTTCCCCTTTCTGTGATGTATGGAGAAGCGGTCAGCACTGGATTAGAAAGACCAAGGACTTGCTCAGTTGTGACACATGCCTCTTAACTAGTCTGTTTTGTTCAGTGCAGAGTGATGATATACCCAGCAGACCCCATGGAAGTTTCTTTGTCTACTCCCTTGGGAAGATGCTGAAGACTGAGCTGGGAAGAAGGGTGGGGAAGGAGGAGCCTCCAAATGTTCATGTTTGGACAGAACAGAAACTGAGTATTGCGTTAAGAGTTCAGTTCCTGTGCCTGAAGTTGAGGCACTCTCCTGTTCCCTTCTGAAGGGAATTACATTTTCCCCACTTCAATGTCCCTTCTTGTGTTGCATGGTCATCATTTAATTCTGGAGGTCACATAGGCCCTTGCCAAGGCTCTGTTGTTGCAGGCAGCAGCCCTTTACCATCTGGTACTGGAGGAGAGACAGTCCAGAGCATGGTCCTCCCCTAACTGTTCCAAAGGATAATTGTCCTTTACATGGAAGAGTTGGGTTTATTTGCTTGCATTTTTCTTTGAAGTGCAAACCTTTCTCCACAGCTGTTAGGTGGAACAGTTCATCTCCAGGTTTAGCACTGTGGACAGTCTTCATTCTTCCCATGCTGGGAGGCTGACATTCACACTGCAGGACCATTCACACTGCAGGACCATTCACACTGGTTCTCTCCTGCTCTCTGAACCCTTTTCCATTTTAATGAGGCTTTGTTCCCAGAGGCCTCACAGTACAAACAGGCTGCTAGAAAAAGAGGTGTTTTCAGAAGATTTTTTTGGGGGGAACTGCTCTAGTAAAACGTGCATTCTTGCAGTTCTGCAGTATTCTGCCCTATTGATACCCAAGTTTTAGGCTTGGGTTTTTTTGATCAAGATGCTCTTTGCAAATGCTGTTCTTGCCCTTGGATTCTTGTCTTTGAAGTGTGCTGGCAAGAGTGAACTTTTGGCCATTGCACCAGCCTGCCTCTTGTACAGACATGCATTGAACACATGCACACTAATACAGCAAGTGTGTTATAGTTGCTGCATCTGTTGATACTGAAAACATTACAGTAGAATTCCAGTGGAATAAGAATGGATTATCCCAAATGTTGTGAACTGAGAACCAACAGGTGCTTGCTTCAAAATCTCAATGAGTCAGGGGAGAAGTAACTGGAAAAACAGGCAGGTATCAACCCATCTACATAGTTTTGTCACCTATCTAGGAAAAAAAATGGCTTTGTTCTAAGATTCCTGATTTCTAACAGGCTTTCAGAGAGTGTCACATCTTGGGTCAAAATATTCAAAAAATGGACAAAGGATATGCATGTAAATCTTGAGGCACAACTTCCTGATAGTGTAGTTACAAGGAGACCCTGTATGTTAGAACCTTCCAGCTCCATAGAAAACTTGTGGTGTTTGTTTCATGGAGTACACCTCTTCCTCTGTGTCTTCCTCTGTGAAAAGGATAATTCTGGACTTACTTTTCTTCAGCTCTTCACAGTATATGTTGTTCCTCGTATGTGTAATTGGATACTTGTGATAAAGTGGAAGGTGTATTAGAGAGCATAGCATTCTCTGTCCATGGTGAATGAGATTTTCCTCTGGAAACTGCTGCTCCTGCAGGACACTGGAGACTTGCAGTCAGGAGTCTACATGCAGCTTCCTTCTTCCAACCACTTTGCAGTGTGAACCCCAGTGTTGTCCATGAGGTGCTGTCATGGGTTAACCCCGACATGACAGATAGTTGTGCTTTGTTCATATTCATCCTGGGCTGAGGGCCCCCAGGAGAGGAATATAAGCTTCCCCTTTTCCCTAAATGGTGTCTATCTTCAAGTGTGGCTTTTGAGTCCTCATTTCTGTAAGTGTTAAAATGCAGAAATAATCATATATTTCTTATTAAAGCTTCCTCTTTGAGTTACTCTTCTGCTCAGTAATACAGACTTGTAAAAGTCCAGGTTGTTTTCCCCCAGTGCTAAGCTTGGACAAGATAGAGTGGGTAGTGGTCTGTGTGTGTTTGTAGGACATCCTTAACGCTTCTGTTGTAGGATTTCTGCATCTGTGTGCTTCTCTCTTACCTTGACCTACTGTAATGGGTGCTGCATCCCATTAAACATCCCATGGTAGTGTAGCCCTTTGCCATGTCCATTTGCTTATTGGAGCAGCACTGGCCCATTGGCTGCTGGAGTCAGTCTCTGTGCTGGTCACTGTCTGGTTGGTGGCCTCACCATTGTGACCAGCATACTTGTCATGTGTTGCTCCTTTTGCAGGAAACTTGTTATTTTACCTCCACTCACTTCCTCACCCTGTACAGTTCTGACAAACAACTCGTGACAGTGTCTGGTTGAGTTAAGAGCATCTGGTCTTACTTGTGGCAAATGATGATTTTCTGCCCATTGCAGAAGGGCAGAGCATAAATACCATGGCTTGAACACCAACCAGATTTTCAGCTCTGTGGTGTCCTTTTCACTCCCACTTCCTATATAAATTATTCTACATCAGATGTAGGTTTAGAACAAGCACTGCATGCGGTAGTTTTAACTGTAGTCTGCTGCTGACCACATGCCATCTGGTTAGGCTGTTTCTCATGTTTCCTCCAGATAAGCAGACTGGTTTGTTTCATGGTTGAGTTTTCAGTTTGTTTTTCTCATACAACCTTCCTGAAGATCAACTCCTTATGGAGATCTGAGAGAAAATACGTTTCAGTTTCTTCAGTGGTTTTATCTGATCCAGGGTGACTATGCACCGTGAGGCTGTTGTCACAGATATCCACAAAGTAGATAAGAATAAAAGAGTATTTCTCTTAGAGTATTTCTTCCACAAGTGGATTATTACACTAGTGTAAAACTTAATGGTTTTAAAGACATTGAGAAAAAAGCACCGCCAGTTTGTATTAATTTACTTTCTGTCCAAGGTAACTTTCCCTATTTTTTGGCTGGCATTGAGAGCTGTCTGTGCTAGAATTCTGTATTGTTTTACAAGTATAGTAGGCATTTCTATCACATAGTATTACACAATACTATGTAATTGTGAGACTTCTTTCTCATGCTTTATTACCAATAACTCCCTGAAAATGTGTGGTGTGTTGGTGAATTTCTGATGCAAAGTACAGCATGTACTTGCTGACTTGGCATAAATGAGAGAGGAATGATTTAATAGTCATATGTGGTGATATGAGCATCTAGTGTGTGTTGTGTTTAGCTGATACATAAAAAAAAAGGCACAATTTTTGTTTCTCTAGCAATACACTCAATTCCTTCGCTGAAGAAAGTTTGGCACTAAAGCAATGAGGATGCCTGCATCTTACTTGGATCAGACCATTTTCGAAGGGAGTGGGAGAAAGAAAGAATTTTTTTTTTATTCCAATACACACTGTGGTTCTTTTGATAAATTTCCATGGATATGACCCTCTCCTCTAGCAAATTCCTTTCCAAAACCTATTTGAACCATTCCTGGTTTTCATTGTGCACTGTTGCTTCTATTTCAAGTACTAATTCTGCTAATTGGTAGATATTTCATCAGCTTGGCACTTGAGAACTTTTCCATTATCTTAAATAATGAATGATTTAAACTGCCTTGAATCTTAAATTCTGCCTGCTCACCAAACCTTTGTAGTGCTGCACTCACTTTCTTCAAGCAGAATTTGGATCCAAGCTGTTGGAGTAGCAGCAGGAAGGCCCAAGTTTTATCCTCAAGGAATATGCTGTCCTGCTTTCAAATCCAGAAAGTGAGGCTAGAAGATACTGAGTGAGGAGGTGCAGAGCCATGTAACATACCACGTCTTGTGGTCATCACTGTAGGTCCCAGGTATTTTTTTAAGATTCTGAGTTTATGAGCAACGTTGTGCAGCTGCCATTTTAAAATTTACTTCACATGGTTTCACATCAAGTTTATTTGCTTTCTTATTCCCCCTTCTGACTATAATCTGGACTTGCCATCTACTGCAAGGTGAGAGAGGGGTTAAAGAGTGGGCTGGGGCAAACACCTGGATGAAGATGAAGGACACTTTATGCTGAGTGTCCTTCCTCTAAGCTTGTCAGAGTCTGGGCTCTCTGTAGTTAGTGTTACAGTCCTACTGCTGATTTTTTTTTTTTTTTTTTTTTTTGTCTCTGGGTAGCACTTCAAAGAGTCATGTTCCTTTTTTTCCAAAGGCGTATTTCACTTCCTGCTGGTATGAGAGGCTGTGTGTGTTCCCAGTTCTAGCAGGGCCTGTCAGACCCATTTTTATTATCAGAATTTGTTAATGCACAAAGTGTTATTTTTAGTTAAGCTGTAATTGTAATTATTTTTCAATTGGTCCTTCTCTAAGCTCTTTGTCAGTTTCTTTTTTTCTTTCTTGTTTACTTCTGGCCACTTAGGTTTGTGACTAGGAGTTATAAAATTATACCAATAATGTTCCTCAGGCCTGTTGTAACACTCTATGTAGATAGTAAATTGTGGAGTATGCTGTGGGATGCAGATTTTAGCAGCATTCACTTGCAATGCTCTGCAAAGTGTGTTGATTTTCTACCATGTCTTTCTGCCACATGCACTCTGTTTTCTTCCCCAGCAAAAGCTGAATAGCACAGCTGAAAGGAGAAGTCAACTGAAAGAGTGAAAATCCATTTTTTGGTTTAACAAGGTTAATGTTTTAAAATCTGCCCTTTATATTACGTAACTGCAAAGAGGCACCAAATACCATTTGTTCTGCTGTTTGTAAGGAATGTTGCAGTAAGTGTACATTTTATGCCTGATGGGTACCAGCTTTCCCTGGCCTTTGCCCAGTGAAGAGTATGTGAGGAAGGAAGGATGCTCTGTAGACTGACATAGCTTCAGGGAAAGCAGTTGGTAAAAGCATGCCTTAAACAGAGAAGGCACAGTAGCAAGGTGAAGCAAGCCATAAAGTCTGCAAGGGTCACGTAACATCCACAGTGACCAGCAGGAGTTAAAGCTCCTATCTCTGTATTTGGGCTTGTTACAATCTTAAAACCATTCTGTTTGAAGATTGTTTATGGTGAAGCTGAACAGGGAGAACTCAAGTTCATCTGGACAGCAGAGTTTTGTGCTGAACTGTTTTATGCGAGCCACCTGGGGAGTGTTTCAGATCTGTTTAAGTGCTGACATCCAGAAGCACATTATACCCACCTTTGATGCATTCCGTTTTCTCACTGCATTGTTGTAATGCCTAGAAGAACCGAGATCAAGGGTCCAGTTTGCTTAGCTAGTGGTGGCTAAGCAGAAAATCCCTGCCTCTTAGCTTACAATTTAAATGGACAAGCTGACAAAAGGGCAAGAGAGAAGATGGATTGACAAAGATTAAATTATTTGCTCAGCATCACAGAAAAGAGCTAAAGCAGAAGTAGAAATAGGACCTCAAATTTGCTGGTACAGGATGACTCTCACTATGATGATCTGCTTTTAGTTCAACATTTTTTTGCTACCTTGAGTTCTGAAATGACTGCAGTCTCTTTAGGAATATGAGTTGCTGTAAGCGTGATATTTTAACATAAATACTGTCAGTATCAAACTGGGGAAGAACTGCATGTAGAAGATAGAAACACAAAAAGTTGTCATAAAAAAACCAGCCATGTTAAGTTCCCAGGGCTGTGAATGGGACCTTGCTTGGAATCACTCTACTTCTTATAGTATGTTTAGTATGTATTGTGGAATGATTTACACTTCTCATTTCTAGTGTTGCTGCTGTGCTGAAGAGACAGCGATTCTTCAGGTTGTCTTCTGTCGCCTGCTGACTTCTGTTTATTGTTTCCCAAAGCAAGACTCTTCCTTAAGTTTCACTCTAGAGGATCTGCTCCTCTTTTGAGATGAACACCTAAAATTCACACAATGTAATAAAAATAGAACTGTAACAAACATTCATCCCTAGGTTTGTTGTCTGTACTGCTTTGGGAGAATGTTTTGTCACTCAGGTGTAGGGAAACCCTCAAAGTGGTCAGTGAGGTACTTTACCGTAGCCTGTGTCTGCCTTTAACAATTTTACTCATTCCCTGGGGCATCTCTGCACGGCTGAGTAATTCTTAGAGATGTTTCTGTGCTATGGAAGGGAAAGAGAACTCTGTAACTAAACTTCTGTTCTCTTATTTACTTTGCTAAGTTGCAGTCGCATTACAGGAAGAACAAAAAGCTTTGCTCACTCAGCTAGTCACCTTGGGAAGGTAACACAGATGGTTCTGATGCAGCTGTTAAGGTGTATTGGGAGATTGATCTGGTTTTAGTAACTTCCTTGTATATGATTGGACTTAATAAGTTTTGATGCTTTAGCACTTACTGCCAGTGCCTCATGTTGGCACTATCTAACTTGTCTTGTGTTTTAGTAGTACTTTCATTCTCTGGTCATAACACAGACCTCACTCCCTGCCCTTTTCATACTGCCAGCCTGGCTTTTCTTCCCCATGGTATTATAGTAGCCAGTAATAATGTGCTTTCTGGGACTTCTATGCTACATCATGCCTCATAATAGACTAACACTGTTTTAAATTTAGCTTGTATTCTAATTCAATTCTGATCTGCAGAGGGTTCTGTCTCCTCCTGTGTCAGTGTTACTTGTGCCTCTGTATAGGAGGGTGTTTGTTTTCTGCATGGCTTGGTTGTTTCTTTTCATATTGAACCTTTTGCTTGTATCTTGACATTTTCTGACCCTTTTTTACTTTTGTAACTTACTGGAAATCTGTATGAATTTCAAATGAGACTGTCTTTCTTGGAGACAGGTTTACCTCAGTATCCATATAGTCTCTTTTTGTCTGCTGCATCTTACAGGATACATTAAAAGTAAAAACCTGAAGTTTTTCATTGGTGAGAATTTCCATTTTTCCCAGTTAAAAATTCCCTGTTGTGATAGGGTACAAGGATTCCTCTGTGTTGTTGGCCGTCCAAGCATTGTATTCATGCACTGGTAGTACATGCTGTTTTAGCTCTAGCTTGAGGAAAAGCCTGTGGAGAAGCTAAATTGTCCTGAAAGAATATGAGAGGAATCACAGATTTTTAAACCATGTAATGGCATGCCCTATGTTGTGCCTCCATGAAGTGTAAGATTTGTGAGCCAAATGCTGAACAAATCAGAGTCTGTCTGTACTGGAATTAAAGATTAGATGAGGCAGAAGCTTTGCTTCTTTGAGTCTGTTCATGCAGTGGCTATGTGACCGTGGACTGTATGGTGTGATTAAGAGTGTGGTTCTGTGTATGAGGTGAACGTGGGCACTTGTGCTTTCAAAGACATGACAGTCTCTGTGTGTGCTTGAGCTCTGATGTGAGGATAGCAGGGATGAAGATAATATTCAAATTAAGAGCTGTGGAGGCTCAGTAAGTGTATGAAGTGGGGAGGAACAACTCCATGGCCTGTACTGTGTTCACAGGCTGCTCCAGTGGGGGGGAAGCTGTGGTGGTGTGCAGGAGTCCAGAGCTACAGAACTGAGTCCGTGCCATTCTGGGTTTTGACTGGGGTGTGCTGTCCTACACTACCCTGTGGGCTAGACTGTAGTAAGCAGCAGAGAAATAGCCCAGATAGTACCCAAGGAGGAGGGCAGATGGAAGATGTACATGGAGAAACAGGGAGAAGGAGTAGCATTGTAATGCTGAAAGACCTGCCAGGCTCACCTTGGACTGGATGACACTCAGAGTTTAGTGAAAGAGGAGGGAAGTGCATATGCTGAGCCTCATTTACTGGAGAGTGATGTTTGGTTTGAAGGCGTCTTTGAAGTTGACTGAAGATGCCATTGAATAAGAGTCCAAGAAGGTTGAATAGTGTTTGAACCTGTTTTTTCTTCTCCCAATATCTGAGAGTGCAAAGTGTTCTGCCTGTTGAGTGCTTCTGTCTTTCTTGTTTGAGCATTAGTGCACCGTACCTCTCCAATCAGCCCCAAATTCTATGCGAGTGAGCCTTTCTCCTCCCCATGCTATGCACAGAAGTTCCCTCTTCTTTCTTTAGCCCCTGTGTGTGCCTTTCTGTTGTGCCCTCCTACCTACCCTCTAATTTGAGTTGCAAACACACCTCTGCATCTTTCAAATGTGAACACACGGGGTTTCTGCCTACCTCTTCAGTTTGGCTGGGGAAGCTGCCCCATTTTCTGAGGTGGGAGAACACAGAGAGACACCCCTTGTATCCCACATCTTGTGCATATATATTGCTCTCTTTTCTCCTTATAGCAGTGTGTGGGGCACCTATGTTCTGACTTCAGTGTTTGAGGGGATGGGGTTCTTCGGCCCTGCCCTTTCCCCTGGTATGTAGTTGTGTGCTTTAATGGTGACTTCTCTCTCTGCTCCTTTTTGCGTGTCTGTGCATTTCTGCTGCTGCTTATACCTGCCTCAGGGGAGCATTATTGGCAGGGGGGCCCTTGCTGGCACACTAATGTGTGAATAGTTTCTGTGCTTTTCTTCTCATCTCCTCTCTTCCCTTCTCTTTCCCTCTCTCAATGATGTGTCCAGAAAAGGAAGTCGAGCTCCAGTGTGCATTTGATGGTGAGCACCTCCCGTAAGCTGCCTGCGATTCGTGCCTCCGCCATTTTCCATGCCATGCACGCTCGGCTTGTGCTCATCACCCTACATAGCATGTCCGTGCAGGGGGGTGGCAGGGGGGATCAGTGTGCACTGAAAGGTCCATGTCCTCACGAAAAGGACTCTGTGATCCTCTGGCCACATAGAGCTCCCATTTTGTGCAGAAAATCCAACTGCTGGCAAAGCAGTTTGACTTTGCCTGCTCTGAGTATGTAACAAAAAAAGACAGTGGTTCTCCTGGGCTCAGCAGAGCAGGTGTGTGCCTTGCCTGGACATGAAGCTTTGTCATTCTGTTGCAGAGGTGCCAAAAAAGAGGAACAGGTGCTTTGCCTGGTGTTGGTGCTGTCATCCTTGATAGGAGCCTTGCAGTGTAGAACAAACTGGGAGTCACTCCAAATGTGGCAGAGACTGATGGGGCTCCACTGTTCAGATGAAATGTGTGAGCACAGCACCACTGGTAGCTCAAGAGTTGCCAGTCACTCCTTTTTTTAGCCTACTTACTGAAAAGGTTTGTCAGAGCCTGTATAATCCAAAACTTCCTTTTGTTCTGATCTCATTTATGTATCCCAGCATGACCAAATACCCAGTAACTGTGTCCCCTGTCCTATTCATTTCCTTCTTCATCCATCAAGGTGTTTGACATCTATAGAATTTGTCAAAAAAGTAGTCAAATCCATTCTCAAGGGTCCAAAGAGGAAATTGGCCAGTGTCATATAGTTAGGAGTCATACATAGCTCAATGACACACTTTGACACCAAGATATGAGCAGTAACAAAAATCAGTTATTGTATTATCGCCTTTGCACATAAAAATAACAGAAAATATTTCTCCTGTTTCCCAGAAGCAGGAGTGTTACAGTACCAAGAAATCAGAATAATTGTTTTTGCATTGTTACCTGGAAGATATGTCTCCTCTTCCTCCGTCAATGACATCATTAAACTATGTAAAAAAACCACACAAAAAAAGTAATCCCAAAGTACTGCTTTGAAAATCTGATGTGAGTGACTAACTTTTCACCAGTCCTGCCTTCATGCAGGGCAGAAGTTCACTGTGCCTTTCTTGCCCTTCTTTTTTGTCCACTTTCAGCAGTACTTAAATTTCCTTTGCATGTTTTTTAAAGCAGCTGGGATATGTAAACCATGTAAGCATCAGTGTGTGAAAACATGGAAGCAGTGAAAGTGGCTGGACAACCAGAGACAGCCCATGTGTTGGTAGTTACTTTCTTTTAGTTGGCTACATGTGTGTGTCCCTACAATATGAGCACTGGTCTGTTTTCTTTCTCTTGCACCCTCTGTGTTGTTTGTGCTTGTCTGTCTCTTGTCAAGCTCAGGAAATGTTGCCAAGTGCTGTGCAAAAACTAATCGTGTTGCAGATCTTAAGAAGGGCCTAGCACCTTTTTAGGTGAATTGGCCTCTTTTAACTTGAGTTGTACAGAATTACCAAGGATTGCACCCTGGCCAGTGAGTGATGTTGGCTGGCAGCAGCGGGGAAGGAGGGCTAAGAGTTGGCTGTGCTGCCTTGTGCCTCTGGGAAAGGAAGGCTGGCTTTTTCCAAGGAAGGGCAGTTGGTTAGATCGCCACAGGACGTGAGTGTGTGCAGGAAGCTCAGTGTGTCAGATACCTTCCTTCACCTGAGAAAAACTCAGTTTCACTCACCTGAGTGAAAACTCTATCCTGTAGTAGAATGCTGTCCAGTTCTGGGCTAGCAAACATGATACTTGGTCTTCAGCCCCCTGGCTGTGGAAAAATATGATGGGTGACCTGGGTGGTCAGTGCAGCCTGGAGGGTAGGCTGTGTTCTTTGAGTGTGGGGGGGTTTGCACTTTACAAGGCAACATAACACACCTAACAGGCTGTTGGCAACTTTTTTTGGAACAGTGGTTTCCTAGATGTTTGGTTAGGTTTTGTTTGGAGTTTTTTTTCTCATTTGGCCTTAGTTATAAATTCCAAAACATTGGAATTATTTTTGTATACTTTCTTTCATGCTAATTTTGTCTTCTTATCCCAGTGGACTAAGAAAAATGGGTTACATTCCTCTCACTGGAAGAGGTTTGGAAGATAGATCTCTACATTAGGATCACTGTTTCTGAAGAAGTACAGGAGCCTCAGTGCTGTGCAGAGAGGTGGACCATTGTCAGAAGTTTAATTGTGTTTATGCCACGAAATAGCTTGTGATTAATTTTTTTCAGGTTGATCTGTTCCTTTTTGACATTTACAGTGACCTGTCATCTCTTCTGCCATCAGGCTGGAAGTACATACATAAAACAAAACTCTTGGAAGGCCAGAGTCTTAGGACAATACAGGGATGTATAGAAAGAGGCAGCAAACAGTAATTTCTGTACTATTCTCCTTTCTTAGCTTGGAGTTTGAGTGTATATGTTCTTTTCTTTGCCATGGACTTCCAAAGAATTCATTCCTGCCTCTCTCTCTTCTACTTCCTCTCCTCTCCACCAGCCCCATCTTCCTCTTTTGTTTCTCTTCTTTCCCTCTCCGAAAGGGATAGTTAAGACATGTTGCTTGTGAAGAAAAATTGATTTATTAGTAGGTGTTCGTCAAGTCTCAGTCTTACGAGATCTGTCGCTGGTTGACATAATTATACCTTTGGCAGATGTTTTCCAGCTCAGCATTTGACTTCTGCATTCTTGTGGTGTTTGTGTGGTGTGGTGATGAGGGCCTGATACTTTGCAGTATGAGTTTGCACTCCCTGAGCACAGTGGGATAGAGAGCCACTGCAATGAGGGCTCACCACTGTGAGCTCCCATCGGGTGCCCCAATCTGTAAGCTAAGGAGTTCGAGTGAGGCTCCTGCCGTGCCAGTTTTGATCTTGTTGCTGGTGTCTAGCAGCAAAAGAGACATAGCCTGGTGTGGGAGTCACATGTGGGCTGGATTTGTGGGCTAGGAACTTTATACTTATGGACACAGGTTTGGCTTCATACAAACATAGACTTGGCTCATTCCTGACATACATGACTCAATGGGATGATTCTTTTCAGCAAGCTGGTGATGGCCTCACTGTTGTGCTGTATGAATGCAGGAAACGGATATTTTATTCTTCTACCCCAGCAACAAGAGAGACTGAAGAGGGGAAAGATGAAAAGCTGCTGGGCACCATCCAGAGAACTTGCTACTTGTGGAACTACATGGCCTTTCCCTTATGTGCCAATCCCATTCCTTTCCGTAGTTTGGCCCTGAAGTCTCTTTGTTCAGGTCACAGTAGGGATACAACACATCATACATCATTTTTTCTCTACCCTTTCTAGAGCTGACCACACTTTTATGTGGATCAGTAGATTCCCTGAAACCCTCAGCATTATCACATGCCTAGAACTGTTTCTGTACACTTTGAGACACCTCAGACTTGACTCCCATTTGTGCCCTGTTTGAGACCATGAGTATTGTGTGTCTCTCACTTCTGTAGTCTCTTTCTCTCAGGACAGCTGCCATCTCTCATTTTCCTTCACCAGATATTTTTGTTAGTGCTCATTGCAGGATTCTCCACACCCCTTTGGGCTGCTGCCTTTTTCCCTTCTATTTTCCTTCCTTATAGCTCTAGCAGTCCGTTCACATTTGGATTTTGGTACATCCCTTACAACTTCTATTGCCTCTGGGGGAAGGTCCAGCAACCCGGGCAGCACTCCTCCTTCCTCCATCTTCTTGGTGATTGAGCCTGTGGGGAGGGTCGGGTCTGAGGAGATGGTTGGGGTTGGAAGCAATACTGTCATTTTCTTGCTGCCTCTGTTGTCCAGCAGGGGAACTAAAACCATGTTTTTCTGTCTCAGCCGCAGAGCAACAACAAAACCAGTATAGTAAGCCCTGCAAAAGAAACACCCCCAGTGCAGACGTCCATGGTATCTTCCCCAACCACTATTTTTTTTCCTGTTTGATTTAATTTTGATTCTGTCCTCTCCCCTTCTCCCCCCAAACCCCTTCCCGAGTGCTGCTTGTGCCGCTCTGTTTCAGCTTATGTTTTGGCTTCGTTCTGTCTGTGTCCCTGTGCTGCTGTGGGGCCTGATCACAGCCTCACAGGCTTTGGGATGGGGGTGCTGAGCAGAGCTGTGGTTGGATGTGGGGATCGCAGCTTGCCTGGACTTCCCTGTGTGCCACCCCTGTATAGTTCTGTGTGTCCCGTTCAACTGTTCCTGCTGGCTTTGGGGAGGATGCTTTCGAAGAAGAGAGTGTCAACCTCCATCCACTCTCCAACACTCAGGAAATGGAGGATGGACTTCAGGACACCAGAGAAGAAAGGGCAGACAGAGGGGTTTTAGAAGAATCCTTTGCTGGCCTATTTGGCCTGCTCAGCTGAGTGGCTGATCTCCTGCAGCTCACTGACTTGCTGGGCTGGCATTTTCTGTGGGCTGTGTGCAGGCTCTAGAGTGCCCAGTGGCAAGTACATTGAAGGGCACAGCTGGGGTGTGGGGCCTGCCTCAGTACCCGTGGAAGATCAGGCAGCAGTGCAGCAGGTGGCTGAGGCAGATGGGTGAGTGTACAGCACTGCCCAGCACTGTCCCTGATGCCCTCACTGAGCCACCCAGCAAGAATGACAGCAGTGGGAGGAGATGGTGCAGGATCCTGAAGTCTTGTCCTGGTAATGAAGGGACGAGTGCAGGAGCTAGCTAGCATCAACAGGCCTGGTAGCTGCTTTTTGTTGTCTGTCTCTAGAGAGTTGGATTTGACATTTTTGCAGGGTGGGAGGGTGGGATTTGATGTTGGGTTTTTTGTTGTAGGATGAAGGATTCCCGGGACACTTCATAATTTTCTGCTTTCCCTTCACTGGCTTTGTTCATTATGGTTTTGGTATTGAGAGAGCCTTTCTGAATTATTAAATATGGTTATTATTGAAATTGAACCTCATTTCAGAGACTTTTAGAAAAATGTGCCTTTTTTCACAGTTCCTTAGCAACTCCTGTCTGAGAGGCATTGAGGTGGTCTGGCTCATGCTTTTTTTATTATGGAAATTATGAATGTCCCTTTTTTAGGGTAAAATACCCAGCAACCTTTCCAAAAAACTGGGAGACAAAGGCCCCAGCCCAATATTATCCTTTCTTCCCCCTCTCCATCTTCTGAAGTATTTTCCAGTGAGCACACTGCTGAGGGGTCATTACTTCATGAAGGGCTGCAGAGGGGGCAGACCGGTTGCTTGGTTGCCCTCTGGTGTCTGTGCCAGCCTGGTTCACTGGAAGCGAATTGGGAATTAGGGGCAATTGCAGGGAAGCTGGGGGCTTTGTCTCCTTGTGACTGTGGCTTTTAGTGCAGCCTTTCTCTTAATGAAACCTGTGCAGGAAGTGTGTGCACACGCACACAGGCACATGTGTGCTCTTTGGAGTTTGTGATTTGATTTTATTTTTTTAATGTCAGTCACCTTTTCTCCACTCGCTGGGTAGTGAAAGTAAACAACAGAATGCTTTGGAACTGGAGTTTAATGATTCTTCCATCCTTTCCTAGGAGCCTCAAACAACTGTTGTCCATAATGCTACAGATGGCATAAAGGTAAGGGTTGGGAGTGTTGCCAGAGAAACCTCTGCTTCTCTCTTTTTCTAGTCTTCATGTGTCTTAATTCAGTTTCTACCTTTCCAGTGTCTGGTTTGTAGCATGCTCCTGAGTACAGCTGGCAGTAGACTAGGAGGGTTGTGTTATATGGCTGTGCATATCTGGAAGAGGCTGAATAAAGACAACTGTTCAGATACTAACATCTCTTTCCTACTGTGGTGTATAACCACCACTTTCTTTTGTATGTGGGATGGAAGAGAAGATATAGGCACTTATACACTTTATTTTCTTCTGCAAATGGGCACTTCCTCTAAGAAAGCCTATGAGCCTTTCTTTAGCTTTTTGTGGCTATTCTTCCAAACAGAAGCAACTTTCACTGGATTTCATTTGACAGTTTGGTAACTTCCATCCTTGTAAAGTTCTGGGTTAATGGCTTGAACATGCAAAAGCTGAGCAGAGATGCTGTTACATTTTGCTTTGTATTAGTCCTGCTTTCATCCAAATCTTCCTTGTATCATCCTCTCCCTGCCATCCCTGCCAACGTTTTTGTGCTTTTCCCCATCTTTCTTCACAAAGAAATCAAACTATTTGCTCATGCTCCTGACTGCTGATGCCTGGTAATGCTCTGTTCTGCCGTGCAGGGTTCCACAGAGAGCTGTAACACCACGACTGAAGATGAAGATCTGAAAGGTAGGTATTTTGCCTGTGATTTCTAATACAGTTAAGTGTAGGCAAGGGATTCTAGAGATACAATCATTGCCTTGAACTAGCTTCCCAGATTTCTGTATCTGACTCAGTTCATAAATTCACCATGATGCTGCCATTCCTGTCACAGTGGGACCGTGCATTGGGGAACCAGCTGACTTGGCCTCTGTGGTATATAAACACTGTTTGCCCTGAGCTAATTTGTTTTGGTCTCCAAGTTGGAATTCTTTTCTTGCATATATCATGATTTGTTCATCTCCAGTCCATTTCTAGGTGTGGAAAATCCCTACCAATCCCTTGAGGTTTGGACTCTGATTGTGTTTTTGTGCTTCCCTGTAGATTACAGGGAGCTGAAACCTCTCTGTTACTGCCCAGTCTCCCTTTTCACTCCTTTCTGGGAATCTCTTGTGACATGCACAAAATTCCCTTGTTATTTTTTCTCTTTGGGTCTATTTTTGTTTCTAAGATGAAGATCATTCTCAGCCTGTTGTCCTTGACTGAGATATCAGTAGAGGGAGAGGCTGAGAAGAGATTTCATGCCTTTCAGTGACCATATCATAAATCTTCTGTGCCTGTAAAACTCTTTAAATGAAGGAGCTCCAAGTTCCCTATCTGCTTGTGTTGTTTGAGCAGCTGTCTTTTGCTTGGCCTCCCTAACAAAGGACAAGCAGACATTTATCTGAATAAGCATGTTTGGGATGGGTGAATGTAGTTTGCATTTGGAGGCAGAGGTATCCTCATTCTCCCTGTAGTTCATCTGAGTTACATATCCAGAGAAAAATCAGTGCTGACCCTGTGAATGTAGCAGCAATGTCACCTCTGTCAGCTGGGCTAGTTCCTGATGCTTTTCCAATGGCTTGTCACAAGCTGCTGGCTCCTCTTCTGAGGAATCACAGGGAGAAGAAACACATGCCAGTGAGTGAATGAGCTCTGCAATACAGATTGTTTCAGATAAAACCTGGCCTCATTACAGGACAGTATTCTAGCTGCCACCTTTTTGCCAAAGAGTAATCCATGGTTTAAGAACCTAGCTTTGAGGGACGGGAACTGGATGGGTTTCATAGTGCAGTAATGAATTCAATTTATCTGATCTCTGCTGGATAGCCATCCAGAACAGCTGTTTGTCCAGAACCTTGACTCCTGTGGCACTTTTTATTCTGGAGAGGTCCCATGGTTGAGCCAGCTGAGCCAATCGGTGTTGTAAGTCAGGAATACAAATACTTCAAGAAAAAGAAGGCTAGGACTGGAACAGAACATGGGGAGGAGGGAAGGCAGCTGGTGAGTGTACAGAGTTGTATAGGGCTACATTGCTACAGATCAAAACTGTGTCTTAAGGTTTTTGGCAGAGGTTAGAAAATTTTGTTATGATTTTAATAGAAGGGAGCATTTGAATGGTGATTGGGAGGGAAAGAGTTTGCACAGTAGTGGTTTGTGCTGTGGCCGGCTCTGGTAATTTTAGTCCTTCAGTACTAAGCGTAGCAGTGTTCACCAGTGTTCCTCTTCTATTCCTGCCCATCCACATTTTAAAATAAGCAAGCACTTGAGTAAAACTAAGTAGACCAAAAGGTTTGGGAGTGTTGGCGTTCTCAGTGTTCTGTGTAGCCATGACTGTTGGAAAAGGGAAGTGCTTGTGCAGTTCCTCTGCCAACTTATTTTAAATAGACACCAGGCTACACAGATCAGTTCTGCTGTGCTATAGGAGACATTGTCTTGATCCATCAATGACAGCTGCCTCAGGGATGTGTTGTTTCCACTGTGGTGGGGCTAAAGGCAGTGTGTGTTGTTGTTCTTCCCCCACCTCCCTGCCCTTGTGTCATTCTAAATTGCAACAGCAGGTTTATGTTGTAGAGCTGTCTACTTGGCTTTGCCCTGGAGGATACTCCTGCATGTTTTGTGCCCAGCATTGTGGTTTCTTTAATGTTCTCCTATTTCCTTTCTCTTTTTTTGTTTACTGAACTTGCGTGTTTTGTTTGTGTTTGTGTTTTAATTCCCTGCCATGCTAGCTCCCCCTCTCTCCACCGGGGACGGCAGCTCAGTGCTTGAAGGACGGAGGCACAGTGAGAGCAAAACACAGACTGAGTCCATGCAGTCCCAGCTTTCTCTCTGTTTCTCAGCCAGTAAGTCCAGGGGTGTAGTACTTCACAGCATCTTTGTCCCACCCCTTCCTCCACCCTTCCCATCTCTCCTTACCTAAGATTTTTCCTTTCCTCGACTTCCTTCCAGAATGTTGATTTTTCATTTCCAGTACTCCAGAATAAAAAGAAATCATCTCCCTTCCTGCAAAATACCCTCCTTTGCACACTGAAATTTTCCAAACATTTCCTTCCCTTTCTGAAAAAACCAAAAACCAGAACCTCATCCTAGCTAACTTCATTCCCTTGCTTTCATCTGGGTGAGACATGGAGTTCTCTGCAGAGACACTGCCTTTTGGGATTTCCTTGGGCAAGTCACTGCATCTCTTAGTTCTCCTTGTGGTAAATGGGGTCAGTGGTGCAGGTCTGCTTATGGAAGGGATGCTCAACACCCAATTCAGTCTCACTTGTCAGAACTTCTGAGGACCCCAGACATGGAGGGTGCTCAGAAGTACCAAAGGAACAAAACCCAATTTTTTCAGACTACTTTAAGGTACTTTGAAAGGAAGGGTGTGGCTCCTGAAAGACCCCATAGCATTTTTGAATCCATTGTGAGGTGCTTTGAGTGAAAATCCTGGGATAATGTTGGCTCTGAAGAGCATTTGTCTGTCGTGAGCTTTGCCTTGTGTGTCTGTCTTGCTAGCTCAGTTAGCTGGTACCATGGTTAGTCTATGAGTTACGTTAAGTTCTGCCTCATATCTCCTGAATTGGCTACCTCTGTAGAGGAGTCTGTGGCTGAAAAACTCTGAAAATGCATGTGAAAAAAGCTAGTAAGTTGGAGAAAATCTAGGTGGAATTCACAGCCTTTCCTCTACACAGACATACTGTACTAGCTGTCTGATTATTTAAAGCTATAGTAGAAGGATCCTTATTATGAGCTGGGAACATCTGGAGTATTTGATTCTGTTCAGGTCAGTCTAGGAAGGAAGGAACAGGCATGCCCTCTTCTGTCTCTTCCCCTCGTATTTTCCTGGTTTCCTACACACAGCACAGTATCTCATGATGCAGCAGTCGGAGCATCTCTGTTACTTATTTTTGAAGTAGCTCTAAGGATGTCAGACTGCTGGTTGTGAGGTGCAGTGGGAAAGGTGTTTTGCCTAGCCAGAGTGGAAGGGAAATGATCTCTTGTGAAGTTGTTTTTGCTGTGAGCTGTCCATCACTGCTGTCTTATTAATTCCTTCCTCTTGCTCATAGCAAGGCCCTGCTTGGTACACTGAGGAGTGCCGAATCACTTCTCTGCCAAGTGGGTCGGTGTTCCCCCACTTTGCTTCCTTCTAGGTTGAGATTTGCAGTGATTTGGATGCCCCTACTTTCTTTAATCCCATCTTGTACTTGCCCTTGTGCTGCTCTGTCACTACTCCAACCACTATTTTAGGTTGCTCTCAAACTTCCTCCAGCATTAGGATAATTCCTACTGTGCTTTTTGCACCAGAGCCCAGGTGGCCCCTGCCAAGCAGTGTCTGGCCCAAGTGATGTGACAGAAGCAGAGAGCAGGTAGAAGTTATTGGGATGTGGATGTGTCTGTGTGCCGACCGGGGCTGGGGCTGTGTGTGTCTGTACTTCTTTGTTGGTTTTTATTTTACTTTCTAATTTTTGTTTGTTTATCATTTTAACGCTTACATTTGTTTTGCAGCTACACAGTCTTGTGAAGAGAAGCTCCATGCCTGGGACAGCCCAGGGCAGACATTGGAGTTAGAGCGTGCTCGGTCGGAGCCTTTGCTAACTCCAGTAGTTCCCTTTGTACTTAACCGAGCACCGTGTAAGTTAGCAGCTGGGTAGCCATAGTGGAGTAGTGCAACTCATGCTAGTTACCCTAGATTTAAAGCTCCCTCCTTTCTCCTCCCCTGCTCCTCACCCCGTCCGTCCGAGCCGGGCCGGGGCTGAGCGGGCAGCGGCGGCGGCCGCCGGGGGGCGCCAGGCGCAGGCAGCCCGTCCCGCCCGCG
>VXAC01001017.1:0-23090 GCA_013399225.1 Rhipidura dahli
GTGTGTGCAGCAATATTTGTGTGCACAACACCCAAACAGATCCGACTTTAAAGCTTCGGGTTCCTTTGTTTGTTACCATTTCCCCAAAAAGCCTCAGGGATATTTATAAACATTCCACAGTCTGTGGGCAGCTCTGGTGCGGGGACCTTGCCACGAGCAGAGGCTTTGTGCAAAGTTATTGCACATTTGTTTATCCTTGCTGGAAACCAAGGAATGGTTTTTACCCTCGAACTGCAATCACACCCTCAGATGTCTTTGTTCCAAGCCCTGCACTCCCAGCTGGCCCAAGGTGTTCCTGTGTGAGCACTCTGCCCCGGATCTGCCGGGGTGACTGGGTGAACTGGGCAGCCAGCAGAGGGGAGAGCCCCACGCTGGCTGTGCCCACCCGGGGCTCCTGATCCCTCCCCGAGGTCCGCTGATCCTTCCTGGTGAGCTGGAGCCCAAATATCACCCCCAGCTCATCCCCGGGTCGGCTCCAGCGGTGCCAGGCACAGGGAATTGAGGGGTGATGGGATGGGATGGGATGGGATGGGATGGGATGGGATGGGATATGGGGACATGGGATGGGATGTAACAAGCCTGACTCTCCAAGATAAAAACGCCTTAAACACCCACCTTGGAGATCAAAGTCAGTGAGGGACGGATTAAGAGCATCGATGTCATTGCTGAGGTCTCCCTCCTGCAGCAGCGTGTCCTGCACCGTCCTGGCCGGGGAATGCTCGGGCAGCATCTTCATCCCGCAGCTCGGGGGGCTCTGCGCCGGCACTGGGGAATCCTGAGGGATGCTGGGCTGAGTCCGGAGCTGGCTTTGAGCCTCCCCAGCAGGGAACAGGCTCTGAGGGCCCGGCGTGTGCTGCATCAGCGCGGTGGAGATCTGGGGGAAGCCCTGCGGGGATGCGTAGCAGCCGGGCTGCTGCCCCCCCAGCAAAGCGGGCAGGGGGCTCTTGGCATGCAGCGCTCCCGAGGCGTGGATGCCGTGTAATCCCTGCGGGNAAGAGCCCTAAAAACCAGAAGTGGGAATGAAAATCTGTTGGTGTAAACTGCTGCCCCTCCTGCCTTGCTCCTCTGGAGCTGCTTCCAGTCGAGAGATTTCCCCAGGGAGCTCTGCAGAGTGCAGCCGGGCAAACAGGATTTACTTGGGCTGAAACCGAGCTAGCAGGGAAAGGGCCCAGCAGCTCCGGGAGAGCAGCGCAGCTTCTCCAGCTCCTCCTCAGAGCCGGCTGTTGGTGTCCCACTCTGCTGGGCAGGAAATGGTGCTTGTCCGGGTGGGAAGGGTCAGCGTGGGACCGGACAGGTGCTGCCAGCTACAGCAGCTCCGTGCTGAAATTAAGAAATTATGTGGAGAATTAAGAACTGAGCGCTGCTTTTTCAGGATGCACATCAGTGCTTTCATTGGAAGCCCCCTGTGCCTCGAGTCACACGGCTCCAAGCCCAGAGCTGCTGCAGGAGGGGGTTCATGTTCCCTGGGTGCCAACACCTGCCCGTGCACAGCCCCTGCTTTTTGCTCCGCTGGGCAGTGCCCAAATAATTTCTTGGATGCTGAATAAATGAATGCACAATGCAATCAGAACAGCCTTCCTCTCGGTGGGAAGTGGAGAGGCAGCTCCAATCTCTGCTCCCTGGGACAGGGACAGCACCCAGGAACGGCTGGAGCTGGGCCAGGGAGGGTCAGGCTGGAGATCAGGGAAAGGGTCTTCCCCCCGAGGGTGCTGGGCACTGCCCAGGCTCCCCAGGGAATGGGCCCGGCCCCGAGGCTGCCAGAGCTCCAGGAGCGTTTGGGCAGCGCTGCCAGAGGTGCCCAGGGTGGGGCTGTTGGGGGGTCTGGGCAGGGACAGGGGCTGGGCTGGGTGATCCTGGGGGTCCATTCCCACCCAGGACATTCCCTGATTCCCTGACCCTGTTTGATGAATCCCAGCCACGAGCAGCTGCTGTGCTCAGGACAGGGGCTCTGGGGGCAGCCGGGTTTTGCTGCGGGGCTGCTCTCGCAGCACAGGGAGCAGGAGGCTGCAGGGTGACCCCGGGACAAAGAGCCCCCAGTGCCAGCCCCGGGCTGCCTTCGGGAGCTCCTGCGAGCGGGACCAGCTCTGAGTAAGGAAACACCTCGCCAGCCTTCCCTACAAGATTTATTCTCTTGATGATAAGCCAAATTAGTTTCGCTATTCTCTTCTTAATCTGATTGACAGGGCCAATCTGTCATCTTTTACCCTGACACCTCAATTGCACAGGAATTAAAGCGGCAGGCAGGGCGTGGGTAACGCTTTGTGTCCCTGCGGGGCCGGGGGCTCCGGGGGCCGGGCTGCTCCCGGTGGGCGCTGCCCTGCCGGGATCCTGTCGGGCTGCGGATGGCAGAACCCCCTGGAACGGCTCCCGAGCCTCCCGGGCGGAATTCCTCGCCTCAGGCTTTTGTGTGGCTGCATCCTGACAAGCTGCCTTCAAATAATTTGATAATTGAAGGTTGTAATTCGCGAAGCTTAATGTTTACTTGATTTAATTGAGCATTAGTGTTAATTAAAACAAGTCAGTGGCTTCAATCCCAGTTCAAGAGCTTGGCATGGAGGAGAAAGTGATTCCTCCTGTGCTCAGATAAATCTCTGTTATGATAAACAATGGGGATGAGATGAATGAATAATGTTTTATTTTGCTGGCCCTCACTTTTCCGTCAGTGCCATGAAATGGGGATGTTATCAAACAGATCAGGAATATGCCGGGCTTTCCTTCACAGAAAAATACTGCAATAAAATAGGAAACGTTCTCCATCCTTCCTGCTGCCTCTGGAGAAAAGAGAAAGTTGTTCCTCTTCCAAAAAACATTCAGTTTTTAAAGCACTGAGGATAAATTCTGTAACCTCTGGACTGATCCAACTCTAAGTGAATCCATATTTCCATTTGTACTGATATCAAAGAAAGAAAAGCAGCCAGAGGGGGTCGTAATCCAAGCAGAAATTCCCTCTGAAATTACAGATTTGCCTAAAAACCACAGGATTGTCTTCCAAAGGTCCAAAACTCTGACTTCCCTTAATCATTTTTAGGTTGTGCAGCAGACTTCCCTCAGCAAGGGGCTCATGCTCAGGAAAAGGAACTGCATTTCTAGCTGAGAAAAGTGACTTTTCACTGAGGGATGGAGGGATCCAGGGGCAGCCACAGCTGCTCTGGCAATTCCAGACCAGCCCCTCCCCCCCCTCCCAGACAGCAATTCCCAATTCCCAAGATCCCATCCAGCCCTGCCCTCTGGCACTGGGAAGCCATTCCCTGGCTCCTGTCCCTCCATCCCTTGTCCCCAGTCCCTCTCCAGCTCTCCTGGAGCCCTGGCACAGCTTCCCTGGCACTCCTGTCCAATGGAACATCTTCATCAGGGGCTGGCTGAGGAGCAGGATTCCCAACTGTTCCCATTAAACACAGGGAAGTGAAGAGGCTTTTAAAGGAGAGCATGAGACTTGCACAGAGGAATTCACTTTAAGGTGATCTCTCCATAAAAATCCCCCCGAGCTGCTGCCAGTGGGACGCACTCACAGAGCTGCTGACAGAACTGCAGTTGATTAAACTCCACCTAGATTTATATTTTTTGCTTATTAACTAAACCTATTGATTTAAGCTCGCCACAAATGCACCTTCTGTAAATAATTCTGTTCCTAATTAAATAATTCCTGTATTATGTCAGGGTATAAAGAATAAATTACTTGTAACTGCTTCTGTTTCAGCCCTTAATCAATATCTGAGCCGAGCTATTTTATATCTCATGTAAATTTTCCACGGAAGTGCTCGGCTCTCAGAGGGGCTCTGTCCCAATGCCTGGGCTGTAAAATGACATTTTTCTCCTGTTGCTCCGAGGGGCTTTGCCTGGCACATGCAGGAACCAAAATCAGAGTGCTCCTGGCTCAGGGGGGCCCCTTCCCCACGGTCTGGTGCCAGTGAGCCACAGCCAGCCCAACCCAACCCAGCTGCCAGACCCCACACAGACTGTCGGGTCAGGAGATGAAGCTCAGGATTAGCCCCAAACGGGGCAGCTCTGGTCCTGCTCTTGTCCTGCTCGGGAAATGTGGTGCTCCTGGAGCCTCGGCAAAGGCAGCTCCTGCTCCTCACAGGGCTGCTCTGACCCCTCCTCACCCAGAGCCGTCAGGGACTTCACCCCCCTGGCCACACCCAGGGTGGGATTCGGATGTGGGGCAACCAGCAGTCACAGAATGACCTGGGTTGGAAAATCCCTCTGAGCCCATCGGGTCCAGCTGCTCCCCAGCCCTGCCAGGGCCACCACTGTCCCCTATCCCCAAGTGCCACATCCACAGGGCTTGAAATCCCCCCAGGGATGGGGACTGCACCCTGGGCAGCCCATTCCAGTGCTTTGCAGCCCCTTGGGTCAAGAAATTTTCCCAACATCCAACCCCAACCTCCCCTTGAGGCCATTTCCTCTTGTCCTGTCCCTGTTCCCTGAGCCCCTTTCCCAGCTCCCTCAGCCCCTCCTGGGATTCCAGTCCCTTCCCAGCTCCCTTCCCCTCCCCAGACCTGCCCCAGACCTGCCCCAGCTCCGTTCCCTTCCCCAGACCTGCCCCAGCCCCATCCCAGCTCCGTTCCCTTCCCCAGACCTGCCCCAGCCCCTTTCCAGCTCCCTTCCCTTCCCCAGACCTGCCCCAGACCTGCCCCAGCTCCGTTCCCTTCCCCAGACCTGCCCCAGCCCTTCCATGTCCTGTACCCGGGGAGCCAGCCCTGTCCCCAGCACTGGCAGTGTCCCAGCAGAGCCAGCACAGGGGACAGGCACTGCCCTGGCCCTGCTGCCACCCCAGCTCTGGGACAGGACATGGTCCCCGTGGAAGTTTAAAATCAAATATTCTTCAAACAAATCTGACTGAGGGATAAATCTGAACGATAAATGTACCCAAAGAAAAAGGAATAAGCACAAGGATGTTTCACCGGGAGAGGAAAAAAACAAGCAGACAAGATTAATCAAGGAATAAAGGATTATTTGCTTTAATTATTTGCCCGAAGCTCAGTGGGGGTTGTGTATAAAATCCCCATCATTATCTGCTCCGGTGGAGCTGCAATCAGAGCTCAGGAAATCACCTCCTTCTCCCTAACCCGGGCTGGGCCTCTCCCACACCTGGGGGTCAGGAGGATTCTGATTCATTTCTGGGTCCTGCTCCCTGGGAAAAGTGTCTCTGGTGATCCCCGAATCTGCAGCCAGCCCTCGGTGGGTCCAGGAGGAGCCCTGAGCAGCCAGGGGTGTCCTCAGTGCCACCCTGGGCACCTTGCAGCCGTTTCAGGGGAGTTTGGGAAGTGCAGCCACTGCAGTTAATGTGAGAATGAGCTCATTTTAATTCCCTGGTTTTAAGCCTTCAGAACAATGCTGTTAAACCAGGCTGTACCTCATTAGTCAAGGTTTCAAACTGGGAGCCATTATTTTAAAAGTCTGTTTGCTATTTTACTGTCACAGGAATGCAAAATGAAAGGGGGGAAAAAAGGTACCTTTTCCACTGGTATTGTGTGCAAATGAGCTAAGAAGGTTCTGGATCAAAAAATGAGCTCAGCTTATAAAAAACCCCAAATGAGCTTATTTTTTAATCTGTTAGTTCCACCATTCCTGTTGCCATCACAATCCCCACGTTTAAAAAGGCAATATGAGAATAATCTCAGTGGTGCAGAGCAGGCAATAATTGCCCAAGACAGGTGGAATGGCTTAATTACACCAGAAACTTCAGTTTGGTATTGATCACAGTCTTTTGCAAATTGGATTCAATTTGGTGAACAGTTTCAGCCAAAACCCTTCAGATTTTTGGATCTGAATTTCTCTTTTGCCTTTACTGTATCCCAACATGTCATCTCATTTCGGAAATAGCAACAGACATCTTCAAAGATAAAGCAGCCCAAAAGGGCCCTAACAAAAGCATTTAGAAGCATTTTAGAAGCAAATTACACTTCTCCTTTGAGTGCAGCTGCACCCACTTTTCAGAAGGTGAAGATGAAACGCTGAGTGTGGGATAAATCATGGAACAAATACAAGAGCCCAAACTGAAAAATACATTTATTCAGACTGGGAGAGTTTTGCCTTCAAACCCAGAAAAACAAGAAGTGATCTGTCACTGTGACCAGTCACAGGACTGGCTCTGTCACTGGCTTGGTGCTGGGGGCTGCTTTGGATGGATCAGGCTCCTGTTTTCCTTCATTCCAGGTTATTCCCAGGGCTGCCACCCCCGCTGTCCCCCCAGCCCCTCCTGAGCAGGGAATTTTGGTGCTGCCAGGGAAGCGACTCCCGGGCTGCCTGACCTGCCTGGAGCAGGCACCTCCAGCAGCTCCCGCTGCTCTGCTTTGGGGAGGGACAAACCCTTCACCCCATTGTCCCACCGGGGCCTTAAGAGGCCACCTGAAAACAGAGCCCAGACAGGAGGAAGGGAATAAAGGTGGGGATTTATTGGAAAGGCCTCCAAAGGTACCCCTGGGGAGCCAGAGGTGCTGCCCAGATGGGCCCCGAGATGGACCCTGAGAGGCCACGAGTTCTTCCCACTTTGCTGCCTTTGGTTCATTTGCATCTCAGGGTTCATTCTCCCTTAATTAAAGCTGCAGTTAATGATGGAATTGCCCTCAGCTTGCCCCCCTCAGAGGCTCTTTGGCTGATGCTTTTTGGGCCCAGTTTGGGCTGGGTGTCCTTGGAGAGCAGCCCCGGAGAGGCTTTGCTGTGTGTGCCCAGCACAGAGAGCAGCACTGACCAGGGAACAGGCAACTCCAGAGTGACACACTGGGCACTGCAGGGCTNGGTTTAAAATATAACTCTGTATGGTAATGCAATGATTCCTATAGGCTGTATGTGAATGTGTAGCTTGTTCTAGACTGGTTATGGAAAATCAGAATATTCAACACAGAAGGTGATTTATTGTATTGTAAATGGCAACCAAACTCTCTTTTTACCCTCTGCACTCTTTGCACCCTCTGCTCTCTCTGCACTCGCCCTTTCCCTGGGGCTTGGACCCCCCTTTCTCTCTCTCTGTCTCTCTCTGTCTCTTCTCTGCCCTGCTCTGGGCTGTGTCTGGCAGCCCCTGGCAGGTCTCTCACACCCACACACTTTAATAACAAACCTCCTGCTCTAAGAACTGATCCCAGAGAACTCTCCTGTCTGTCCCGACCGCCCAGGACCAAACAGGACCCCCTGAAAACCCACACAGATCTTTCCCCCCCTCATGTGGCCAGGATCTCTCCCGTCCAAGAAGAGCAAATCCTGCGGTGGGAGAGCTCCTTGCCAGCCGGTGGCAGAGTGCTGGGCATGGTCCTGTCCCTCTGCACGGCCCCTCTGGAGCAGCTGGGACAGTCCCCGGGCTGTCCTGAGAGCGTGGCCAGGGCACCCTGGGCAGGGCACACACAGGACCTGGAGCTGCTGCAGAGATCCAGAGGAATCCACGGAGCTGCTCCAGGGCTGGNCCCTGCCATGGGGAGAAAGTGAAGAGTGTTCAGGTGAGAACCAGAAAACACCGAGAACACAACAAAAGCAAGAATTAAATGAGTTTTGGAAAAAAGAGCCTGAAAAAAAATACCAGTATGGGATGCAGAACCCCCCAGCCCCCTTCAGCAGGAATATTTTAGCCCAGAGGAGGTCAAGAGCTGATTCTCTCATGGTGTGTGAGGATTGATCCGTGTTTCTCTTAAAAAAAAATGGGTTTTTAATGTATCAGACAAGGAAATCGTGAGCTCTGCTTGGTGGAATTTCAAACAGGAAATCCTGCACACTAGAAAGCAATCTCAGAAGGAATCAACTTGGTAAGGGAAATGTAATTACATGTACAGACACTGCCGTGCTTGAACTCCCCAAATTATGAGTAGCTGCTTCTCTAAAAATTATCCTCTCAGGAACTGATAAAAAGGGAGAAAATCTGCATCTTGTCTTTCACAGTGACCCTGCTGAGAGACTGAGGGTATTGTGGCAATGGTCTGAACTCTTCATATCAAAATCAAACCAAATTTTCCCCTGGCACCCTCCAGAACAGAATTATTTCCATGGAGACTCAACATAAAAATAGTAATACTGATCCTAATTAATAGGCATTAAGTCTTCCCATCACAAGACATTCAGAATCTGCCACGTTCTCTGTTAAACCTGGTGGAAAATGATGAGGAATTGTTATTTTTGAAGGTGATGCCTCTGTTCAGATGCAGGGACAGAGTCCCAGAGGGGTGGGGGGCCACAAGCAGAGACAGCAGCGAGTCCCAGCAGAGCTGCTGGGGAGCTGGGCAGTGACTTCTGAGAGCTCCCTCTGCTCCCAGCCATGCCCAGCCCACTGCCCAGCCCCGTGGCACCCGATTCTGCCTCAGCCAGCAGCCCTGCACACAGCCAGGGACAGAGCCTGGGGGGCCTGGGGGGCTCCTTTCCCCTCCTGGGATTTACCTGGGACAGGGTTTCAACTTCAGCCTCTCAGAGAATTGTGGAATCCTGCAATGGGTTGGGTGGGAAGGGACCTGAAACCCCCCCCAGTGCCACCCCTGCCCTGGCAGGGACACCTCCCACTGTCCCAGGCTGCTCCCAGCCCCAATGTCCAGCCTGGCCTTGGGCACTGCCAGGGATCCAGGGGCAGCCACAGCTGCTCTGGGCACCCTGTGCCAGGGCCTCACTGCCCTCCCAGCCAGGATTTCTCCCTGATATCTGACAGGATATCCTTGGCCACCTCAAAGCTTGGCCACAGCCAATTCACCAGCCATGGGAAACCCTCCTGTAATTGCTGCTATAAATTCAGGCTGAGTATTCAGCTGCTTGGCACCTGATCTACTTCTTAACAATAAATTGGCAAAAAGAGCCCACTGTGAAAAATGATTCTATTTTGTGTTTATGAACATTGAAACCAGTTCATTAAATTACAGGTTTAGGTAATTGGAGTTTGGAACCATTTGGGTTTGAAGAGCCCTGAGTCCTGAGTGCTTCCTCAGCACTGCCAGGGCCACCAGTGCCCCCTGACCCCAAGTGCCACATCCCCAGGGCTTTACATCCCCCCAGGAATGGGGATCCACCATTCACCCTGAGAAACTGAACTCTGAGGGGGTGAAAGGTGGGGGCTGCCTCCCCTGAGTGCAGAATCCCCTCCCCAAATTAAGTGAAGTCTGTGCAGGTGACTGATGTAAATTCCCGAGGGATCTGTGGCACAGCTGGCAGTGACTGATCCCAGATGTGGGAGGGCAGGCTCTGGGAGTGCCCGTGGCTCTGTGGGGCTGGGCAGCGACAGAAACTGCACAGAAGGAGAGCTCTGAGTGATTTATAGAGACCTCAGAGAAGTTAATTACAGGCTGAGGGTAATGACGTGATCTCGGAGCACTGGGGCTTTAGGAGTGGCAGCTGTAACTGAAATAAATGTAAAATGCTGCTAATGGACATTTCCAGCCAAGATTTTCTTCAGCTGTTTGGCCACAGCCCTTGGTGCGAATATGAGAGCTGGAAGAGGTTTGCAGGAGAGCTGGAAGAGGTTTGCAGGAGAGCTGGAAATCCTTCCCAGGGCTGTTTTCCTTCCTGTGGAAGCAGCTGTCCAGCTCTGGTGGGGGTGCTGAGCTGGGAATGCCCCACGGGAATGCCCAGGAGTCAGGACAGGGCTCCCTGGAATGGTCCCTGTGCTTTCCTTTATCCCAAACCCCATTCCTGGGATTGGGCAGTGCTGCTGCCCCTGCTCTGATATCCCAAACCCCATTCCTGGGATTGGGCAGTGCTGCTGCCCCTGCTCTGATATCCCAAACCCCATTCCTGGGATTGGGCAGTGCTGCTGCCCCTGCTCTGATATCCCAAACCCCATTCCTGGGATTGGGCAGTGCTGCTGCCCCTGCTCTGATATCCCAAACCCCATTCCTGGGATTGGGCAGTGCTGCTGCCCCTGCTCTGATATCCCAAACCCCATTCCTGGGATTGGGCAGTGCTGCTGCCCCTGCTCTGATATCCCAAACCCCATTCCTGGGATTGGGCAGTGCTGCTGCCCCTGCTCTGATATCCCAAACCCCATTCCTGGGATTGGGCAGTGCTGCTGCCCCTGCTCTGATATCCCAAACCCCATTCCTGGGATTGGGCAGTGCTGCTGCCCCTGCTCTGATATCCCAAACCCCATTCCTGGGATTGGGCAGTGCTGCTGCCCCTGCTCTGATATCCCAAACCCCATTCCTGGGATTGGGCAGTGCTGCTGCCCCTGCTCTGATATCCCAAACCCCATTCCTGGGATTGGGCAGTGCTGCTGCCCCTGCTCTGATATCCCAAACCCCATTCTTGGGCAGTTTTACTGCCCCTGGCACTCACCAGTTCCAACAAACCCACTCTGACCCCCCTCCCCCCTGGTTCTCCAGGGAAGCTCCCGGTGTTTCAGGCACCTGCTCAGCTTCCCATCCCACACTGACCCCTCAGGTCAACCTCCATCCCTGCTGCCACCTCCCTCTGTCCCAGGCTGCTCCCAGCCCCAATGTCCAGCCTGGCCTTGGGCACTGCCAGGGATCCAGGGGCAGCCACAGCTGCTCTGGCAATTCCAGACCAGCCCCTCCCCACCCTCCCAGCCAGCAATTCCCCATTCCCCAGATCCCATCCAGGGATCCAGGGACATTCCATGGGGCACAGAGGGATGTGGATTCCCCCATCCCCAGGGACATTCCATGGGGCACAGAGGGATGTGGATTCCCCCATCCCCAGGGACATTCCATGGGGCACAGAGGGTGAACCCCTCAGCACAGGAGGTGGTGCCAGCCCTGGTAAATCAGAGACAGGCTGGTAAGGGCTGGGGAGACAGCAGAGGGACAGTGGGGGACAGTGGGGGGACAGTGGGGGACAGCAGAGGGACAGTGGAGGGACAGCAGAGGNTGGGGCACAGGGGAGGACAGCAGGGGGACACTAGGGGACAGCAGGGGGACAGTGGGGCACAGGGGAGGACAGCAGGGGGACACTAGGGGACAGCAGGGGGACAGTGGGGCACAGGGGAGGACAGCAGGGGGACACTAGGGGACAGCAGGGGGACAGTGGGGCACAGGGGAGGACAGCAGGGGGACACTAGGGGACAGCAGGGGGACAGTGGGGCACAGGGGAGGACAGCAGGGGGACACTAGGGGACAGCAGGGGGACAGTGGGGCACAGGGGAGGACAGCAGGGGGACACTAGGGGACAGCAGGGGGACAGTGGGGCACAGGGGAGGACAGCAGGGGGACACTAGGGGACAGCAGGGGGACAGTGGGGCACAGGGGAGGACAGCAGGGGGACACTAGGGGACAGCAGGGGGACAGTGGGGCACAGGGGAGGACAGCAGGGGGACACTAGGGGACAGCAGGGGGACAGTGGGGCACAGGGGAGGACAGCAGGGGGACACTAGGGGACAGCAGGGGGACAGTGGGGCACAGGGGAGGACAGCAGGGGGACACTAGGGGACAGCAGGGGGACAGTGGGGCACAGGGGAGGACAGCAGGGGGACACTAGGGGACAGCAGGGGGACAGTGGGGCACAGGGGAGGACAGCAGGGGGACACTAGGGGACAGCAGGGGGACAGTGGGGCACAGGGGAGGACAGCAGGGGGACACTAGGGGACAGCAGGGGGACAGTGGGGCACAGGGGAGGACAGCAGGGGGACACTAGGGGACAGCAGGGGGACAGTGGGGCACAGGGGAGGACAGGGCCCGTCCTGCCCCGCCGGGCGGATCACGGAGAGCAGGAGCCGCAGGGAGCTGATCCCGGCTCCGCTCCGGTTCCGGCTCCGGCAGCCCGGCTCACAGCGGGACCGGCTCCCGGGAGATGTCTGGCTTTATCTCTGGGCTCCGCCGAGAGCAGATCACCAAAGCCGGGGGTTTAATAGGATTAGTCAGGGAAAATGACAAATCCGGAGCCCCTTCTCTGCTCCGAGGTGGATCTGGGGGTGCGATCCGAGAGGCAGCGATGTGACAGTCGCTGACAGGAGTGGGACGGGGCTTGTGGGCACCGTCAGGAGCGGGGTGGCAAACAAAGGATGTGTTAATGCAGGTGAGGGTCTCACCAACCTGCGGGACAGCGGGACACGGAGGAGGGGACAGTGACAGGGAAAGGCTGGAGTGGAAAATCATCACCTGGCCCGGAATTAACTCCTGATTTGATATCAGACATAAGACAATTCCTGGGATGCCCAGAGATGTTTTATTTCTAAAAATTAAAGCAATTCTGAGAGAAATCCCGGCTCAGGAAGTTGTGCAAGTCCCTGCAGGCAGAGCCTGAGCACAGAGACTGAGACACAAATCCAGAGATTCAGGGGGACTGTCCCGGGAATTCAGAGCTCAGACTGCGGCTGGGGTCCAGGAAGGAGCCTGCCAAACCCCCCTGAAGCGAGCCCTTTCCGAGGGGGGACCAGCAGAAGGGAAGGCAGAGGTTGGATTCGGGGCTGAGGAATGGTCACAGCCCTCGGGGCAGGTGAATACTGGGAGGGGATACTGGGAAAGCTGGGACAGGGGACAGAGGGGCCACGAGGGGACAGACCAGGAGAGAAAAAAGCGGCTGCCTGTCCCACAGTGACACTGGGATCGGTGCCCTGGTGTCCCTTCAGACACAGAGCACGGGAACCTTCCCCAGAGCTGCTGCACGAAGCCGGGGCTGCGAAGGGAAGCTGGCTGTGATTTAAGGCAGGGACAAATGTGGCTGCAGGCTGGTCCACAGCAGCTCCGTGAGATCAGGCTCACAATGTCCTCACTCGCAGCAATGTGACCTTTTTGGAAAGCATTTGTTCTTGGAGGTTGGAATTAATACATCTTCCTGTTCTGTGCTGGAACAGCTCCTCCAAAGTGCCTCGAAAATCCCCGAGCAGAGAGTGTCAAGCTCATCACTGACTAAAAAATTCCCTCCATAGGATTCCTCCAAGCAAGAAAGAAAACCATTACATTCAGAGACATTTATAAAACAAGCAACACTTGAAAGGACCTTGAAAACACTGAGCTGCTTTGGTCTGACCCGTCAGGAAAAAGCTCTTTTTCCCAGCGGACTGAAGTGAGGGGAGGGTGGCTGGAGGGAGGGTGCATGGCACAGGAATGTCAGGGCATGTGGAGGGTTTTACACCTGGTGCTGAGCCGTGCTGAGGCACAGCAGAGCTCTCTGGATCTGCCAGAAGGGAAGGAAAACCCCTCTGTGTGTGCTGAAGGAGCTCCTCAAACTGTGCTCTTGCCCAGGGACATCCCAGGGAAGAACATTCTGCTCTCCACGGGTCTCCTTTCACCCTCCAGAGGAGGGGATGTGCTGCAGGCAGCAGTGAACCCCACACTGCCCTGCTGAGAGCCCATTCCCACCTGTCCAGATCCAAGAAATGGGAATAGGAAATGCTGCTGGGAAAGGGCAGGGCTGCAGAGTGCAGTGGGAATACAGGGAATTAATGGCTGGCTCTGCTGGGCTACCAAGAGCAGGGAGAGCCCCTCGGGGAGCACTGACATCCTCTCAGCCTGGCCTGCCATGCCCCTGATCCTTCCAATTAACTGGGAATTTGCTCTCTAATCATGCCCCAGACTGCAGCTCAGTCTTGAGGCAGACTCCTTCTATTTCAATCTTTCTTAGAGACCTGTCAGGTTTGGAGTGTCAGCCTCTTCTTTGAAATTAATTCCTAATCCCAGTGTCGCGTTGCACGGGTTCGATAAGGAAGGAAAGAAAATGAAATGTGGCTGTGGATGCCCCAGAACCTGCAGAGAGCGACGGGGTCCAGCCCAGAGGGGGTGTGGTGCTCCTCAGCTGTGCCTGGAAAGCAATCCCAGAGCTCTGCCAGCCCCTGCTCCTGCCCAGGGCAGCCGTGCCAAGGAGCTGCTTCAGGTTTGCTTTGGTTTGTTGGGGTTCTCCTCAAAAATCTCAAAAAAAAAAAAAANCAATGAAAAAACACCCCAAAAGTTCAGCTTGGACTCTGTCCCACTCTGTAAAATGAGTGTTTGTTTAGGCTTTGCAGAGATGGACATTGGTGCTTTTGGCTCGGAAATGCAAAGCTGAATATCTCAGTGATGGGGCCGTGATCTGCAGAGGGAAATTGGCTGCTGCAGCCCTGGAAAATCTGGGGGCGCTGGGCGCTTTTGGGCTCTTGGGGAAAGGGCATTCCCCCAGGAGAGCCAGCTCAGTTTTCCTGTCACAGCCCATTCCAGAGGACACAGGGGTCATCCTTGTGCTGGCCCCAAGGCAGCCAGTTTGGCCAGGGTGGGATTGTTGGGGTGTCCCGTCACCCAGGACCCCCCTTCCCTGGATTTGGGGTTTCAGGGTGGAATTTTTGGGGTGTCCCATCCCCCAGGACCCCCTTCCTTGGATTTGGGGTTTCAGGGTGGGGTTGTTGGGGTGTCCCACCACCCAGGACCCCCTTCCCTGGATTTGGGGTTTCAGGGTGGGATTTTTGGGGTGTCCCATCCCCCAGGACCCCCTTCCCTGGATTTGGGGTTTCAGGGTGGGATTTTTGGGGTGTCCCATCCCCCAGGACCCCCTTCCCTGGATTTGGGGTTTCAGGCACAGAGCAGCCTCTCAGGAGCTGCTGCCCACTCCGAGCTGAAACAGAACTGTGAATTCATTCCTGAAACAAACAGGCCTTTGCCAGCACTTTGCTTTGCAGGATCCCCACTTGTCTCTGGCTTCTGATTGCAGCAGGCAGGGGATGAGCAGGGCCGTTCTCAGAGCCACACACACCTTGGGTTTCAGCGTTTCAAGGATTTGAAGCCGTTCTCATTGCAGCTCCAGGCTCAGGCTGACCCTGCCCTCCAACATCTGCTCCCTGCCCGGGACACAGGGCTGGCCACGAGCAGCTGGCACTGCCACTGCCAGGGAAAGGAGCTGCAGAATTATCGAGCCAATTATTCACTGGAACTGGCTCTTCCCCTGGGAATCCCATTTAATCTTCACGGCACCACCTCCCTCAGAAAACACGGGGATCATAATGAGTCAGGTCTGAAGTGCTCTGTTCCTTGCAGGTGAGCAGGTTAATTTTCTCCATAATTAGTTAATTGCCAAATCTTGAGCTATGGATGGCAAGGTAGAGGGAGAGCAGCACAACACCTTGTCCCTGCCTCTCGAGGTAAATTATGGCAGAGGAGGCTGGCACTGTAAAGATGACGGGAATTTTGAAGGTCTTTGTAAAATATTTGGTCTTAAGAAATCTGAAAGGAAGAGCTGACGCTTAGCACGGAGCTGGTTTATTCCTTGGTGCTCTCTGATGGAGAAACACTCACCCTGCTGCTGCCAGGGGAACTCTGCTGCTGGCCCTGCTCAGGCTGCAGTGTCCATCCCCTCCGTGCCCTCCTGGAAAAGCCTTCTCACCCCAGCAATGGCACCTGGGCAGGGCTCAGCCAAAGCTGCAGCTTTAAAATTCACCTGATTTGTCCCAGGCACACATTTCCATTTCACAAAACAAATAAATAACTGAAGCAATGTGCAACAGAGGGGTTTGGCAATGCTTGTGATTACTTGTTTTAAAAGAAGAGGAAAAAAGGTGAATTCATCTTGCTAATAAAAAACGCCTTCACTGAAGGTATGCAGCAAATGAGGAGACTTTGGTTTCCTCTGGGATGCTGCCTCACGCTTAGGGGAGGCCCATTTGGGGTTTCTTTGTGTCCCCAGCACCCAGCTCAGCCCGGCCCGGGGCGTCTGTGGCTCCTGAAGCTGTGGGAGCTGCCCAGCACTGAAAAGGAATCGTTCAGCCAAGCCCTGCTCGGGCACAGGCAGTGGCTGAGCAGTGTGCCATTAATAAATCACAGGACCTCGGGGGCTGGCACAGAACTTTTATTTGAATTTATTTAATTGCATTCCTCACTTGTTGGTTTTTTTTTTTTTTCCCTGAAAACCATCTTTACACAGGGCACTCTCCAATTAAAAATTACGTATCCCAGCTGCTTGGAAGTGCTCTGTTCAGTTCAGCTGAGCAGAGAGGCACAACCAGAGACCCCCATGTGGGAACAGCTGTGGGATCCCCCCTGGAAATGGGGAATTGTCCTTTTCCTTCTGCATGCAGGCGCAGCTCTGGCTGCTCTGTGTCCTCCTAAGGGAGGAAATTCCTGTTAAACACCTTTAAACTCAACACCCTTGAGTTACGAATATTCCGAATATTCCATCCTTCCGGAGCTTGCAGCAATTTCACCTGTAGAGCCTCTGATATTCACACACAGATCCTGCCTGGTCTTCTCCCAAATAGTCCCTGTACAGCACAGAAAATGTGAATTGTGTCCTGAGCAGCTCATTCTTCCAGAACCGGGAGAAAAATTAAACTCCAAAAGTTAATTATGGAGTGAGGAGCTGAGTGGGAAAGGAGCTGAGAGGGTGGAGGAGGGATGAAGGGCACCATGAAAGACAGAGGGAGAGGGTAAACCGGGATTTATTCACCTCGGAAAACACTTTTTTGAACTACAAGACTTCTTCCAGCTCCTGTCTGCAAGTTCTAATAACAGATTTTTAATTTGCCAGACACATTTTGCATTTCCCCTCGTCGCATTTTGCTTGCTATGAAAAGAAATTCATGTTTTGACACTGCAAAAGCCAATTCAGATTTTCTTCAGATAATGATTTGTTATTAAGGTTAGGAGCCTTTTTTGCATAATTAAATTAGAATTGTTTGGGGCATGTTAGGATTTGTGATATTGGCTTTGGAGAGCAAACATATATTTTATTTCCTTTCTTGCCATGAAAATATTGGCTCTGTAAGAGATGAGATTATTTCTGGGTTTACATTAATATATTCATTTATCATGAGGTTATCCTTGCACTCGGCTTGAACCCACAGGGATACCTTGGGAAGGAGATGGAAAACCTGAGGAAATGAAGGGAGCACCAGAACCCACGTGGTTATTTGGACACGTGGGAGCAGTGCTTGGGGGGTTTGGAGCACTTTGGGTTATTCCTGAAGTTAAAATCCCACTGGAAATAATGGCAATTCCCTGAAGTGCTGGATGAAGTGCAGCAGCTGAACTCAAGCACCGGGTTTGGGAGAGTTCCTGGCATCTCCAGGCACTTTGAATATGGAATAATGTTGTCCCTGGACACGGGAGATTCTTGCAAGATTGTGCATTTCTGTGTGCATTGTCCTCTCTCTGAAACTCAGACTCATTTCTCCTGATTCAGAGCTGAAATACTGGGCAAGTTCTCTGCCTCTGACAGGTGGGAAAAGGTTTCCTTTTGCAGTGGGAGGCAGCAAAGGTTCAAAGTGTGCAGAGTGAGACTGGAGCCCCACCCGCAGCCCCCGGGCAGGGCTGCACACCAGCCTGCTCTGCACACTTCCAAAGGAAGGAGCTCCAAAATGCTCTCTCCATGTCCTGTGGTTCAAGGCCCATTTCTGAGCCCCCTGAGTTTACTGCACAGGATGCTGCTCCTCTCTCCCCACGGGCATTTCCCAGTCTGTGGAATCGCCAAGGCACAGAACCATTACGGTTGGAAAGCACCTCAAGGCTGGAGGCCAAACATTGAACAGCACCATGCCTGCTGTTGGTCTGTACCAAGCTGTTTTCCAGGATTTGTGACAATTCTTAGCAAGAACTTGAGGAATTGCTGGGAAAAAAATCTGTAAATTCAAGTAAAAAATCTGTAAATCCAAGTAAGAAATCTGTAAATCCAAGTGTTCGGCAGTCACTCCAAGGAGTTCTCCTCTGCAGAGTGGCACAGGGACAGGGCTGCAGGGAGGGACAGAGACACTCAGGGACTCCTGGAATGGTTGGGGTGGGAAGGGACCTTAAATCCCCCCCAGTGCCACCCCTGCCCTGGCAGGGACACCTCCCACTGTCCCAGGCTGCTCCCAGCCCCAATGTCCAGCCTGGCCTTGGGCACTGCCAGGGATCCAGGGGCAGCCACAGCTGCTCTGGCAATTCCACACCAGCCCCTCCCCACCCTCCCAGACAGCAACTCCCAATTCCCAAGATCCCATCCAGCCCTGCCCTCTGGCACTGGGATCCATTCCTGGCTCCTGCCCCATTCCCTGCAGTTCCACAGCCCCGTGTGGAAGCAGCACCAGCAAATCCCCCCAGCCACGGGAGGGGCTCTGGGGGCACAGGCAGCAGCGGGGGCCGGGCAGAGCAATCCCTCCCCAAAACCCGGAGGATTGAGACCCCCCCCGCAGCCAGGGATTGCTCCAGGCCCCTGGGAAGGGTAGCTCCGGGGGTTCCTCCCGTGCCGGGATGTTTTTCCCTGCGTTTGTGACACCGGCACCCGCTGCAGGTCCTGGCCGGGCTGTGCCGCTCGTTGTGGCATCCCAGGGGCAGGGCTGGCAGGGAACTGAGGCACAGCTGGGACCCGAGCCGGCTGCTGCCCCAGAGCACCAGCAGCTGCTCCCTGCACCCCTGCCAGATGTTTGTTCTTACACAAAACCTGCGTTTGTTGTGGCTGTGCTCCCGGATGGCAGCAGCGGGCTCAGCGCCGGGCTCAGCATCCTTCCCCACGCCCAGCCCCCGGTTCTGGGCCCTTTCTGCTGCTGCTGCACTCCCAGGGTCTGATTTTCACCCGTCTGAGGCTGAGGAGTTCTAATCAATGCAGTTGTGGCTCATCCATATGCATGTAGGATGTGAAAGCAGCGCGGCAGAGGGCTGGTTCACCTTCCTGACAGTGATGGGAGCCCACAGCCATCGGGAAAATCACACAGGAACGGCTGTGCCAGTGATTTTAGAGCCATAAATCCAAGAGATTCTGGGTATTCTAGAAGTGCAGAAAATAAATGCAGCCTGGAGGCTGTGTCCTGTGTCTGCAGAGGGCAGATCCTGTGATAAATGAACTCCACACCACCCTCCAAGCGTCCCATTTCCACCTCCTGTGCCAACATCCACAACTGCATCCACTCAGCACCTGAGTTTTGCCAGCCTGATCTTCTCTGTTGAGCTTGTGATGGGAACCCTTCCTTTCAGACCAGGGCAAACGAGCAGAGGAGGCTGCTGTGCTGCTGAAGTTCTTTATTCCACAGTCTCATAGTTTTCCAAAGGCAGAGTTCAAAGGGGGTACCTGATAAGGCCAAGCAGCAGCAGCAGAGGCAGGCAGAGAGCAGGGGGCTCTCTCCTTCTTCTTCTAATTACAATTAATAACTTTTCTTATGGAAGTATGGACAAATTTGTTAATTGACCAATAAGATTAACACACAATTCTAGTTTTTCTTTTCTTAACCTCCTTTGGTCTAATTCTGACAGTCATAGGCCTAACACAAGTATTACACAGACATTACACAGAAATGTGTACATAATTTCTATCAGCTCTTATTGTTTATGTGAACACTCTAAAAAATGTGAACAGTACAGTTCTATCCATATTTTGTCTCAAATAAAGAAATTCTGATCTTACTGTGCTGCAGCAAGAACTGTGTTTAAGGTGTCTGCTGCAGCTTTTCAATGTTTAAGGCACTTAACAAACATTTCTACTAAAAGATCTATATTTCTGTTTCACTTTGGTGTGACTTCATGTATCTCAGCTTATCCAAAGGTTTTAATTCAGCCCCTGTGCCTTGGCTCTGCTCTGGGCCTGAGTCCAGAGGGGCTTTCACTCCAACACTTCTCCATCTCCCGAACCCCCTGAGAGTCCTTTTGTAAAGATCAGATGGTCAGAAGGGAGGTGGCATTAGAAGGACGCTGCTCAAGTGCTTTCCCAAGGGCTTGCTCAGGAAGAAACAGAAATGGCAAATGAGAAATCCGACTCCTCCAGCCCGGTGTGTGCAACGAAAGGGTTGGGTGGATTTGGGGGTGTTTGGCCTGGGGAGGAGAAGGGGGCTCACCCCTGGAGAAAGGAGACCTGGCTGGAACATCTGGGGCTTCCCGGGGACACCGAGCCCCAGGTGAACACGGCAGCACCAGGAAAAGCCCTGATAACACAGCTGGCTTCTCAGGCGGGGAAAATTCAGAGCATTAATCCGTCTGAAGTTTTATAAAGCATTTAATAAAGCACCACACGGAAAATAATCTATTAAAGCACAGCAACAGAAGTCAGAAATTGAATAAGGAACTCACTGTAAGGGAAGCAGCTTTATGGAAAGGGGGACAGCACCACATGGGGCACAGGGACTGGGGGGCTCTGTTCCCTCAAACTGCAATTGTTTCACAGCTCAGCCTTGCTGGTATTTCTGTATTTTAAACCTTTCTGCACGGTGTGTACGTGGTGAGTGCCCACAGTGCTGCCTGGCCCACGGCTGGGCACAGTCCTGCTCCTCGGAGGGGACAGCAGTGACATCCCACAGATCAGGGGCTGGCACTGAGCTGAGGTTTATCCACCGCTCAGCCTCCTGGAGACGTCCCAAGAATGGGATTTACTCTGGAAGGTGCAGGGTGGGGTCCTTGTCCTGGTCCTGTGCAGGGCCAGGAGTTGGATTTGATGATCCCCATGGATCCTGTCCAGCTCAGGAGGTTCCAGGACACTGGGCAGAGTTACCACTGGCTCGTTCAGGGTCCAAAACCCCCAATAACCAAAGGATGTGGCTCAAGGGAGCCCAGGGAACGTTTGGCTGCAGCTCAGCCCTGGGGACAAGCACACGGTGCCACCTGGGCCACCCCTCCTGTCACCTCCCGCTCCGAGCAGGGACCCCCCAGTCAGAGCTGTGCCCCCCTTTATGTCCCATTCCAGGAACTCTGAGCTGACAAAAAAGGCACCTTTAGGGACGGAATCTCGTGCACCCCCCTGCCCTTTGCTCTGAGCCCAGCTGTGCCTCTCTGCAGCTGTAGCCAGTTCTCTCCTTCCCCGGGGCACACCGAGGGAGCTCTGCTGGCTGGCGGGGGAAGCGTGGTGCCCACCCACTGCTCTCAACACCCCAGCGAGCTCCACACCCCCAGCTCATCGGGATTGTCACCTCTAACAGCTCCAGTCCGGCTCTGCTCCGAGGGGCTGGGGGCTGGATCCAGCATTTCCTCCTGGCAGGCTGCTCCAATGCTCAGATTCCCATCCTCGTGCCGAGGTGTTTTATATTTAATCCCCAGCTATGCAGATATGAAAAGCTCCTGTCTCCTGTGGGATCAATGTTACAGAACTTTGACATGTGACATTTGGCATCTGTCAAAACATTATAATCAAATCTAAGACTAAATAGCATCAAATTAATATGACGGATGGCTGAGAAATTATACACTTGAAGTAAAGGTAACAAGACATCTTTATTTCAGTGAAACAGAATTCTGTTTAAAAATTAACACAATCAGCACATCACCAGGAAATCCTTTTTATTTTGGTGAGGCTGCTTCGTGCACTGAAAATGTTTCAGTGAATGTGTTACTGAAGTCTCTCCCTCGATGCCTGCAGGTATTGCTGTGGCCTTTGATATAAACCCAACACGTCTAAACCTCCTCCTTGAGTTTAATTTTTCACATCCTTATATATATTTATTGATCTGGGCCCTGTGACACACAATTTATCAAATCTCTTGCTGCATGCATTGCCGTTATGACAGCAAGAACCGGCAGCCCATCATAATTTAGCAGGTTGAATAAATTAGTTCAGCTCATTGAAATTAAAACAAGGCAGCAGGGAGAGCAAAAGGAAGCTGAAGTTGTGTCTTTAACTTCAAACACGTCGCAGTAAGAAAGGAAAAACCGTTGGCAAAATTTTACCTTGCCAGGGGGGACACTTCACAAATACCTGGCAGAAATGGCCGTTTCTACAGATATGGTGGTTTTTTTTTTTTGGTCTTCTACATGCAAACCACGACTTTCCTCTCCAATGACTACACAGCAGCATCAGGGATTGCTGGAAGGGATGGAGGATCAGAGATATCCCAGTGCCCACAGAGCCCTCAAGCCCTCACACCCCAAATATCCCAGTGCCCACAGAGCCCTCACACCCCAAATATCCCAGTTTTTATAGAGCCCTCACACCCGCAATATCCCAGTTTTTATAGAACCCTCACACCCCAAATATCCCAGTGCCCACAGAGCCGTCACACCCCAAATATCCCAGTGCCCACAGAACCCTCACACCCCAAATATCCCAGTTTTTATAGAGCCCTCACACCCCAAATATTCCAGTTTTTATAGAGTGCTTACACCCCCAATATCCCAGTTTTTATAGAGCCCTCACACCCCAAATATCCCAGTGCCCACAGAACCCTCACACCCCGAATATCCCAGTGCTTACAGAGCCCCTCACAGCCGGGTAACAGAAGGAAACCTTTATCTGGATTTTAGCAAATGTAAAGGTGCCACAGTTGAGCCCGGGCCAGGCATTGTTTCCTTTCTCTTTCTCGCCCTTCTCCTTCCTGCCCGTGTTAAGAGCTGATTAAAGTAACAAAAGAAACCAAAGTTTGGGTGTGAATAATCGGGGATGAGAATAGCGCTGAGGATAAAAGACCCCATTTAAAAATTGCTCCGCTTACAGAGGATAATACAGCAGGGATGGTGATGTCATTAAATCTGTCTGAAACACGAATCAGAGTTAACCCAAGGGAAAAAGAACAGGTCTCTGTGTCAGACCTAAGTGGCACTGACCAACTGGCCTCGGAATATTGGCTTAAACAGCAGCAAAATAAAAATGTCCCGAAGAAATCAAAGCTGCTTTTTGTTTGTACCAATTAAGGACAATTCCGCAGTGTTTAACCCCGGGGTGTCTGGGTGCAGCACAAAGGGACGAGCGGGCAGATCGCATTTCATGCCAACAAAATAATCCCCGAAACCCCAAACCTGAGGCTGTCACTGCCCCCAGCCCAGCTGCACACGCTGGGGGCGAGTTTGGAGCTTCCTGCACATTCCAGTGACCCTGGGAAGGAGAGAAGGTGGGGCACGGGATGTCAACCAGCAGGAACATCCCCTGGCACATCTGTCTGCTCACACGGGACCTCCCGAGCCACACCGGATCCTCCAGACAGCGCCAGGAGCCGGGGCCGGGCAGGGACAGAGGGGCCGAGGAACGGAGCAGCATCCCGTGGGATCAGAGCAGCCCCCGAGCAGCATCCCATGGGATCAGAGCAGCCCCCGAGCAGCATCCCATGGGATTGGGGCAGCTCCCGAGCAGCATCCCGTGGGATCGGAGCAGCTCCCGAGCAGCATCCCATGGGATCGGGGCAGCTCCCGAGCAGCATCCCGTGGGATCGGGCAGCTCACAGGGACATCCCATGGGATCGGGGCAGGAGCTCTGCCTGGAGCAGGAGTTACCGGCAGCCAGGTGGCTCTGGCCAAAGGGAAGCGGCTTTTGGCGGAGTCTGAAGGAGCGGGCGCGGCTCAGGACTCGCCAAGGGACAGCTCCGTCCCAGCTCTATCCCAGCTCTG